>JAODAL010002042.1:0-208360 GCA_025379985.1 Phyllomedusa bahiana
GGAATAAATTTTTTGAGAAAAAAAAAAACCTTCAGAAATTATTTTTAAAAAAAAAAAAAGACAACCAGGGAACAAAGTGCTTCAATAAAAACTAAGAGACTAAGACCATTAGAGCCTGAAACGTGTCAGAGACCGTGAGCCCAATGGCCATGGTACTTTTTTTCTTTTATGGTATGGTCACACGACAAGAATTTCTTGGCGAATTTCAACATGAAAGCCTTGTTGAAAACTTGAAGGAAAAAAAAAAAAAAAAGATTCTCCTTAAACGCAATAGAAAATATGTGTTGTAGTATATACGATGTGTCGTTTCAAAAACGACACAGTAAAAAAAAAAAAAAAAAAAAAAAAAGATACCTGTTCATTGGTTACATTCCATTTTGGGAATTTACTATTGGGGTCAATGGGATGGTTAAAATCCTTATACAATAAGCGCCCAAAACATTTGTATGTGTACTGCATTTTGGATCCTTGTCCAAAACCAATAGCCATGAATTGGACTCAGACTGTACACAAGTAAAACCAAATCCAAAAATCGCATCTTAATCCACATGCACTTACCATGTACTTTAGTAAAAAAAAAAAAAATACTCATTAAAAACCCATCAGATAACACTGATTTCAGTGGCAGAATCCTGATGGATTCCACGCTTAAATTTCACTTTGCCCTGTGAACTTACCCTTTAAGGTTTAAATTTTACTCTGTCCTGTGAAGGTATCCTTTAAGGGGTTTGTCTCACTACAAGGATTAATTTTTACGTTAAAGATCTTGCGAAAACAAGTCACTTTGCAATAAATGTCCATTAAGGCAGTGTTCACATGGTTTATTCAAGCCGTAATTGCGGGACAGATTTCGGCCGAAATACGGCTTGAATAAGGGGCGGGGCAGGGAGCGTAGCGGGGGCGCGGCCCCATAGACAATGCATTATTTACGGCGCATACGCGCCGTAAATAATGTGCATGTCACTTTCTCCCACCGCGGCGGATTCGCCGAGCGAGGAGGAGCGACGGAATCCACTGTTCTCTATGAGAGCTGTGGATTACCGTAATGACTGGGACGGACTGGAGCCGTACTGCAGCGCAAATCCGGCGCGGAGTACGGTTCCCATCAGTCCCAAAATAAGCTGTGTGAACGAGGCCTAACAGTGTCCTACCTATTCTGAGATATCCCCTCTTGTATGGGCTGTATCAGCTCCTCAGGTCACTATAGCTACAGACCGGTTTGATCTCTCATGATAGGCTGCTAGCACTGGTTGCTATAGCTACAGACCTGGCTTCTACTGCAGCCTAGTGGAAGCCAGTAAACACGCCCCTGAATTCAAAGTGAAACAAAGAAAACAGGACAGAGGTAAAAGGAATCAACGTAGCGAGACAACCCCTTTAAGGTTTACATTTTACCCTGTCCTGTGAGTGCATCTCCTTATTACAGCATCAGATGGAACATAGCTTTTTTTTACTGCTTCATTATGTTCGAGAGAAAAAAAAAAACACAACATGAGATCAAGGGAACAGTGTGGGCAGAGGGACACCTACGGATCCAAGAGGGAAAGTTTATATTCTAATATTCTGCACATTTTCCACAGTTTGCAGAGGTCCTGGAACTATGATGGACGGTTAGTCGGAGGAGGTCGAAAACGTACAAAAAATTACAGACTACCAGACAGATGGGAAATAAATGGACCCATTTGTATTTTAAGACATTGTTCCTGTTAACCAAAACCAGCTATATTTTTTTTCTTTTATAATACATGGCTAAATAGGACTGCAGATGGCGATGCCACAAGCTCTAGCAGATGGCTGTTCTTTTGCTTTATGCATCACCCATTGATAATTTGTCTCTGATTAAAAGCGAAAAAAAATAAATATAAAAAACACATTTTGGAACTTTGCAGGTTTGTCTTTGGATAAACACATGCGGCTTATGTATAAACACATCTTCTCTGTACAGTCCTGATCAATGTGGTCACTCCTTTGCATAGTGCAGGGTGACAAGGGAATTGCTGCATTTGCTGCCATAGTGTGGGCAACACCTCACTTTTCTCTTTCGACATTATAACAACTTAGGACACAATACCCGAGAGCTCCATGGAAATGAGCAGCATTGGTTGCTAATAAAGACAAAATTATGTATATTACACTTACTAGGTTGCACTACTGGCCCAATATCTTTATAGAGCACATTGGGCCAGTATTGGAGAATCGCTTGTTGAGAAAGATCTGGGCGTTCTTGTAGATCATAGACTACAGAACAGCATGCAATGTCAATCAGCTGCCTCTAGGGCAAGTAGGATATTGGCGTGCATTAAAAGAGGCATGCCCCCCGGGCAAGGATGTAATTCTACCGCTGCATAAAGCATTGGTGCGCCCTCACTTAGAATATGCTGTTCAGTTCTGGGCTCCAGTTTATAGAAGAGATGTAATGGAGCTAGAGAGAGTGCAAAGACGAGCAACCAAACTTATAAGGGGAATGGAGCAGCTTAGTTATGAGGAGGTTGGTAGAATTGAACTTATTTAATCTTGAGAAAAGATGGCTTTGGGGGGGGACATGATTAATTTATATAAATATATAAATGGTCCCTACAAAAAGTAAGGGGAAAAATTATTTTAAGTGAAGCCCCCTCAAAAGACAAGGGGACATTCCCTTCGACTAGAGAAAAAAAGGATTCAATCTCCAGAGGAGAAAAGCGTTCATCACTGTAAGAACTGTGAATCTGTGGAATAGCCGCCTGAGGAGCTGGTCACAGCAGGAACAATTGGGAGTTTCAAGAAAGGCTTAGATACCTACCTGGAACTAAAGAATATGAATGCGTATATAGCTATGTAAAATTCTGGATCCTGTCTGGTGGCGGCTCTGTGGTCACAGATGGGGTCTCCCCTGTAGCAGATTGGTTATTGACTTGTGGGTTTCAGGGCATTCACCACTGGGAGGCTGGGCTTAAAGTCCTTGTCTCCCTCCCTTCAACCACATTTTCCCCACCCTTGGTTGAACTTGATGGACACGTGTCTTCTTTCAACCGTACTAACTATATAACTATGTATTGTAAGCTCTGCAGTTGATAAATCCAATCAGTCACTAAAATGACCTTAAAGGGGTTTTCTACTGTATGGTTTCACAGAGCCACAGGCAGCTTCAGACTCACACTTTCTGTTGAGGCTGTGGGTGATTCTACAGTAGTAATTGGCATATCAGCTCTGCTATTCCTAGCTAATCCTTTTAGGAGATGTTCACATGTCGTATTTGCTGGGTGTACTTTGAATCATAATTGCGCCATAAGTACTTTAAATCACCATCATCGTTCAGACGACAATGATGATCTTATGACCCCAGTTCTCGTATGTATGGATTTCTTGCAATTTAAAAAAAAAAAAAAAAAAAAGAAGAAGAATTGATCAGCACATCCAAAACTATTTTAAAGAAAACTATGTAGGTGTGCGTTGGCGTGGCAGCCAAGCCAACACAACATAATATTAGCAGCTCTCTACAAATGCCAAAAAATTGTCAAAGTGAAAAAGCGAATATAGGAATTATTTTCAAAATACATTTGAACACATGAAAATTTGAGGCTCTTAGGGTACAGTGACTAACATGACGAGAGCCCACCCACTGCGACAAGGTGGCCTCAGAACAGATGGGAACCTATTGTAATGTACGTCCATAAAAAGAAAGTAACCGGTCACTTCTTTCAGACGCTAACGCGATGAGAAATAGAAGGCATATGAGGGCTCACACTGATAGTACTTGCAAGCGCGTACTTTCAACATTGTTAATAAAGACGTTTTGCGGCTTGTACCTGTGCGCTCCACAATACACCATGTGAATGTACCCTTAGAGTGATATGAGTGCTAGAGGTTTACAAACTGTAGTACACAAGACTAGAGAGCTCAAAGGGTTAAAGCTTGTCATTAACTTAAATAAACAAGCTCCTGTGCTGGAGAACACTCAGCAGGGATTATCTCGCCATGTTCCAAAAGGCAACTTGGAGCAATTAAAAGCAGAAAGAGGTGGTGTAACCTATTGAAACTTCTGTAGCCACGCAGTAAATAAAATCTCCTTTATTTCCTACACAAAGCAAAATCAGAACAGCAATGTATTTGGTAATATACTTCATTTACCCTTGCCTACATGTTTAAAGCCAGACATTATGGTGAGAAAACCCCTTTAAGAATCCCACTTTAGGGAATATTTGCTAACACTGGCATACCCCCAGACATTGAAGTATATGGTGGATTACAGTATCACACAAGTCTATTACTGGGGAAGCGAACATCAATCAGCAGCCCAATGCATACTACAATATCATTCCTCCCCCATGCATTCAATCACCTCCCAGTTTGCCAGATAATCGGCAGCACACCCTATGTTTCCACAGAGAGGTGCTGCCAACCAAAGGGTTTTTTCCTTTATCAGCATTAAAATGAGCAGTTCAGCTGTTAAATGAGTGTTTGTTCTCCAGTCTGCTGCTGTGGGGGCGGGGGGGGGGGGGGGATATTTACAATGACCAATGATCAGCTGATCGAGCGTTCATGTGAGTATTCAATCATCTGATCATCGGCATCAGCCGCTGTAAAGGAGACTTTACTTTTTTTTGCCCGAATTTTTTATTTTTTAAATTTAGTTTGCGGTTGGCTGAAAAGAGGACGTTCAGCCTAAATGTAATTCTTTGCAAAGTTACTGCAGCTCCAAACACCTATTCCTCTTTAGCTACTACAATGAAAAGATAAAACAGCCGACAATGGAACAGCAGACAAAAGGAGATTCTTGATCTCGGTGCCCAAGATCCAACAGAGCGTTTGCCATTATAAACACTGTCCTTACAGATCCCAGGTGGAAGCCACACGACAGGACTGTAAAGGCAGCTCTGGATGTGACCGATGCATAAGAAACGATAAAAACCCAAAATTGGTACAAAATAGTAACAATAATAGGATATATTATAACAATAGGATAATAAAAGTAACAGCATGCTGACTCCGTGGTTAGCGCTGCTGCCCTGCAACGCTGAGGTACTGCATTTAAATCCCACCAAGGATAACATCTGTAAGGTGCGGTTACACGGCAAAGACCAAATATTGGTCGCAAATCCCGACCCTTATTTGGTCTGTTTTTGGCATGTAGGATGGGCGGCTTTTGTCCGCTGTTTGCGAATTCTCGCCCTCCCCCTTCACACCCACATGTTCATGTTTTGCCCGAAAACCAGGTGGTAGAATGAACATGTTCCAAGCTTTTTATTACGCTGGCGGTGTCAAAAACCGCCCAGTGGAAAATCCGTGCAATTGGGACTGCTGCACGGATTTTCTATTAAAGTCTATGGGAAGTGTTGCTTATCGGTTTTCAGATGGTTTGTAAAACCACAAACCATCTGAATAACCGACCAATAACCTGTGCGGTGGGGACAAGTCCTAGGGGGTTTGTAGAAGACATTCTCACCTTGTCTGCTTGGGTTTCCTCCAGGTTCTCTGGGTTCCCCCACACGCAAAAAAAATTATGCATAGGTTAATTTGGAATTTAGAGTGTGAGCCCCCAAAATAGACAGCAAAAAACAATTGTAGATCAGCTCACCCATATGCATCAAACCACTTGGTTTTCAGGAGCACAGCCGAGTGGAGTCCACACCCATAACAGGGTTATGTTTTGATTGCTCAATATGGATAGGGACAAAGTGTCTGCTGATCAGGAGGACTTTAAAAAAAAAAAAAAAAAATTTTAACTCACCTGTCAAGTCCTCTCCGTTCCATTGACGCTGCCAGTGCTCCTCAGCAATTACATCACGTTCATCAGTCACATGATGCGGCAGCCAATCACTGGCCTCACTAGTCACATGCTATACAGGAAGAGACCACGTAAGCCAGTGATTGGCTGCAGTGTCACATGACCAATGAACGTGACATCATACTTGAGGTGTAAAGGAGCAATGGAACAGGAAAGGCTTCAGATTTTTTTTCACTCTAGCCCTCCTGACCAGATGCCACTTATTAAATTAAACCAATGTACAACTAATGTTTTATTGGTTTTACAATACACTTTAAGATAAAATTGGGTCATTTTAGAAATGTTGGCTTGGACAAGGGCAACTGGTGAGGTCTTCGCATTATCATGTTCTAGTTGAAGATTCTAATTATAAGAAGTTTGAGCAACCGAGCTTTAGATTAAAATGTGCAAAATGACTTCAAACTGGAAGCCGAGGTTTCTGATTTCCTTGTGTTTTAAAGAATAATACAGATGTAATTTAACAAATGCCTCCTGCTCTGCACAGTTTGGGCAAACACCTCCGCAGTCCTTCCAGCCAATTGCCTGCTTCCCACTGACAATCTTTAGAAGAAAGGCTATAAGCAGCGCTGCGCTGCTTTCTAGCCGGCACTCTTTGAAATCGGTTCAGTTCGCTTTTCAATTCTCCTGGGTTGTCAGTGCAATGGGGATAATAGAATATTTGTAGCATGAGAAGATAATGCATGCTGCACGGATGACAATATTTTATTGTCTAAAACTTTTCTTCCCTCCCTTGGGAGCCAAGGTCAGGATTGTTTTTCCTGTTGAAACGAGAACAGACACAGTAAGAAAACCATTTAGTGTTTATAGAAAGATTATACAACTCAATGAATAAAAGTGCTAAAGTTACCAAGAGTAAAGAACAGATCATGACGATCCTCTTCAAAGTGATACTTTGGGCAAACCTGTGGTGCCCTCCGATGTCCGGATTCCCAGGGGGCCTATGACATTTGCCACATGAGAACCGAAGGAACAGGCTTCTGCATAAATATGCAAGATGACTGAGTAAACTTGGACCAGGCGACTATAGGGGGATGTTTACATGCAGCAGATTGGTTGCAGGGATTTATATGCGTGAAAATTACTTTGATTCTTAGGGGTTTTTCTGGTAACAAGCAAATGTATGGGGCAAAAGCAGAAATTAATGCAACAAATCTGAGATGTGAAGTTGCCCCAACTTTATGAGTAGGTAGGATACCATAATCCTGGACTATAGCAATTTTATAGGACTTTAAAGGGGTTGTCTCACTACAAGGATTGCTGCTTTTTATGTTAAAGATCTTGCAAAAGCAAGTCACTTTGCAATATATGTCCATTAACAGTGTCCTACCTATCTTAGATATCCCCTCTTGTATGGGCTGTATCAGCTCCTCAGGTCGCTATAGCTACAGACCTGTTTTATCTCTCCTGATAGGCTGCCAGCACTGGTTGCTATAGCTACAGACCTGGCTTCTACTGCAGTCTAGTAGCAGCCAGTAAACACGCCCCTGAATTCAAAAAAACCAAGAAAACAGGACTGAGGTAAGATGAATCAATGTAGTGAGACAACCCCTTTAAATTGCTTTTACATAGTTACATAGCTTGTAAGGCCGAAAAAAAGACCATCCAGTTCAGCCTATTGTGCTATAGTGTTGATCCAGAGGAAGG
Source organism: Phyllomedusa bahiana (assembly GCA_025379985.1). NCBI lineage: Eukaryota > Metazoa > Chordata > Amphibia > Anura > Hylidae > Phyllomedusa > Phyllomedusa bahiana. Next base: position 7,412 of record JAODAL010002042.1, read on the forward strand.
CAAAAACCCCCATGAGGTAGAAAACCAATTGTCCTCTTATCAGGGAAAAATTCCTTCCCGACTCCAATCTGGCAATCTGAATAATCCTGGATCAAATTGTAACACATAAGAATCACTCCCATTGAAATCCAAATCAATGGGTATAATGCATAATGCCAACTCTCCCGTTTTTGGCGGGGGGTCCCGCTTTTTGGGTCCCCTCCGCCCCTCCCGGGGGAGTTGGCATTCCTCCCGCCGCCTACAGGCGGCGGGGGTCCTTTTAAATTACCGCGGCGCAAGAGTAGCGCTGGTGCGCTACTCTTGCGCCGCGGGACCGCTCCTACAGGCGGGTTGCAGCGGGCCACAGCGGCGACCGCTCACCCCCCCGCGGTCTCACTGTGCGGGGAGGAGGCAGGAGGGATCGCTCCTTCCTCCCTCCTCCCCCTGTAGGTCCGGCGACGGGGTGTGCGCCGCACGTACAGGTCCGCGGCGCAGGGGGAAGTGACGCGCGGCGGCACGGGAGTGACGCGCGGCGGGTCTCACGTGCCCCTGCGCCGCTGGAGGGATCGGTGGGGAGCGGCCGCGCTGCAGGAGCCTGGGGAGGTGAGGGGAAATTTTATTTTTTTATTTTTATTAGCTTTAGGGGGCTCTACCTGGCAAACAAAGAGGGCAACTACCTGGCAAAAATGGGGCATCACCTGGCAACAATGGGGGCAACTACCTGGCAACAAAGAGGGCACTACCTGGCTAACATGATGGGGGCACTACCTGGCTAACAGATGGGGGCACTACTGGCTAACAGAGGGGCATACCTGGCAAACAGAGGGGGCACTACCTGGCAACAAAGGGGGCACTACCTGGCAACAAAGGGGGGCACTACCTGGCTAACAGATGGGGGGGCATACCTGGCTAACAGAGGGGGCACTACCTGGCTAACAGAGGGGGCACTACCTGGAAAACAAAGGGGGCAAAACCTGGCTAACAGGGGGGGCACTGCCTGGCTAACAGATGGGGGCACTACCTGGCAACTGCGGGGGCACTACCTGAAACAGAGGGGGCATTTACCTGGCAACAATGGGGCACTACCTGGCAACAATGGGGGCATACCTGGCAACAATGGGTGCACTCCCTGGCTAACAGTTGGGGGCACTCCCTGGCTAACAGATGGGGGCACTACCTGGCAACAGAGGGGGCACTACCTGGCAAACAAAGGGGGGCACTACCTGGCAACAATGGGGGCAATACCTGGCAAAAAATGGGGGCACTACCTTGCAAACAATGGGGGCACTACCGGGCAAACAGATGGGGCACTACCTGGCAAAACGATGGGGGCACTACCTGGCTAACGATGGGGGCACTACTTGGCTAACGATGGGGGAAACTACCTGTCGAACACTTGGGGGCACTACCTGGCTAACAGATGGGGGCACTACCTGGCTAACAGATGGGGCACTACCTGGCTAAAAGATGGGGGCACTCCGTGGCTAAAGATGGGGCCCTACCCGGCAAACAATGGGGGCACTACTTGGCAACAATGGGGGCACTACCTGGCAAACAATGGGGGCACTACCTGGCTAACAATGGGGGCACTACTTGGCTAACAATGGGGGCACCTACCTGGCTAACAGATGGGGGCACCTACCTGGCTAACAAAGGGGGCATCTACCAGCCTGTAAGGGGCACTACCTGGTTATGGGGGGCTACTACCTGGCTATAAGGGCATCTACCTGGCTTTCTTCCAAAGCCGTTATGCAGTTAGGTGGAGTGGGTGTGGCTTTTTGAAGGGGCGTGGCATACCGACAAGATGGGTATGCCACTAGAGTCTCCTGCTTTTTCACTTTCAAAAGTTGCCAACTATGGTATAATGGAGCATGCACTGTATCATGTCATGGAACCGGTCACAGGATTCCTATCTTGCATTAGGTAGGGGCTACTCTGCTTTTCAGCAATTACTGTAGTAAAACTGCATGATGATTTGCACCCAACTTTCACATGTGTTTCTCAACGGAAGAATGAACAAGTTCTAAGTTTTTAGAAACGCTGGCGGTGTCAAAACCCATCTGGCAGAAAATCCGTGCAGTGTGGACTGCTGCACAGATTTTCTATTAAAGTCTATGGGGGAGTGTTGCTGGTCTGTTTTCACATGGTTTCTAAAAACGCCAACCATCTGAAAAACCAACCAAAATACCATGCCGTGGGGACAAGCCCTTACTCTCCCCTTAGGCTATGTTCACACGGCTTATTTTGGGACGGATTTCGTTCCGTACTGCGCTCCAATATGGCAGAAATCCGTCCCAGTCATTACTGTAATCCACAGTTCTCATAGAGAACTATGGATTCAGTCTCCTCTCCCCACTTGCGAAATACGGCGAGCGGGGAGAAAGTGACAAGTCAATTATCACGGCGGGATACGCGCCGAGAATAATGAATGTCTATGGGGCCGGCGAGCTGCTGGACCCCCCGCCCCGCCCCCGCTGCACGGCACACCGCGTAATTGCGGGCGAACTCCATCCCGCAATTACGCCGTGAATAAGCCATGTGAACATGGCCATACTCCCCCCTTGACATACTTTAATGATACAATCACACCCGGAGGGTAGATTTTAGAGTGGATTTTTTTCAGATTTACTTTAAAAGGGAATCTGTCACCAATTTATTTTTTTTACTTATTAAATTAAGACCCTGATCCATGTTCTTTTCTTCTTAGCCGTTTTTATTTTCTGATTGTAGAATTCTCAATTCAGTTGTCTGTATATGATTATGGGGACATTCTTGCCTGCACTGCTTTAACAGCATTTAGAGAGATGCTTTACTGCAGCTTCAGGCACATAGGAGCCTGTGGACTGACTCAGTCCCATTGACTTCTATAGGCTCTGTGACCTGGAAAAAAAAAATCACTGTGCAGGGAAGAATAGAGGGAGAGCTGTGACATCTCCTATTGTGACTGGTGGACCCTGTGTTATCTATACACATTGTGGGCACCTTTCAGTGTAGCCCTGTTTGTATGGATCATGAGTAGACTACTGAAAATCTCTCCCTACTTAGCAGGAAGTGTCAGACTATTATTATTCCCAGTGGCCAAACTGAAAACTGCAGGGCTTAAGAAGTTTTTCAAAATATTGAAAGGGATATGGAAAATTAGAAAAAACACAAAAAATTCTTAAAAAATGTCTAACATAAAAAAGTGAGTTAAACACTAAGTCATTTTTTGATTACACATGCCCTTTAAAGCAAGGCTGAGCTCACACAGTGTTTTTTGACGATAATTTTGCAGCACTAGTTATAAGCCAAAACCAGGAATGAAACCTACAGACGATAAAAAAGTATAAGGGTAAGACTTGCACCTCTTCTTTGACTTGGATCCATTCCTGGTTTTGGCTTCCAATCAGCGCTGCAAAATACGCATCAAAAACAAAATCTGCATCAAAAACGGGACAAAATCTGCAGATAAACCACTCCAGCGGATTTGTATTCTTCTATTGAAGTCCACGTAGAAAAGCCTGCAGCAGATCTGGCCTGTGTGAATATACCTTTATATTTGGTAAATGAATCTAGCAGATTCTCACCATCCCCTTACACAATATTAATAACTTGGAAGAACATCAAAGCTCATTGCACATTATAGAGTAACAGGGCAGTATAATTACTAGACTTAATACAATCTATTTCAAATTGGAGAACCCAAAATCCTTGACTTTGATCAATGCAACCAAAACTCAGACCGACTAGCAAAAAGGGTCAAAATCCATAGATAAGATAATCGCCTGCCTCTTTAAAGAGCAAATATTTGTTACTAAAACAGCCCTCCAAGCATAACAGTAAATCCAGCTAATTACCCTGATTAGCTCATGTGGCAGTCTAGCAAGAGCCACCATCAGCTGCTGCAAAGTGCAAAAAGCTGGAAATCACTTCCATTCTACAGCTAAAGAAAGCTCGGAATAATGTGCCCCATTAAAGGATTTCTTGCTGCCTCAATCTGGGACGAGCTAAATTTAGTCTGGGACCATTTATGAGATCCACACTCATTAACTGCTATGAGAGGATGTCACATGCCTCATTCTAAACAATGGCAGCCTTTATTCTGTGTGTATGGTGCGTGTCCAAAAGGGTCTGCATGTTAAGCACACCAACCCAACAAAGCCGGAGCTACCCAGACACGCAGGATGCTGCGCTACAGCCTATGCTGCAGCCTTTCAACTGTTGAGCTCAAAGAGAGGTAATGAGTAGGACAACTCACGCGGGCCAAAAGCGAACAAGGCACTGACAAACCCCGAATCGTAGCGAGTAAATTCTGCACAACAATAAAAAAACAAAACGTAAAGGGGTTGTCTCACTACACTGATTCATCTTACCTCCGTCCTGTTTTCATTTTGAATTCAGGGGAGTGTTTACTGCTTCCACTAGACTGCAGTAGAAGCCAGGTCTGTAGCTATAGCAACCAGTGCTGGCAGCCTATCAGAAGAGACTGAACAGGTCTGTAGCTATAGCAACCAGTGCTGGCAGCCTATCAGAAGAGACTGAACAGGTCTGTAGCTATAGTGGCCTGAGGAGCTGATGCAGCCCATACAAGAGGGGATATCTAGGAATGGATAGGACACTGGTAATGGACACATATTGCAAAGTGACTTGTTTTTGCAAGATCTTGAACATAAAAAGCAGCGATCCATGTAGCTAGACAACCCCGATAACATACAAGAAAAATGATTTCAATGATGGGCGCAGCACAATGCTGTTTGAACCACTGTGCAGAAGAACGAAGAAAACTTTTCTAGGAGATCATGAAAAGTGACCCACGACAGATTAGCAACACAGAGACCTCAACATGCATTGGCTCTGTGCTAAAATTAATCACATACCATATTAAGGAAGTATTCTCCCTTTCAAAGGGGTTGTCTCACTACATCAATTCATCTTATTTCAGTCCCGTTTCTCAGTTTCATTTTTTAATTTACTGGCTACTACTGTCCTGCAGTGAGGAGCTGCTGAGGACACCAGGTCTGTAGCTATAGCAACCAGTGCTGGCAGCCTATCAGGAGATATCAAACAGGTCTGTAACTATAACAACCTGAGGAGCTGATGCAGCCCACACAAGAGGGGATATCTAGGAATAGGTAGGACACTGCTAATGGACACATTGCAAAGTGACTTGTTTTTTTCCAGATCTCTAACATAAAAAGCAGCAATCCTTGTAGTTAGACAACCCCTTTAAAGATCTTGGAAAAATAAGTCACTTTGCAATATGTGCGCATGAACAGTGTCCTACCTATACCTAGGTTTCCCCTCTTGTATGGGCTGCACTAGCTCCTCAGGTTGCTATAGCTACAGATCCGTGTGTTCTCTCCTGATAGGCTGCCAGCGCTGGTAGCTATAGGTACAGACCTGATGTCCTCAGCAGCTCGTCACTGCAGGCCAGTAATAGCTAACAGAAGACAGTAAACATGCCCCTAAATTAAAAAATGTGACTGACAAAAAACCAGGACTGAGGTAAGAAGAATCGATGTAGTGAGACGACCCCTTTAACAATGGGGCAGATTTATCAATCCTATCTAAATCTTACGCAGTCCAAATTTATAACAGCGGCTTATGCCGTTTGATAAATTCTGGATTTTCACAGAACGTTAACACAGAGCGGATCCACTGCAAAATCCGCTGCTAAATCTGCATCATTTCTACTGCATCAACTACTGCAGATTTTGTCACAAAATTTTCTACAACTGACTTCAAGGCAAAATCTGCAGATAAACCACTCTAGCGGTTTTGTATTCCTCTATTGAAGTCCATGGTGTGTTTTTTGGCATGTGCGATTTCAATAAATTCCTCCTATTTTATACTTGGACTGGTGCCAATCATCTCACCTTTTCCCCTTTGAATGCTACTTACTTTTCTTGGGACGTGGATCTGATAACGGACAGTATTGGACAATATCGTGTTGTAAGCTAGGTGAGCTGGCTATTTCTATTTATCCTTCTTCACTAGCATTTTTAACCTCGCCCCTTCCCATGAAGACATGCCCCCCTCCAATTAAGCCACACCCTGTTGTAGAATTAGCTGTGAAGAGAATCTAAAGCGGTATTACAACCGGCCTAAAAGGGCGTTCACACTGCTTATTCCTGGGACGGATTGCAGCCGTATAGCGCGCCGTACTGCGCTGCAATACGTCTGGAATCCGTGCCAGCCATTACGGTAATCCACAGTTCTCATAGAGAACTATGGATTCCGTCTCCCCTCCTCGCTCGGATAATCCGGCGCGGGGGGAGAAATTGACATGCTCATTATCCCGGCGGGATACGCACCTTGGATAATGAAAGTCTATGGGGCCGGCGGGCAGCGCCCCCGTCCAGCCCCTTGTTCAAGCCGGAATTGCGGGCGAAATCCGTCCCGCAATTACAGCTTGAATAAGCCGTGTGAACCGGGCCGAACATAACTCTCCACAGATGCCATATGGTACTACCGCACACATTGTCCATAATCAGCAGTTACCTTAGGACAACTGCTGAATAAAACAGATTCCACAAAAAAAAAGCTTTATTTTGGACTGTTATCTGCTTGCTGTGTGACACAGAGCTTGCCTAATTTTAAATATATTTTTAAAGAAAAATATTTAAAAATTTCTAATTCTAAGAAAAGAGATTTAAACTTTTGTGAGCTCTGTCACATATTTAGAAATCTACGGCCACATAACGCGAGTATCAGATAAGAAGAAAAGCAAAGCAGATGGAAATTCTGCCGATATGCAAATCTAATGACAAAACATTTGACCGTAAAACTAAAAATATCCTTATAAGCATACAAGTGACGCGTATATTTGTATAGGCCACCCAAAGGTTAACTTACACGTACAGTTAATACGTCCCCATAATCAATCTATAGCTCTCTATGTATATAAATTAGTAGTACATCCAAATCAGTTTTAAAGAAATTGGTACAAGTGCACATAACAGCAAAGCAATTCAAACACAATATCAGCAGCACTCTATAAAACACCAAAGAACAGTCAAAAGGAATATAGGAATTTTGTCAAAATGCATTTCTGCTACTTTAGGATAGCTAATAAATATATATAGTGGTATCTTGACTTAAGAGCAGTTTTACTTTAACGGAGTTGTCTCACTACAGGCTTTCAGCCTACCTCAGTGTGTCTGGCAGCATAGGATTTTTGAATTCAGGGGCGTGCTTCTTGTCTGCCTCTTCTCCTCCCTCTTCCCCCTCCCCTCAGCACACAGACAGCTCTCCTCCTGGGACTGCAGTAACTTCTATACAGCAGGGGGGAGGGCGAGGGGGTTTGCTGCCAGGGTTAACCCTCTGTGTGCCTGCCTAGGTCTGCTGCCGGCTGCTCACTGCTGGATCAGCTGCACTGTGCTGCTCCTCTCCACAGAGTCAGGAGACAGCAGGGAGAGGGCTGATCTATGAGTGTGGAGAGGTCTATGAAGCTGTGTATGCTAATAGCAGAGCAGGGGGGGATGTAAGTGTTCCTATACCCCCTGCTTAGCATACAAATCTCCACGGACATCTCAAGCAACAACAAACAAACCTTGTTCTGGGCTGTCCTCCCATTAGAACAGACACAGGGCAGCTGGGAAGTGAGTTACTATAATCACGATGTGTCACTAATACAGCAGAGCAGGGAGGGATATGAACCGTTCACATGCCCCCCTGATCTTTTCTATTAGTATAGTCAAAGCTCCACAGACACATCATGATTATAGTAACACACTTCACTGCTGTCACATCGTACTGACCACAGATCAGCTTCACCTCTGCTCTCCTCAATCTGTGTAGAGAGCAGGAGGGAGCAGGCACACACAGGGTTAATCCAGGCAGCACAGCTACACAGACACAGAAGCCAGAGCCCCCCTCCCTGTCCCCTACAGAAGCATCACAAGTGGCCTCATAATGTGCGGGAGGGGCTCTGTGCTCCGACCTGTATTCAGAAGCTGATGAGTCACCATCACTGGCAGCCAGTGAGAGAAAATCAACCGGTCAGTGGCTATAGTGATTTGAGGAGCTGATGCACTCCTACTATCAGGGATAACTCAAAATCAGTAGGACATTTGTAATGAACATATATTGCAAAGCTGCTTGCTTTTTTAAAGATCTTTTAATTAAAACCAAATCATTGTAGCGAAACAAACCCTTTAAGAGTTTTTTTTGAGATGAGCGCAGTCGCTTGGTCCATTTTTTGCTTTGAATTAAGAGCGAATATTTGAGTTAAGAGTGGAGAGCAGACATGCATTGCAGCAGCTCCTGCTCAAAAAACTCTAAATCTATAGTCATCCATAAATTTTAAACAAGTAATCTGCTCTGCAAACCATTTGCCATTGCAGCAACATTGTGTGAACCCACCCTAAGGTGAACCCTAAGGGCATGTCCCCACGGCAAGGGTTTGCGGTTTTGCAGACTGTCTGAAAAACCGGCCGCACAAGCGCCCGGAAGCGTCGGGGGGGGGGGAGGGCGGCGGCGGCCCACCGGCCTCATAGACATGCATTATTCGCAGCGCGTAATCACCGCAAATAATTAACATGTCACTTATCTCCCCGCACATACAATACGATCATATTGTACACGCGGGGGGGACGAGGCGTAATCCATAGTTCTCTATGAGCGCTATGGATTACCGTAATTGTGGCGCGCATTTCGCCCACAATTAAGCGCAATACGTCCACAATTACACCTGAAAATAAGCCGTGTGAACCCACCCTAAGTTAAGGGAGAATTTAAGTTTAGCGATCTCCTCCACCTCCATTTCCGGCTGCATCTTCGTCTGACTTTCAAGGTGAATATACTTAATTAAACCAGTTTATTTCTTTACATTCTCTTTTGTTATACTGTATGAGGAATACTTATACAGTGTACATGTTTGTTAATAAACAAAAATTGTGGCGGTTCTAGGATGCAAGGGACAGATTAATGATGTTTCAATGCATTTCTATGGGAAAATTTGCTTTGACAGAAGAGCAATTTGAATTAAAAGCAAAGTCAAAGAACGGATTAAACTCGTGTCTCAAGGTACCACTGTGTGTACGTATATATATATATATATACACATATATATATACACACATATACATATATATATACACATATACATATATCAACACAAACACACACACCACACACACACACACACCACACACACACACACACACACACACACTATCCCCCATATTCCAACATGAGGCGTCAAGGTCTAGGTTTCTGACAATATTAACAACCAAGTACTATGAATTCCAATACAAGACTTTTTAAATGGAATTTTACCCTTAAGCACACAAGCCTAGAAATGCCTCTCTTCCATAAATACTTGGTCAGCGGGCATCATCATAGGTACTGCGATAATCACAACTTTTAATAACCAAACAGATCCCATGTTAAGCTATGGTGGAAAAAGGCAGGATAAAAGTAACAAAATGTTTACTAGTCATGTCCTGTTAACATACAGACTTTTACCGTGGGGAGTTCAATGACAAGAAATCAGCAAAAGGAAATTGGTGCATGCGGTACCTTGCACGGCGACACCCACATAAAAGTGGAGGAGTCTGGTACTGCAGATGAGTCCCAGGACATCACTGTGCTAGGTACTGTAGTGAAGTGGTGGCAATACTCCAGCAAACTTCCAGTGCAGATGTGAACACAGCCTTAGCTGCTCAGCTGACCCGGCAGCGAAAAAGCAATAAGCAAAGATTAAAGGGATGTTTCCACCATAGAGTTTGATGGCATATCACTAGGAACAGGCTCCCGAAATTACATCTCAGAAAGGAGAGACGGTCAAGCTTGCACAAAACGCTCTGTCCTGTGAGAGTACACAGTACAACCAAGTACACCCCTCAGCTGTACTCAGAAGTCCCATCGAACAAAACGGAGAGCTGTGTGCAACCGCGATCGTCCCTTCATCATGAGCCGTAGTTTTGGAGGGCTCTTTCCTGCACCTATTGGACTTGATGGCATAATCTAACAACATGGAATCAAACCCAATGGTGGCGCACACCTGTAATGTCACATGCTACATATATCTCTGCAAGTCAGGATTTTATCGTAGATTTCATGGCTTTCAATAAAAAAATTAAAAAAAATCAATCAACCCTTTGAGAACAAGAAAGAGCGCTTTAAAATTTATAGTCAATCCTAATTCAATGCACTTTCTGCAGCACATATAAATGAGGTTTCCTAAACTTGAGCTGTATCTAGGAAAGGGTGATGAGGCCTTATCGGGGACTTTAGGCACACTACAAACACAAATGGGATCGTAATCTAAAAGAGTGCAAGTTAATGGGGTTGACATTTCACAACCTTTTGCCTGGTTTTACATTTAGAGTTTTATTTATGTATTTTATATTGTATATTTTGATATTTTAATTTTATATTCTGTTAATCTGTTAAGTACTTTAAGATCTAATGCTTTAGACTCAGGGTTAGAAAGGGTTTTGTAGCGTTATCAGTATTGCATTTTGTTGCTGAACGCCATTAACTGGAATCTCACGAAATTTGCGGAGTTATAGGCAGAGGGAGAGGATAAGAACCCCCAGGAGTCATCGTCTCTGCATGTGGTTATGGGCTAAAATGGCTTTTTTACTTGATTGTTTGAGGTAATTGTTTTGAATAAAAAACTTGGCATCAGATTCTATTATATTTTTGTATGTTATGCAGAATTGTTTGCTTTCATATATTCTGTAATGAGGTTACCAAATAAAATATGTTTAAAAAAAAAAGAAAAGAAAGGGGAGCTACTGGGCAAGTCCTAGGTGTTAAGAATGGAAGTCCCCAATGGGCCCCATTTTTTCCGTCAAAAGTACTTACATACAGGCCCCGGGCCCAGCTACCCTCCCCCGGTGAAGGAAACCCCTTTGTTACGGTTCGGAAGTCCCTTTTTTAAAGGGAAATTCGTTGCAATTTTATGTTTTTCCCAGATCTCGGGGACTTTCTAGGATCCCCTTTGGGAAAACCTAAAAAATTGTTCCCCCAATGACAATGCGGGTTTTTTTCCCCTTTTAAGATTTCCCATTTTGAAGTCACACTCCAAGTTCCCTTCTTCATTAGTGCAAAATTTCAATTAAAAAGGGGCCAATACATCCCGGGGAAAATCCCAAAAGAAGCTTTATGTATCTTTCATACATAAAAAAAAATTTTTTTTTATTGTATGTTTAGATAGCATAAAGCTTCTTTCCCGTTTTCCCACGTAATGTTTGCTCTTTTTGCATTTGTGTCCCACTGGGGTGGTGTGCGTTTTTTTGTTTTAATATAGTGCCCCCAGCCCCTCCCCCAGTGGCCCAGGTTTTTTTATGTTTTTTCGAAGTTTTTTTGTGAAGAACCATACGTTAAAATTTGGGGTGTACTTTTTTTTTTTAACCTTTAGGGGGAGGAAGGGGTGCCTCCTTTTTGTTTTTTCTGAAACCTCCCCACCTCCCCAGGGGGGTCATAAGAAGTGAAAGCTTGGGGGGTTTTTTTTTTTTTTTTTTTTATTTGTTTTTTACCCCTCGGATAAAAGGTGGGTTTTTGGCCCCCAGTGGGGAGGCCCTGGATGTGGCTTTTATTGAGGGGAAAAAAAGATAGTGTGGGGCTGCCCTATTTGAAAATCACTTTGGGAAGTCTTGGGGGGCAGCTTAAACATCTTTTGATCAAAAATTGTGAAACGAGAATTAAAAGTTTTTTCATGTTTTAAAAATAAAAAAAAAGGGTTCCCTTTTGGGTTGATACAAAATTTGGAACCCAAAAAGTTTCATGGGGGGAAAAAAATTTTCCTTCATGGGTTGGGCCCGGGTCCCCCGAGCACGGACACAATTGCTCATTAATTTTGTGTCATAACACAATCTGCGGAGCGTTGGGTTCCCTCCGACGGCGGAAAGTTATAGAGGATGACAATGCTGCAGCCTGTGCCTTTATCTGCTCCATCTAAAACCTTTCATGTATATTGGTGAAAAAGGAAGTTATTGTAGCGTTGAAAAAAATCTTTCAAACAAGGAAAATTTCGTTATTTTTTCTACTGATAAAAAAAGGGAAAAAATTTTTTATTTTGCTACAAAAAATCACTCAGTACCCTTTTAGAGACCTCCCCCCTTGACCCAGGGGAAAAAAAACCCCAGCACGATGTGCAGAAAACTTGTTTCAAATTTGGGGGTTTACAGAATAAACAGAGACGTGCCGGGACACAAGGTTAAGGCTTTGTTCCAAACAAATTTAAAAAAGGGACATTTTTTCATTTTCCCTAATTAAAACACTGTTGTGGGAAAAATTTCGCTTGGGAAAAAAGTTTTCCAGTCATTACGGTAAATCCACAGTTTCCCTAGGGAAACTATGGGTTACGTTTTTTCCCTTTTTCCCTTTAGGAAAACCCCCCCGCGGGGGGGGGATAAGTGGGCTTGTGATTTACCCGGTGTATTTGCGCCCCTGTAATGAAATGTCTATGGGCCCGGGAGGTTGGCCGGGGGCCCCCCTCACGACCCCGTCCACACGGGGGTAAATTTCGAGGAGTAATTACACCCTGCAAAAAAACCGTGTGAAATAGCCCAAAAGGCCCCGCGTTTAACCCCGGCAGGGGACAAATACCCTGGGAAAAACCCCCCGGTTTTTTGCTTGTTTTTGGTTTCAGCAGGGGGGGACTATTTTCTTTGCCCGTTTGCTTTATTCAAACCCCCCCCACCCCCACCTTTTGCAAAAAAACATGTTTTATATTCCGTCCCAAAACCCGGGCAAAAAAAGAAAAAATGAAAAATGTTTTAAGTTTTTTTGGACCGCGACAAATTTTAAAAAAAAAACCCGGGGAAAATTTCCCGCCCGTGGGGGCTGGTTGGAAGGGTTTTCTATTTTAAATTAATGTTAAAAAAGGGTTTCCCGGTTTGGGTTTTTTGCGGGGGTTCAAAAAACCCAAAAACCTCTTAAATCTGACTAAAAAAAATGGTTGTGGGGCAAGCCCCAATATTTGTCTGTCACTGTCTTTTCCTTTTTCATCAAAAAATTCCCCCTTTTTCTAGGCTTTGGTTTCTGAAAATTCATTCACTTTTTCTGCTGCAATTTCACTGAAATTTCCCCTGTGGAAAAATTTGGCGAATATTGTCCCTTGCAAATTTTAACCCCTTTAAAAATGGGGGTTAAAGTCACGCAATTGGGAAAGGGGAATCGATAGGATTGGCCTCAATGTCTGGGCAGGAGGAGTTCCATCAAAGGGACCCTGCACCCATTTTTGGGATATGCCCCCGAAAAAGGGGTCTATGCAAAAAACCGGGAGTCTCTTGTTTCCAAATTTATTTTTTCCCTTCCCGTTTTATGGAAATTTTGAATAGAGCCAAACATTCCTTCCGCTCACCTGTACTCGGAACTCCCATAGAAAAAATTGGGAAAATCGAGCAAAGAGTCTTTCGTTTTTGTTAGGGCCCATCGGGGGCTGAACCCAAAAATTTGGTAAAGGTTTTAAAGTGGAACCCAAAACCTAATTTTAAATTTGGGCCCCTATCCTATCTCATACAAAGGTTGTTCACTACAAAGGATTGCTTTTTTTGTTAAAAATCAGGGTCTTGCAGAAAAAACCCAAATCACTTTGCAATTCACTCACCCGGCCACTTTATTAGGTACACCATGTAAGTAATGGGTTGGACCCCCTTTTGCCTTTTAAAAACGGGCCCCAATTTTCGGGCATAGATTCCCCCAAAAGGGGTTTTCAAAGTGCTCAATTGGTTTTTCCCAAAAAGGGCCAAAAAAGTGCCCCAAAAAATATTCCCCCCACCAAAGACACCCCCACCACCCGCCCGAAACCGGTTTGATAAAAAAGGGAGGATGGATCCCTGCTTTCAAAGTTGTTGAGCCAAAAATTTGGACCCTAAACCCTCCGAATGTCGCAGCAAAAAATTGAGACTTCATCAGAACCCGGGGAAAGTTTTTAAATTTCTACTGTCCAAATTTCGATGGCTTGGGCAAAATTGGAGCCCTCAGTTTTTCCTTTTTCTTAGCTGAAAGGGGGTGGGGAAGGTTTTTGGTCTTCTGCTTGCTGTAGCCCCTTTCCTCAAAATTCACCGTTACTGTTGCGTTTAGGATGCTCTTTCTGCCCCCCTTGGTTGTAAAGGGGGGCTATTTGAGGGCACTGGTTTCCCTTTTTATCGCTCGGAAAAAAGGGCTGCCCTTTTTTCCTTTTTTACTCTTTGGCCTTTAAAAAAAAGGCATTTCCGCCTTCAGGGCTGCCCCTCATGGTTTTTTTTTCTTTTTCGGACCTTCCCCGGGAAAAAAATTTTTAAAAAAAGGGGTGAAAATCTCAGGAGATTCCCGCGTTTCTGAAAAAACTCCGCCCAAAAACCTTTTTTGGCCCCAACAAAAAACCCTTTCCACGTTCAAAAAGGGCACTCAAATCCCCCTTTTTTTCCCCCTTAAAATGATGTTTGGTTTTAACTGCAGGTGATTTTCTTGACCTTTTTACTTTCCTTTAAAAAATTGGGGAAATGGGGTTTCCCCCATTTTTTGATTGGCTGATTAGAAATTAAGTGTTAAAAGCAGTTGGGGCGGGTGTTTCCTAATAAAGTGGCGGTTTGGGGTATATGCCCTTAACAGTTTTCCTACCATTCCTTGATATCCCCTCTTGTTTGGGCTGCATTAAATCCCTCAGGTTACTATGTACAGACCCCTTCAATCTCCCGGATAGGTGCCCGCACCCGGTTTGTTTTTGTAAAGAAACCCGGCTTCTACTGCCCGGCCCAATTTGAATCCAGTAAAAAAGGCCCCTAAATTCCCAAAATGAAAACCAAAAAAAAGGGGACTGAGGGTTTAGATGGGAAAAAATGTAGTGAGACAACCCCCTTTTGTTGGCAAGGGCCATATATGTGCAGATTTTCCACCCACAGTGAATTTCCCGGTATTGCGCGTAAAGTGGGCGAGATTTTAAGGGAAAACCAAAAATTCACCTTGTGGCCGGGGAGGTTTTCTGTTTTGTTTTGTTTAAAAACTAAAGTGAACCCGGGTATTGCACTTTGGTTTTTAGGGGTTTTTTTTTTCCCGCGGTCAGGGGGGGAGGTTTTTAGGGGGATTTTGTAAACAAAATAAAAATTTATTTTCGTTCTTATCAGAAGAAAGGAACGCATTCTCCTTGTTTGAAAGATTTTTTTCAACGCTACAATAACTTCCTTTGCACCAATATACATGAGGTTGAGATGGAGCAGATAAAAAGGGGCAAAGGCTTTCAGCCAATTTTCTTCCTCCTATAACTTTCGGCCCTTTCCCGGGGGGGAACCAAAAAGCTCCGCAGATTTGATTTATGACACAAAATTAATGAGCAATTGTTCGTGTTTGGGGGGGCGGCCAATTATGGATTTTTGGAAACACTTTTTCTTTTGGGTTTTAATTTTTGTTCCCCGGGAAAAAAGGTGAAGTCCTTTTTATGATTAAACAATTTTTTTAATAGGGGAACTTGGCGTGTGACTTCAATAAGGGAAAAAACCTGCATTGTCAGTTGTGGAGAGACTCCATGTTTACCACACTTTGAGGTTTTCTTAATTGATAATCTAGAAAGTAGATCTGCGTTTTAAAAATGGAGGTTTTCAGTAGTGTTTCCCGAAAACAGGTAAAGGGTCCCACCCCATTTTACACTGAAGGGCATAGCTAATTGTAATGCCAAAAACAATGTTTTTAGATAGGAAGAACCCTTAAAGGTTTTGGGAAATTTCCAAATTTTCAGGGAAAATGGGGGGGGGGTTTTAAAAAGCCATAAAACACCACACTAGTTCATTTTGGCCATTGCAGTCATACAAAATTAAAACACAAAGGGTGAGGATTTAAAGGTTTATTCGTGGGTAAGAAAAAATATTGGAAAAATTTTTTTCAAGCCAAAATTTATTTCCCTACAAAGGAAAACTGAACCCAAATTTGGGTAAACTTCCCCTTTTTGTGTTAAATTTTTAAAAAGAAAAAATTATTGTTTTACTTGAAATTGGCCATTTTTTATTAAAATAAATATAAAAAAGGGTGGGGGGGGGAGGGGGGTGCCCTTAAATTTTTTTTTTAAAAAGTGTTAAAAAATGAGAAGGTGGTTTCAAAATTTCAGGGGTTTTAAACACCCCCCCTGTCCCCGATGCATACATGGGAAATTTTGGGCCCAATTTAAAAATTAAAAATTAGGGTGATGCCAAAATCAATTTTGTTAGGCTTTTACGGGTTCAAAAGTTATAATTTCAAAAAATAAATTTTCCCCATGTTTCCTCCCATAGCTTTTGCAATTTTAACCCGAGTGGGGGGGTTTTTGGAGGGGGAGGTGGGTCTTATTTTTTTTTTTAGAAATGTAACAAGCACCGAGTCGCTCCGGTCTTCAGTTTACCTTGTCCCTTTCTGACGCCGCAGGGGGTATGCCCCACACTTTTTTTAAAATTTTGTTTTGGGCCCTTTTCCCCCCGGCAGGAATTTTGGTCGGGGTTTTCAAATGGTTTTTCGGTTTTTAATAAATGTCGGTTAAAAAAGACTGTCAAACCCCCTGATAAAACTTTAAAAGAAAAATCCAAAGCTGCAGTCCAAATCGAAAGGATTTTCCCCTGGACGGTTTTTTTTTTTTAAATGCCGGGCGGTCGGAAAACCCTTTTAGAAAAATGATCATTCTTCCACCCCGGTTTTCCAGGCCCAAATCATGGGTGAGTGGGAAAGGGAAAATTGCCCCAAAACCCCAAAAGGAAAAGTTCCCAAAACACGTAAGAGATGTCAAAAAAACCGACCTGGTTTTTTAAACCCTCTAAGGTAACCAAATAGATCTTTTTTTTTTTTCTTATGCTGCAAAAAATATTTACGTTGTATAAACTTCAGTGTGAATCACCACTGAAATCAACGAGATACAGATTTCAATGTGAAATCAGTGTGAAAAAAGCTGTACAGCATAAATACAGATAAAATAGTCAAAAATATGGCACCACAAAAAACTTCACAAAATCTTGCGCATCCCAATAGCCTGATAGAGTCCTGATTTTTCATATGGTCGGATGCAAAAAGTTCATATGGACAAGAAGATTTGCCATCCCAAATTTTCCGACTTACATCTATCCCCTAGTTACAAACGGAGACTTATGGGGCGTGCTGGTACTTGTAGTTCCATATTTCACAGCAAATAGTAGCTGTGGAACTACAAGTTCCAGCATTCCACAGCAGCACACGAGGTGAAAATGAAGTGAAATCTTCTTAACAGGGGCAGAGACAGCAAAACAAATGTAAAAACCCTTCCCAGCACGATCCAAAACTAAAAAAAAAAACAAAAACCTTTTGAGCTGGAGTTACATTTAATAAATATACCTGTTCCAACTTACATACAAAGTCAACTTAAGAACAAACCTTCAGTCCCTATTCCATCCGTAACCTGGGGACTGCCTGTAATAGAAAAAGTCCTTTGGAGACATACTAATATGAGATGTACATATGCTTCCCCTTTATTCACTCACCAAGTAAATAAACATCTATCAATTTATTAATCTATCATTTACTTTTCATCTTTTTTTTTTCTTATCATCTATGAATTTTCATTATTAATATGTTAATCATTTAACTCCTTAACGACCGCCCGACTTTAGACGTCGGCTGGTGCGGGTCGTTCATCTGCAGCGACGTCTTTAGATGTCCCTGCAGACTTCAGGGTTTGCGGCGCCCGGCGCCGCAATTACGCTAGGATCGGGGCTGTACTGCACAGCCCTGATCCCAGAGCATCTCCTGCAAGCATCGCGGAGCGGAGGAAACCTCCGCAACCCAGTGCTTTAACCCTTTGATTGCAGCAGTGCGTTACCGCAGCGCAATCAAAGGGTTTCCCTGTTATGTCAGGTGATCGGATCACCCGGTGACCTGACAGAGCCCGGGGAACGGCTGCACAGTCAGCCCTGGGGACCTAGAGTGGCCCCAGAGCTGTCTGTGTAGTAAGCCAGTGACTAGGACTCACTGTGTGCTGTCCAGATCACTGCCTGTGTCAAAGTGACACAGATTAGAATGTATTAGCATATATGAATATGCTAATACATTACTAAGTATAAAAAAAAAATTAAGAATGTAAAAGCTCTCCCTTCATGGGAGTAAAAAAAAAAAAGTGTATATATATATATATATAAAAAAGACGATCGCGCTGTGTTCGCTGTATAAGGTGCCAACTTAATCACAAGCAGTCCCCAAATAATCAAATTCCAAAATATGAAACCCCAATGCAAATAGTATATAAACAGTATAAAACACACACTGTAATAGTGCAACACACTTCCCCAGAGATTCTCACTGGATGCTCAGATCAGCCAGGAACTCGCGCTTAATCCAGGTTTCTGTCCACTTCAATCTTCAGTTGGTGGATTTGTCAGAAATAATATAAAAAAACATACAAACAGTGTGGGTGTGTTCCACCGCTAATACGCTCCGGCCGGCAGCGTGCGGGATCCACACATACAGGCTAACAGACTAGAGTGACGTCACTAAGGCTGTAGCTAACGGAAAGCCGAGCAGGCATACAAGACCTACGCGTTTCAGAGAATAACGATCTCTGTTTGTATGTTTTTATATATTATTTCTGACAAATCCACCAGGTGTGTTTTACACTGTTTTATACTATTTGCATGGGGGTTGCATATTTTGGAATTTGATTATTTGGGTACTGCTTGTGATTAAGTTGGCACCTTATACAGCGAACAGAGCGCGATCGTCTTTTTTTATATATATACACTTTTTATTTCTATTAGAGGATTGCAGCAGGAGATTTCCTCTGACGATCTTTGTTCAGCTTGTTCCCTGAAACACCTGCCGCTTTGATCTAAATTAGTAGTTTTTTTAAAAAAAAAAAAAATGAATAAAATAAAACTAAATATTTAATAAAAAATAAGTGTGCATAAATTACACACACAAAAAAAAACCTACACGTAATAACCTGTAGAATTAATCTAACAAGTGTGAAATGTGAATGGTATAAAAGATAGATAAAAAAAAATATATATATATTTTTTTAAAATAAAAAAAATACTGCAATTATTTATAAGTGAACTTAAACTATTCCCCCATAAAGTACAACTCATCTCAAATAAAACGAGGCCTCATAAAACTGCGTCATTGAAAAAATAAAAAAGTTACAACTGTTGAAGCACAAGGAGGCAAAAACTAAAAAAATATTCTGGTCATTAATGACTTTTCAGGCGTTCGGCTTAAGGGGTTAAAGGCGGCTTCTCTTGGTTTGCTTTCGCCGCAGATCCCAGTCACTCAGTACAGTATGACATTGTCTCACTTGTCCTTTAGATATGTCTGGACTTTAATTGATTTCCAGTGCGCGGACTGTTGTCCGTGAACACAATGAGAGAAAAAAAATTGAGGTCAGACTTTGCCGTCTAGCTCCAATGAAATCTGGGTCACAGCGATCGCTTCTGGCTTGTCACAATGTATTCGATACAACGGCACGTCACCGGTGTGCCAACGAGTTAGCAACCCTTAATCTGATGCGATTTAATGAGAGTGGCTGCAAGAAAAGTGCAGGCTGGGGAGGTGGTGAACACGCGCTCTGCTCACTTGGATGGCAAAAGAGGAGACTATAGGAGTCGTCATTAAGAGGTTTTATCATTTGCTTCTTAGTCATTTGTTTATAGACTTTTTAGCGAAATGGTAAAAAGGTTTATAAATTGCAAATGTAAAAATTTAAATTTTAGGTTAAACTTTTTCAAAAATCCTATTACAGATAGTGGCTCAGTATATACACATATAACAACATCCCAAGCACTGAGCTCTGTAACAGTCCTTGTGGTCACCACCATCTGCCCACTACATCCAGCTATCGAACATACTCACCTTGTAGACTGGATAATGATCGCTAATGAGTGACTACATGACAGTACAAGGTCTCTGAATTCTAACTGATACGAATTATTATAAGGAAGAAGGCACTTTTTTCCCCGCTCTTAAACCCTAAAACTACTTAAAAGTCTAAAATGATACTGTTAAAGGGTTGTCTCACTACATTGATTCCTTTTACCTCAGTTCCATTTTCTTGGTTTAATTTTTGAATTCAGGGAGGTGTAGCTATAGCGATCAGCGCTGGGAGCCTATCAGGAGAGATCGAACAGGTCTGCAGCTATAGTGACCAGCGCTGCGAGCCGATCACGAGAGCTCGAACAGGTCTGCAGCTATAGCGACCAGCGCTGGGAGCCTATCAGGAGAGATCGAACAGGTCTGCAGCTATAGTGACCAGCGCTGGGAGCCTATCAGGAGAGATCGAACAGGTCTGCAGCTATAGCGACCAGCGCTGGTAGCCTATCAGGAGAGATCGAACAGGTCTGCAGCTATAGTGACCAGCGCTGGGAGCCTATCAGGAGAGATCGAACAGGTCTGCAGCTATAGCGACCAGTTCTGGGAGCCTATCAGGAGAGACCGAACAGGTCTGCAGCTATAGCGACCAGCGGAGTTGATGCAGCCCATACAAGAGGGGATATCTCAGAATAGGTAGGACACTGCAATATGTGCCCATTAACAAAGTGACTTGTTTTTGCAAGATCTTTAACATAAAAAGCAATACTTGTAGTGAGACAACCCCATTAAACAGCAGTTAGTGACACAATTTACTGTACGCAGCAAATAGGTTGTCCAGCAGGACAAATCTTTCCTTTTGGAGCAAATGAACATCACAGAGGGAGCCCCACTAGGGTAACTCCTAATATTCAGTTGAATAGCCGCTATGTAATATCTTACTTCTCTTACAGTGAATGTCCATGATTTTGTAGCCTCAATGAGGTGACAGAGCAATGAAGAATACCAAAGATAGGGCCGACAAAGAAGCTACCTCTTATAGTTTAACATTAGAGGGCATAAGGCATGAGCTGCATCTATTGATACCTTCATAGATAGGTTCTTCTGAATGTTAGACACAGGCAAAAACCTTGCCTGGTCAGTGGTCTGGTCAGCTAGGAGAACAAGTTCTGAGGAATAGGGAAAAAGACAGAAAAATAATGCTGGCATGTGGACAGAGGGTCAAGAATTTCAGACCTTACATTAAGGTTTCTTATCAGTCTACAGTCATCTAACTATGAAAGATTTCCAAGTTTAGTTGCCAGCAATGCCGTCCCATAGTGACTGGGATTCTGGAGAAGGGTCGCTGATCCAGGAATTTATTCCGATTGCCAGACTGGAGTCAGGCAGGAATTTTTTCCCTAAAATGAGGACAATTGGCTTCTACCTCATTGGGGTTTTACCTTCCTCTGGTTCAACACTCTAGCACAATAGGCTGACCTGGATGGACGTCTTGTCTTTTTTCGGCCTTACAGACTATGTAACCCCTTTTAGAAAGCCCCCCAGATCGGTTTTGGGACATTGCAGCCAGCCATGCAATTCACCTGGCCATTTATATAAGTGATCATCCATATAAAACATGAGCAGGCCTTGTTCGTGAAGGCAGAAGCTGCTGGTACTTAGTGGTTCTCTGCTCTGTCTTAGAGGGGGCTCCCAAGTAATGAACCTCTATGGTATGCATAGGACCTATTAGTAAGGCAAGCACTTTAACTGTAATATAGGACGCTGCGGCTCGGTTAATGGACCTTGCACAGCGCACATCATCCATTAACATTCCACAAACAGCAGAAACCGATCACAAACTATGGAGTAAACAGCACATATAGGAAGAAGCACCATAGAGAAAAGGAGCTCACATTCTTATCTGTTTACTAGGCATATGGAAGACTATTCAGCAGCTGGGTAGTCCTGGTTTTCATGGTCTTGAGGCTATTACACACAGACATGTACAGTCATGAGAACCTATAGCCTAGAAGTCATTTACACCATTCCTGAAGTCCTTTCATGAATACTTAGGGGCCTTTAACGTGGGGCAATGATTTAGGGCTAATACTATAAACATAACTAAAGGAAAGTAATAAGAGTCAATACATTTATCAATTATATGACTCTGTAGATCTAAGTTATTACCTTCTTCTGATATAAAACTTTAGGGAGAATAGACGTTTTATAGCATGGGTGGAAGACTAAAGACCAAGGGTGACATGTCCCAATATGCAAGCACCGGGGTTTTTTTGGTCTATCTAGGGCCAAAAATACTCTTAACGCCATATTCTCTTTATAAATGAACTGTAATATCCCAAAACTAGGCGCATTATACGCTGGGCATGAGACATTGTAATGCGCCTAAAAAGTTGCATTACATATAGTAGCAATGATACACTGTGCGCCTCTATAACGCAATGTGCCTATTGAGGCATCATTACTAGTGTATGTAATGCAACGCTGTGCGCCTCCAAATTGCAATGCGCCTATTGAGGTGCATTACATACACTAGTAATGATATGTTATGTGCCTCCGTTATGCAATGGGCCTCGATAGGCGCATTACATACACTAGCAGTGATACACTATGCGTCACGATTTGCACAATGCGCCTTTATAGGCGCATTAAGTTTACTATGCAAGGTATACCCGACGCCAGATTTTTGAGAGGATTGGACTTTACACTGATTTAATGCGCCTAAAAACGGTCACGGGGCTGCCAATTTTCAGACCGCTCAACCATAGGGCTTGTCCCCACGGCCCTGTTTTTCAACCGGTTTTCGGTTTTGAAAACAGTCTGCAAACCGGGTGCCAACTTTAAAAATGGGAGTCTATGGAAAACCGGCGCAGCAGTCCCCACTGCACGGGTAGACCGCCAGCGGTCCGTAAAACATAGAACATGTTCATTCTTCCGACCATGACTATGTGAAGGGGGAGGGCTTTTTAAATAAAGATGCACCTCCCGTGCGTGGTCAGGTGATGAAAAACTATGAAAAAAAAAGAAGCGCAAATCGGGTCCTTTGATAATAACCACTGTATATCAAGATAGGGCGGATGCTCACCTTTTACTTAATCCACGGTATAGCACGTTTGAACGCCTTATCTATCACCAGTGAATAGAGAAAAGCAGCTCCGGTCCGTTGCCGCCGACGGCTCCCACGAGGACGCCGAGGTGAATAGATGAAAGAAGAAGTAACTTGAATGAACCCGTAGAGAGTTTATTCTAGGCTACTAATGGGAAACTAAGACTAGAGCGCTAAGAATTGAGTACTGTGGCTACAAGAAATAAAGGAAATAGATAGTTTATTGCATGTTACTCAGATCGCGGAGGAAAGCTGTCCCCCTGCGGCCGTGTGCACGACCCGAAAACAGTGCAAATACCGGTCGGAAAAACTGACTGGTATTTTTCCTGTCCCGTGGGGACACAGCCTTAGTATGCAGGGTTCACATCATGACACTAGAGACATTACAACTTTATTTTCTGACATGCAACTTTGATTGAGCAATGCGCCTTTTTAAAGTGCAGCATGTTCACTACGCAGGGTATACCAGACGCCAACATTTTGAGAGTATCATACTTTCAGGAGCACTTTACACTGATTAAATGCGCCTAAAACCTTCCGCAGTGACGCCAATTTTCGGACATGTCGCCCCAAGAAAAAAAGGTTGAGCTCCTGAATTTCAGCCCCACGACAGGGGCATAAGAGGACATTTGTTAAACCGTTTCACATTGATGCACTGATGTTGACTGCACCCATGCAGAATCATATAAAGGCAGTGGACTTTAAAGATCCCCCACCTCATTTACCAACTATATACTCCTGAAACTACATTATTAATGAAGGAAGCTGATGCTTGGAAGTATTGCATTATTTTCTCCGGTCTACGACCGGCTCATATGGGGCCTATTACTGATCACTGCTTCATAAATCACGGTCTGAACAGATGAGAGGATTTATAACATGAAGGTATTTAGCAATGCTTTGTTCGAATGCTTTGACTGTTGGGAAAGGATGAAATTCACGCTCTACGTCAAGTTTCTAGTCATAAAACAAAGCACTTCGCAATAAAGCTTTCATTGGTTCAATTCTTATCATCTGAGGGCGACACAGAAGAAGGAATCGTACCAGAAGCCTGATGAAACAATGCACCCGGGGAATTGAAAAACTTCTAGTTGTTAGGAAACTATCAACCAAGCATTCCAAGAACGTCTTCTCCATTAGAACATTTGTTCCGATTGTAGGAGAACCAAAAATGGAAAAATTGCATCTGTGCCCGCGCAGAGAATCTCTTAAAGACTATAATAGTAGAGTAATAAAACAAACTGATTAAAGGGGTTTTATCATTACATTAAATGGTCTTCAGAATAAGGGGACAGTGAAAACAAGCAACTTTGCAATTGGAGGTCATTAGCAAAGCTGTCTTGTTTTCACAGTCTCCCTTATCTTAGTTTTCTGTAAACACTGTTCCCCAGTGGCGGTCGGGTCCCACCTCCTTTCATTTCATTGGCTGACGGCTCTTCTAATTTACATTCTGTCTGGCCCCCGGTCGTATATACACGGGAGCGTGCATTCCTGCCTCTCTCACTCAGAATAAGGGGCCAGCAACAATTTCACTCTGCACAGCAAGCAGCTGCACAGTAACACTGCAGGTGCTTCTACAATCAGAAAACAGCAGAATTGTGCCTTGGTGCCTTGTTTAAACAAAGAAGGGAGACGGATTTGTGCTCTGGATGAGTTAATAGAAGACTGGATTCAACTGTAACAAACCTCCAGCTGTGACAGGAGAAGAGATCAGTGCTCTGAGTTCATAGAAGGCCGTCTAGACTGAATGCAGGGCTGTGGTATGTAAACAAACCACTCTTACAAAATAAGACTGCATAGGGAGAGGACAGTGACATGTGGACTCAGAGAGGAGGGGGGGGGGAGAACATACTGACTCGAGAGCGAGCATGAACAGTGAAGGGGGAGGATGATGTCATCCCCCTTCAGTTAAGAAACACCCAGCTGGAAGGGGAAGAAACACCCCTGGATTTCAGGAACTAAGAAAATCAAGCTTCAAGAAAACAGCCGAACTGATGAAGCGACACATCCCTTTTAACACTTTGGGCAAACGTCTGAAAATCAGCGTCGCTGCGTCAACTTTTAGGCGCATTTAATCAGAGTAAAGTGTGCCAGAAATTCAGATCCTCTGGAAAATCTGGCGTCTGGTATACCTTGCATAGTAAACTTAATGTGCCTAAAGAGGCGCACTGCGCAACCTCGGCACGTGGTATATCATTGGTAGTGTATGTAATGCGCCTATCGAGGCACACTGCGTTACAGAGGCGCATAACGTATCATAACTAGTGTATGTAATGTTCCTCCATAGGCGCATTGCGTTATGGAGGCGCACAGTGCATCATTGCTACTATATTTAATGCACTTTTTTGAGGCACATTACAATGTGTCGTGCCTATTTTTGGTATATTACAGTTAATTTATATAGAGAATATGGCGTCAAGAGTATTTTAGCCACAAAATACACCAAAACTATGGTGCATTGGTATTGGGACATGTCGCCCTTGGTGTAGGAGACCAACTCCGACTAAATGAAATAGTAACGATTAGTTGAATTTCGGTTAATCTACATCCGACTAAGGATCGATCACATGGCGTTAGTGATACACACTTAGCATGTAAATCAGGAAAAGATCCTGGTGTATACTAAACTTAAGTGAATGTCCTTCTGCCTCCATTCAGCTGGTAGAGATTGCTATATCACAAAAGCAAAGCATAATAGACAATGCTTTATTGGTATATATCACAAGGCATTATGAGAAAGGAGCTGATAAGCTCAAGCACCCTCTATTGGATGTAACAAATCCTCAATTTGCTTTTGACCCACTGGGTCTTTGGAAAGCAAAAGGGATATTTTAGCCAAGCCAGCATCACCCATCTGTAGACAGTCGTTTCGGGGTTTTGCCCCCTCGTCAGTACAGAGCAGAGCGATGCTGGCTTGGCTGAGTGGGAGGCAATGAGTGGCTCAGAAAGGGAAGATCTCTCCTTAGGGAGAGCGCCATATAGGCGTGTGGAGATTCGAAATTGCCTTTTGCACTCCACAAAGCATCTGCATATCACAAAGCATTATGGGAAAGGAGCTGAGAAGCTCAAGCGCCTTCTATTGGATGTAACAAATCCACTTCATGTTTATATGGTGGGATACATCAGTCCTTTGGAAGCTGTACACAGGAGGAGCTTTTCCCAGCAGAGGGCCATAGATGATGTGAACATAACCCATGACTCAATCTAAATGCAATTTCCCAAAAAACCCATGAGAAAAATCAACAAAGAAGTGAGGCTAGATCATGTTTATAGCCACCATTTAACATACAGACTAGGACATATACACCGAACCGTTGCCTCCTCCATTTGCCACCTACAGGATCCCAGCATAATATGTAAATACATATACACACATCTATATATCTATATCTTTTTTTTTTTTTCTTGCATAGGCCCCTATGTTATTCCTTTTTTTTTGGGTGGCATACAGACACATGCCAGTCAAGCAGACACACTCTTGGGGCTTCCATCGGGCTATTAAACTCAATGGGCATGGTTAGCATATACCTCAGGATTTTTTCTGATGTACACACCACACAAGTTACAAACCAGCCCAAGTCTGTTTTAGGACATTAAATGGAGTATGACCTAAATGAAAGCACAAAACTAAAGAAAGAAATATTGTCAATTATTGCAAACCTCTCAATACCTCAAATAACGTTATAAGAGACACCAAAGTTCCTGGCTGCAGCTCACCTCCATAAGCTTGAATGTTTGCACCTGCTCCTCTTAGCTACTCCGTCTGTTCACTCTATCTTGCACGGATCCTTACGGCATGTCCCCAAGGCACGGGTTTTAGGTCGGTTTTGCAGACGCTTTGCGGTTTTGCAGACCGTCTGAAAAAACAGCCGCAAACGAGCACAATGGGGCTCCATGGAAAACCCATGCACGGGTTTTCCGCTCAGCGGTTTTTCTGCCCGCGGGCTGCCTGAAAAACATTGTGCTTGCATATCCTTCGGTCCGGTTTTTGGACGGAATATGTGCAAGTGAATGTGAAGGGGAGGGCTCTTCGCGGAGAAAAGCCATCCCCCAGCGGCCATGGGAACGATCGCAAAACGGGACAGGTGCCGGTCGGATAAACTGACCGGTATTTGGCCCTAACCGTGGGGACGCACCCTTATCGTCCACGACCGAAGGTCTCACTCACAATAGTGAAGAAAAAGCAGCTTTCTTGCACAATCCAGCATAAGTGCAAAAAGACGTACTTTATTGAAAAAAACGGTACAGAGGGTAAAAACATGTCGCCACCGGGCATCGCTAACTCGCTTCGGGTGTTCCTAGTATTGCCCTTGTTCACAGTAATAGCTCCCCTCGCCCAACATAAATTAATAAGAACTAAAGGTTTTCTCAACGAATTATGAAGCCCCAAATCCTGGCCATCTGCTTGTGCAGACCTAAGTGGTTAGGGGGTCATTCATGTCACTTTTCGGCTGTATGCCACCTGTATATGTCAAGATCCCTAATATATGTCAATGGCCCTTAAAGGGGATGTATCGCTTCTTTAGTTCGGCTGATTCATACTGCTCTCAGCTTCTCAACTCTAGATATGCAGGGGCGCTTCTTCCCCTCCCAGCTGGGTGACATCATCCCCCCTTCACTCTTCATGCTGGCTCCCGAGACTCCCCCACCCACCCCCATCAAATAGTCCACAACTCACAGTGTCTCTCCCGAAAAGTATTATTTTTTAAGGGCTGCATACAAACCACAGGCTGCATTCAATCTAGACTGAGCACGGATCTCTTCTCCTCTCACAGCTGGAGATTTGTTACAGTTGAATCCAGCTTTCTATGAACGGCACAGATCTCCCTTCTATGCAGGAGAGGCAGGGATCGACACACAATTGTGCCGTTTCCCGATTATAGAAGCCCTGCAGTGTTCTTCTGTTTCTTCTGGCTGTGCAGAGTGAAAGTGTGCCAGTCCCTTACTTTGAGTGAAAGGCAGGAAGGGAAGCTCCGTGAATACGGCCGACAGGGGGCTGAACAGAATGTAAATGATCTTTCAGCTAGTGAAATGCAAGTTGCTTGTTTTCACTGTCCTCTTATTCTGAAGGCTATTTAATGAAATGATACCACCCCTTTAACGCCGCTGCCTTGCAACATTGCAGTCATTGGGCATCATCTCCATTGCGTTTGTATGTTCTCTCTGTGTCATGCTGCTATTCTCTTGACATTTCAGTTCTTCTTATGCTCCAGAAACATAGTGACAGGTTAATTCTTTTTTATGGAGTTGGTCAATATGAAATAACCTGCTAAGCTCTACTGTAGACAGTGATGGATGTGAATGATTACAACCCTTGCACAGTGCTGGGGAATATGTATATCAAGCACACACTTTAGCGCGCTGGCAGACCATGCATGACATGCACTAAAAGATTTTTAATGTCAAGTAAATCCTATGTTGCTCCCACTACAAACCATGTTTCTAACCTTATATCATGAAAGCTAAACCTTTGTTTCTGACATTTGTTGGGCCATTGTCTGGAATAAAAATTTCTATGGAACATATTGAAATAAAATACGTTTCTTTGATGAATTTAGCATTGCATATACTAGGTCTGCTTTCTTCTTTTGTCTAATTTTCAATATATGAGCTAGAGCAGCTAAACATCTAATTATCACTAAGTATCCAAATAATGAGCCCTTCAGTAGCGAGTACCAGATCAAAAGCAGAATATCCTGCACCTAGCAGGGTAGAACCACCAACAATACTGCCGCTCTTAGACCGAATTGTGGTGTCATTTTACCAGGGCAGTGAAATGCAACCAACTCACAAAACAAAATTGTGGGGATTAGCCACCTTTTGTCAGGTTCTCTTCCCACCACAGATCTATTCAGTACGTTTTCTAATATTCACAGTTTAGTGACCATGCATTGGGTCCTAACAGCGGCACTTAGCAGAGGCAATTTGTCCCAGTGGTGAGGACTGTTCTAAAATGGAAATTGTACTCATCCCTGAAGCCACCGCTGCTCCCACGTTCTCAACAGATGAGGTCACGTCTATGGCTCATGTGACATTGTGACCAACCACTAGTTCTCCACAGATGATGTCACATATATGGCTCACGAGACATTGTGACCAACCACTAGTTCTCCACAGATGATGTCACATCTATGGCTCATGTGACATTGCTACCAACCACTAGCTCTCCACAGATGATGTCACATCTATGGCTCATGTGACATTGAGACCAACCACTAGTTCTTCACAGATGATGTCACATCTATGGCTCAGGTGACATTGAGACCAACCACTAGCTCTCCA
The DNA here is from genome assembly GCA_025379985.1 of Phyllomedusa bahiana. Lineage (NCBI taxonomy): Eukaryota > Metazoa > Chordata > Amphibia > Anura > Hylidae > Phyllomedusa > Phyllomedusa bahiana. The sequence continues at coordinate 36,480 of JAODAL010002042.1, forward strand.
CAGATGATGTCACATCTATGGCTCAAGTGACATTGTGACCAACCACTAGCTCTCCACAGATGATGTCACATCTATGGCTCACGAGACATTGTGACCAACCACTAGCTCTCCACAGATGATGTCACATCTATGGCTCATGTGACATTGTGACCAACCACTAGCTCTCCACAGATGATGTCACGTCTATGGCTCATGTGACATTGTGACCAACCACTAGCTCTCCACAGATGATGTCACGTCTATGGCTCACGAGACATTGTGACCAACCACTAGCTCTCCACAGATGATGTCACGTCTATGGCTAATGCGACATTGCTACCAACCACTAGCTCTCCACAGATGAGGTCATGTCTATGGCTCACGTGACATTGCTACCAACCACTAGCTCTCCACAGATGAGGTCATGTCTATGGCTCACGTGACATTGCTACCAACCACTAGCTCTCCACAGATGATGTCACGTCTATGGCTCATGTGACATTACTACCAACCACTAGCTCTCCACAGATGATGTCACATCTATGGCTCATGTGACATTGTGACCAACCACTAGTTCTCCACAGATGAGGTACGTCTATGGCTCATGTGACATTGTGACCAACCACTAGTTCTCCACAGATGATGTCACGACTATGGCTCATGTGACATTACTACCAACCACTAGCTCTCCACAGATGATGTCACGTCTATGGCTCATGTGACATTACTACCAACCACTAGTCTCAGCGATCTCTGTCTAAATGTATAGAACATAAGCATGGCCAGTGCTTGGCTGCAGTGTCATGTCAACCACAGACGTGACATCATTGGTGGGGAGCCAGTGAGAAACACTGGAGCAGTAAAGGTTTCAGGGGTGAGTACAGTCTCTATTTTAGAGTGGTCCAAACCACAGGACCTTTTTTCGAACAATTCCTTTAAGTGAAGAAGTTTGTTGTGTTTGTTCTGCAGTTTAGGTGTAAACTAGACCTTAAAGAAATATTTCAATGTAAATAATATACTACACATGGATATTATACATATTTCACAGGGATACAAGCTATAGACAACTGGCAGTTCATGCATCGCCCAGTCAGGTTTTACATGAGGCATAACACATTTGTCTAAAATGGTTCTTTAGTGCTGTAAGCCACACTCTCCACTCACCCAGCAAGTTCTACTCTGCACTGATGAGGGGCAAACACAAAAACAGCTGTCTGTAGATTAAATTAAAGGGGTTGTCTCACTACATCGATCCTCGATTCATCTTACCTCAGTTCTGTCTTTTCGGCTTCATTTTTGAAATCAGAGGCATGTTTACTGGCTTTACTGACTACTACTGGCCTGCAGTGACTAGCTGCAGAGGACACCAGGTCTGTAGCTATAGCAACCAGTACTGGCAGCCTATCAGGAGAGAACAAAAAGGTCTGCAGCTATAGCAACCTGAGGAGCTGATGGAGCCCATACAAGAGGGGATACCTAGGAATAGGTAGGACACTGTTAATAGACACATATTGCAAAGTGACATGTTTTTGCTAGGTCTTTAACATAAAAGACAATCCTTGTAGTGAGACAACCCCTTTAACTACCTCGGTTTCAATCCTTTTTACATTGCAAAGCTTCGTAAGCTCCATGTGAATTGAGGATTACTGCATCCAATAGATGACGCTGGAGAGCTCTTCAGCTCTTTCCCAAAAGCCTTTGTTCAAAAGAAGTTTTCTGGAATTTAAAGATTAGTGGCCTATCCGTATCTTATTTTATAACCCTTGGGACTCCCAGTGATCAAAAGAAAGGGGACTCCTTCACAGTTTACACAGTATAATAGATGTTGCTGTACCTAATACTGAAAGGATACATCCAACTATCCCTGTTGATGTCAATAGAAAATTCACCCAGTAGTCTACACTGCACAGTTTTTCTACTATACTGAATTTCACACTGCCGCCGTTCCGGGATACTCAGGACAAGTACAATCTTCCGCCCGGTTTTCGTGTGGTAGGTGTGCTATTCAATGGTTAAAGGGGACGGCTGAATCTGCAAAATTTCGACAGAGCAGTCCTCCAAAACCATTCAAAAGAAGGTAAAACAGAATCTGACCGGCATTTTATACTTGCTGTGTGGCTGTACCCAAACTATGACCCATTCACTTAAAAAAGGAACGGGCAAGGCACAACAACTGCCCCTGTAGAGAAATCCCTGTGCCGTGTAAAAATAAAGGGGATTTTGCATTCACTGAAGGGCAATGGCCTCAACACTCTGCAGAATTACAGAATCAGATTCCCCCCCCCATTGAAACACTACTGACCTTAGAATAAGTATATGTTTACGTCCCAAAAACTCAATTTAAAGCGCTTTCATCACAGTTTTCTTACTTAAAGGGGTTTTGCCACAATCTCATTTAATACCTCCTGTATCCAGCTCTTCAGCTCTGTGTGCTCAGAAGGGGGCGTGTGTGATTTGTTTGAATTGCATATCATGTGACCCAGCATGATGACATCACCAAGCCTTTCCTCTCTGTAGTCAAAGAAGGGTCTGTTTATGTATAAAGCTGTGAGCAGCTGAGAGGTAAAACTTTTGCCTCCAGGCACACGGGTCCTCGGTTCAAATCCCTGCAGGAACCAAACCTGTTTTTTTTTTCTCTTTATCAATGTACAGACCTCATTGAGGTTTCTTTTTATAATTTATTTGCACTGTTTGACTAATTACTAAGGAGGACAGAGGACGGGAGTAGAATGACAGCACCTGGGGTTTGAACACTCAGTAGCTGCCTGAGAGGAGAGGTGATGCCTGAGCATGTGCGACCAGGACTGAGGAGCTCTGGTCGTATCCCCTGGAGACGAGCTGTAAACACTGGATGACTAAAGGAGCAGCTAAGACAAAAACGGCCCAGAATTTTTAATAATGAATGGTGAAAATGTTTATTATTTAATTTACAAACTTCCCACGTCAATTTTACTTTGTGGCAAAACCACTTTAAGCTTCAGCTGGGATATTTTCCCTGGGACTCTCATTTCTACAAACCAACTGGGTCTCCAAAGGTCCCAGCCTGATGAGATGACCTCCATGGTTGAAAATCAAGAGCAAATACTTGATGCTTTACGCCAAAAAAACAACACAAACATAAGTTTCAGGACATGCTGTAGATTTTCACCCCATGTGGATTTTGTCACGAAGTCTGAACTTGCCTAAAAACACTGTTTGCTCGTCTCAGGTATTCAGACTTTCTGACTCTGTGTGATGAAAAAAAAAATCATAATATATAATTAAGCTGTCAGTTTAAAGGTGGCTTGTAAGAGGCGCTCTTCTTACCTATAGTCATTGTGCATTCTTGGATTCTATTACAGACGATAATAGCAACTGAATGCAAACGTAATGAACACAAAGACAGCATTGGTTAATATACCGATTCTTATCATCGTTGTCAGTGCAGGTGTCTTAGGCTATGTTCATACGATGTACTGCGGCGCATACAGTACGCGCCACAGTACATTGTGTCTTTTAGGAGCTTGCGCTAATACGCACGTACTCCCGCGGGGCTGGGGGGCCGGAAGCCCGCTGGCCCCATTGACATTTATTACTCGCAGCGCGTATTCGCCGCAAGTAATTGACTTGTCACTTATCTCCCCACGCTTACAATACGATCGTATTGTACGAGCGGGGATAGGCGGCGTAATCCATAGTTCTCTCTTGTGATATATGTAGGCTCGGACTGGGACGCCGGGGGATCGGTGAATCCAACGGTGGGCCCCAAGCTGCTGTGGGCCCCGGAAGCAGTGCCGCAGCTCCCCAGGGCCCGTCCACCGCATCCAGTCCCTGAACGTCCGGGCCCTGCGCTCAGAGACAGGACCCGGGAGTCGGGGACTATGGTAAATACATAGGTAAAGAGATGCTGGAAAATTGAGGATTCTAAGATATTTGTGTGTAATTTCTGCAGGGATGAGTTGTTGCCGGGACAAGTCATCATGAGGGTTGTGGAAGCGGATGCAGAAGAAAAGGGAATAAGAACGACTCAAGAGAAGAGAACGACTCATCAGATAAGACATCTCCGGTGAGTCCCTGATTTCAGGGGTTATTTTACGTCTATATTGGATCAGTGCTGCAGTCACTGTAATGTGATGTGACTTGAGATGGTGTCTGACCACTATGTGGTCTCTATATGGAAGTGTTGTAGGTTATACCTGAGCTGGTGTCTGACCTCTATGTGGTCTCTATATGTTGGTGTTGTAGTTTATACCTGAGCTGGTGTCTGACCTCTATGTGGTCTCTATATGGAGGGCTTGTAGGTTATACCTGAGCTGGTGTCTGACCTCTATGTGGTCTCTATATGGCAGTGTTGTAGGTTATACCTGAGCTGGTGTCTGACCTCTATGTGGTCTCTATTTGGCGGTTTTGTAGGTTATTCCTTAGCTGGTGTCTGTGGTCTCTATATGGCGGTGTTGTAGGTTATACCTGAGCTGGTGTCTGACCTCTATGTGGTCTCTATATGGCGGTGTTGTAGGTTAATATACTGTTTTGGTTGGCTTTAGGTTATATCTAGCTGGTGTCTGACCTCTATGTGGTCTCTATATGGGGTGTTGTAGGTTATTTTCTGAGCTGGGTGTCTGACCGCTATGTGGTCTCCATATGACGGTGTTGTGGGTTATATCGGCGCGGGTATAATGCCAGCGTACATGTGTCCCTGATTGTAAAAGTGAGGGAACACCTGACCCTGTGATAGGAGATTCACTTTTACTTTCTTGCTTGTGTTAAATTTTAGAAGGTGGTGAGGTGCGTGACCAAAGGAAACGTGGAGGGGGATATTGTATCTGGGTGGAGGGGGATATTGTATGTGGACTATTGGAGGGGGATATTGTGGGTGGATAGGGATATGGATGGAGCTACTTAGCCCTGTGTCTATGATATGTTAGACTGACAAATGTGTGAGATACAGATATGCGACTCACTTGCTATTGTACTACACAATACAGTTATGTTTTGAACACTGTATTATGTGGTAAAATGGGCGCATTTATGTACGAGAGGCCGGTAATATTTTCATGTACAGTAGGGTGGGGTCCCCAAGATCAATTCCCCTGTTGGCCCCAGGCCCCCCAGCCCGACACTGTATATATGTATGTAGTCGTAGAGGTTGAACACTTCATTTCTAATCTGATTTATGCAAATCCATACTGATAAGAGATTTATGTGCATTATAACTTTGTGCAGATAATATATGTGTATAAGTACTGATTGAGGACTGAATTGACTGTATGCCTTGTGTTTATTGAAAAATGTTCAATTAAAATTACAGTTTAAATAGAAAAATCCATAGTTCTCTATGAGAACTATGAATCACCGTAATTTCGGCACGCATCTCGCCCGTATTAGAGCGGAAATATGCAGCGAAATGCGCGCCGAAATTACCCCGTGTGAACATAGCCTACCGTATTGTAAGCATGGGGAGATAAGTGACATGTCAATCACTTGTGGCGAATTCGCGCCGCAAGCAATACCTTTAGAGTATGTTCACACGGCGTACATTCAGCGCGCATTTCGCCAGGTATTTGCGCTCTAATGATGCGCACCGCAATTATGATAATCCATAGTTCTCAAAGAGTGCGATTGTATTGTACGTGTGGGGAGATAAGTGACGTGTCAATTACTTGCGGCGAATTCGCGCCGCGAGAAATTAATGTCAATGGGGCCGGCAGGCTGCCCCCCCCCCGCGTTGCGGCAGTACGCTCGTATTAGCGCAAGTTCCCAAAGGACACAATGTAAGTACTGTATGCGCCGCAGTACATCGTGTGAACACACCCTTAATGAAGATCTTTTCTTACACTTGGGTTAGTAAAGCTTGCTTTTTTATTTTTTTCTCTCCTGTGTAGTCCTACAGATTTTTTTCCATATGTAGCCTAAGGTCTTCCCGCCAAATGTAATGGCCTGAAAAACCAACAAAAACTTGGTGCACTTTATTTAGTTACAGGAGAACCTGAAAAGGTGCGGCAGGGTGGAGACAATACAAACATTTTTACCTCAAAATACAGATCATTGTAGCCCGGAGGTATTTTAGAATCCAACAGCTAGTCAATGAAGTCTAAAAAAGTGAAGAGCTCATGCTAGGATAGTGGAAAACACAAACAATTACAAATATTTTATGCCAATAGTACCTGTTAAGACACATGAACCCATGTTATTCCTATACCCACATCATTCTTAATAGCTACAGAATGAGATACAATTACTTCTCTTCACTACACAAGCTGACACAGCGCCGCCATAGCCATGCAGCCATAGCTGGTACTGCAGCATTTACTTTAAAGGTAACCTGTCACATAGTTTATGCCCCCCTTGCTGAGGGCAGCACAAGCTAGTGTCAGACCTGCTGTTTCCAGCGCTGTGTCCCTTATTCTGTAAGATGCTGGAGTTTTAGAGCATTTAATGCTCAAATCTCATTCATGAGCAGGTGTTAACCCCACCCACCAAAGGCTAGCTCCGCCCACTGACCGTTATTCTCACATTTCTACCTATTCAAAGTAAGGGCTCGTTCACACGGCTGATTTGGGCACTGATTTCAACCGTAATGCGCGCCTTAATTGCAATGTAGTACGCCTGAAATCCGTCCCAGCCATTACAGTAATACAAAGTTCTCATAGAGAACTATGGATTCCGTCTCCTTTCCCCGCTCGGCGAATACACCGGAAGGGGAGAAAGTGACATGTCAATTATTTAGAGCGTGTACGCGCCGCAAATAATGACCCACCCTCAGTCCCCGCAATTACGCCATAAGTCGTGTGAACCAGGCCTAATAGGTTTATCAGTTAAGGTGGGCGTGGCTAGCCTCAGGTGGGCAGGGTTTGAAAAAAACTGACTCTTTTCATGACTTTTCTGGCTGAAAACTGCAGATTTGAGGGGTAAATACTATAAAACTCCAGCATCTTCCAGAATAAGGGGCACAGCGCTGGAAACAGCAGTTCCGACACTATCTTGTGCTGTCCTCATCAAGGGGGGGATAATCTATGTGACAGGTTCTTTTTAAGGACGTCAGTCTGCAGTTCAGACCCTGAGAAAGCGCTACATAGGGGGCAGAGAGAAGGGTATACACATACCTCCTTCTACAGCCAGTTGCATGCCAGAAAACCAAATTGTAATGTCCCTAGTGCCGTGATGTGAACTCTGCATATGAAGGACGACATGTCTGAAAATTGGCCGCGCCGTGGCAGTTTTTAGGCGCATTAAATCAGTGTAAAGTCCGATCCTCCCAAAAATCAGGCGTCTGGCATAACTTGTATAGTAAACTTAACGTGCCTAAAAAGGTGCATTGCGCAAATCGCGGTGCATAGCGTATCATTGATAGTGTATGTAATGCGCCTATCGAGGCGCTTCGCGTAACGGAGGTGTATAATGTATCATTGCTAGTGCATGTAATGCACCTATCAAAGCGCATTGTGTAACAGAGGCGCATAACGTATCATTACTAGTGCATGTAATGCGCCTATCAAAGCGCATTGTGTAACAGAGGCTCATAACGTATTACTACTAGTGCATGTAATGCAACTCGATAGGTGCATTGCGTTATGGAGGTGCACAGCGTATCATCGTCTTTTGAGGTGCATTACAATGTGTCGTGCCCGAGGTATAATGCGCCTAGTTTTGGTATATTGCAGCTCATTTATATCAAAAATATGGTGTCAAAAGTGTTTTCAACGCAAATATCAAAAACCAACGCTTAATAATGGCATGTCACCTAAGTGCCATGTATTTGCACAAACATTTTACCAGCTTCTCCATCCAAGTCTAAGCAGTGTTTCCAGTTTTCCAATGCATTTCTGCCCCATCAGCCTGTACCTTTAGGCCGTGTTCACACGCTTATTCCCGACGATTTGTGCCGTATTGAGCGCCAAATCCGCCGTAATAGGGGCGGGAGGGGCGGAGCTCCCGCCCCATAGACAATGATTTTACGGCGAGCCGCCATAAATAATGTGGCATGTCACTTCTCCCACAGGCGGATTTGCCGAGGGAGGGCGACGAATCCACTGTTCTCATGGAGCAGTGGTTTACCGTATGATCGCATTGGCGCGTATTGAAGCGCAAATCCGCGGAATACGGCGCCAATCCGTCGGCAAATAAGCCGTGTGAACGGGGCCTTAGTCCGCTTTCACACAGTATTTTTGTTGTAAAAGTTCAGTTACCAATTCTGCAACAAAGTACAGCACAATCCGAGTTTTTCCTTTTAAAAAAAAACCTTATTCATTTACAACATAAACAATCTGCTGTGGAGTTTATCATCAGAATCTGTTGCAAAGATGTAGCAGATTTTCAGTTCAGATTTCAAGCATTAGGCTATGTTCACACGGCTTATCTTGGAGCGCACTTCGCCACGTATTGAGAGCGTACTGTGTTCTAATGCAGGTGAAATGTGCCCTAATCCTTACGGTAATCCACAGTTCTCATAGAGAACTATGGATTACGCCTCCTCTCCCCGCTCGCACAATACGATCATATTGTAGCCGCGGGGAGAGAATTGACATGTCAGGCCTACGCGCCACGAGCAATGACGGTCTATGGGGCCAGCGGGCTGCCCCCCCCCCCCACACACACACACATTGTGCCGGCACTAATTTTTAGGCTAGTTAAGTGTTGCAATGTATACATAATGTGTGAACCAGACCTGTATAAGGGGATATTTTTCAATCCAAAAAAACATATTCAAAAGCGCTGCGTAAAACGTATCCTACATATACCCAAAGTGTGGTGCATGTTTGGTTGCTTTTTTGCTGCAGCAAAAACGAACCCTATAGTTCTAAATAGGGCGTCTGCTGTGTAAAACGGATCAAGAATTGACATGACAACCGATGCGAGAGACATCACAAAGACGCATGTAAAACATTGTTAGATGCATGTTTGGGTCCGTTTAGGGTCCGTTTAGGGTCCGAAACACGCATTTAAAAAAACTACTGTTTGAGCATCCCCTAAATGTACAGCAATGTATTAGAGAACTGCAAAAATAGCAAATTTCCAAATAAGAAACTTATAAGGAACTAGCTACAGTCCGATGAAGGATTCATAGGACAACAATAGCAAAACCTGAAATGTCTTTAGGGTCCATACGCTTATCAACAAAACCTTCCAATGGCTACAGGGGGAGGCAATCCCTGAAAGTACAAGTACTTACAAGTGCTCAAGTTTCATATGAAAATCTGTTTAAAACATTTTTGGACTCTTGTTTCCCAAAAAAAAAACAACAACCCCTTCTTCATAGTATTTTAGCACAATGAAATGTATCCTAAATACTAAAAATCTACACGTTATAAACTATACTCTGTTACAATGTGTCACTCCCCAAGTAAAGAGACAAAAGGAGAGACTAAAATGTATGCAACGTGCCCTTTGGTATATTAACTTTCTTCTGTATCAACACAACCATGTCCCGCTGTTTATCAGAGCGTACGCAGCCTTGACATAGTTGGAGAGAAAAATGAGAAGAACTTCACACCTTAGACGCAGTCCTATCGATCTAGGAAGCAGATTCCTTTATTTTTCCGTATGGGGTTTTTTCCTGCTCCGCTGAACATAACATGTGTGAACTGAGCCTTAAAGGGGCCGTCTCCCCATGCTGTTTCACAAAGCCACACACCTCTTCAGATTTATGCATTCTGTCTTTTCCTAGTTAGGCTGCAGGTGGTTCCATAGCAGTGATTAGTTTATTAGCTCGGTGTTCCCAGCTCTTGTAATTGCACCGACGTGAGAGCAGGAGATGTAATCTATAGAGCAGAGGGCTTCAGAGCTCAAAGTAAAGAAAAGTAATGAACCTCTTTTGTTTGTTGGAGATAACACTCTGTTTGCAAGCTGCTGACAATCCTGTGGTGACTCCCTGCTGCCAGATAAGAAAAACAGCACAGAGATCAGGGGAGAGCAAGACAGTAAACCAGAGAAACCTGTGTGCACTCAGAGCAGATAAAATCTCTTACCTTCTGACTGGGAGGGGTAAAAAAAATATATATATATTAAAAGAGGAATGCATTTGAAAAAAAAGGGTTGTTTTAACGTTTCCTATATATTGACAGCTAATCTTTGTAGTGCGAAAACCCCTTTAACAGTATTACAGGAGCATGCGCTCTACAATTCAGTGCGGCTCACATGTGTGACATCCCTGTTTGGCAAAGTAGAATTAAAGAAGACGTTCAATGTATTGCTTGCATTACAAGTAGTGCTAATGCGACCCTGTTTTGTGCCATTAGCACCGGCTTCCCACAACACCCCAATACAGACAGTAAATATCATTAAAACATGACCATCAATCTTTAGTAGAGCTTAGCTAGAACTGTTCATTCTTCTAGTTGCCTAGATATAAGTATATTCTCTAGATTATTGTGTTTAATACCCATTAAATATGCATCTTGTACAGATCTATAATACAGGGCCCACTACATCCTGCAGAGCCATACTGTACCTATATGTGCTGTAGTATTTACATGCAGGCGCACAAAGGTCTTTGCTTAAAATTTCTTGAAAATCCACATTAAAAAAAATTCTTAGATGCTCCACTGCATGCTGAATTAAGAAAGTATTTACTCCTAAAAAAATGGCTTCTAGGGGAGAGTCTGGCACCATATTGTGGCATACTGTTGGGGCTCTGTGAAACTATTCAATGTCTAATAATAATAATCTTTATATAGCGGCAGCATATTCTGCAGCACTTCACAATTTAGAGGGTATAAGTACAAACGCAATACAGAAAAAGCTACTTACAGATCAGACACAAGATTTGAGGGCCCTGCTCCCAAGAGCTTACAATCTATAAGGGTGTGAGAGTGAGACAAAGAGTGGAGAAGTGCTCAGTTTACACATTGGTCCAGCCATGTTACATAAATAGGGGGTGGTTTACATAAAAAGTGGATGAACCTGCCCCCCAGACCAAACATCTATGTACAGATAATGCCTGTGAATGCCCAAGTGCAGGGAGTGACAGAAAGCGGGAGGGGGGGGTGTTACCAAGTAGGGATCTGGATAGGCCGGCCTAAGAAGATGTATTCTCAGGGCACGTTTAAAGCTTTGGGTGTACCAAGTGCCTGATCGCCCACGGTAGCTTGTTCCAGAGAACTGGCGCCGCACGAGACAGGCATGGGAGGTTCGGATGATTGAGGAATGTAGTCTGATATCATCAGCAGAGCGGAGAGCACGGGTAGGGCGGTAGACAGAGACTAGGGAGGAGATGTAAGGGAGGAGCCCGCGCTGGGATGCTTTATGGTGAGAGATGCTGATTTATGTTTGTATCCTTACTGAATGGGCAACCAGTGCAGAGACTGACACAGGGTAGAGGCATCAGTATAGCGGCTGGAAAGAAGGATGAGCCTGGCTGCTGCATTCAGGACAGATTGGAGAAGGGAGAGTTTACAGAAGGAGCCGATAAGCGATGTCCAAGTCCAAATACAAAAAGGTTTCTTCTTTCACCATCCATGTATTGGTACCAGCGCTATCATTTAAACACTGTGACTTTGCCAGCACTCTTAGAAGGAAAAAAGTGTAGATAAAATTTGAAATAGAATATTGTATATTGTGCCAGTAGTTGCCATTAAAACACTATATTATAACTGGATAAAAAGGTTTTTTCTGCATATTTTTCGAGTGACTGCAGAGGTTCATGCAATCTTACACTTGGATAATACAAGACGGTTTATGCACAAATGTTAACAAGAGTTGACCTCTGCTGCCAGCATTGCACATAGCAGACACGACCGAACTGCAGCGACAGGGTAATCATATTATTATCTATTCTAAATGAGACTTCAGCACCCGCTGTTCATTTTTCCAGTGCCCTTCCTGCTCACCAAGACAAGTCACATGCAGAGCCGTCTTACCAGAATTATGGGCCCCCGGGCAGAGCACTACAATGGGCCCTTCCCACCTACATGAAATCACGCTTGGCTCTGCCTCGAGATCCCACCCCCCAAGAACAACCCTATTAAAATGCCACTTATGCTTGGCACCGGCAGCCTACAAGACTATTTGGCAGGGCAGGGAGCCTTTGGTTCCTTTTTCCTACATGGGTTTTAACTGTTTGCACATCCTAAAAATACATAACTAATCAAAGCCAACTAAGGGGTCCAGGGTATGTTTGTTTCTTGTATTCCTGGGACTTACATACACCACTTGGGGCCCCTATACTTGTGCGGTCCACGGGCAACTGCCTAGTGTGCCCAATGGAAAAGATGGCCCTGGTCACATGTATGAGCAAGGTCTCTTGTCACAAAGTCACAAATCTGTTGTACCCTCTTGTGCTACTTTCCTATCGGGTATGCTGCTTGTTTGCAACATTGACCGCTGAAAAATTTTGGACAGCCATTCCTCATCTGTCAATATGAACTGATTGGAATTTGTAGAAAATCTCATTTTGTTATATTTACTTCTCACAAGCAACATTGGAGTGCCGTGGATTTTCCTCATTTACATTATCAACTGATTACCATTCCCATTGTCAATACTGAAACACTAGCCAACCAGTGCTGCCAGTGTCAGACAGGGTAGAGGCAAGCTCTTTTATCAAGAATAATGGAAGAACAGGACAATGAGAGCGCAAAATGCTAACGAAGAGGCTATAATTATAGTAATGTATTTGAGAATGGCCAAGGCACTGGATACGACAAGTAATGCAATAGAAGCTCTGGTAAAATGTGATCATTTATGCATAAAAAATGATCTTTTTGTAGAATATGATACAGGTGAACTGTAACAGGTAAATGGTGATGTTCCAATGTGTTTTACTTGTACGGTGTTAGTGCTACAACTAGAAATGGAAAAGAAAGAAGCATCCTACCCTGAACCAATTTTAGTAATTACAAACACAATGGGCACACCCCAGAACACCGTTCGTTTTGAAGATGCTCCGGCCCGGTCATCTGGACCTTCATATTTTGCAGAAATTGATGTAAACGTTACTGCTGGCTATGATAGAAAGGTTTCAGACCACACAGGGCATCACATCTAGTTAGGTATGTGGTTATATAGCTGCAGACCACTCCGAATGACCATGCTTGTTCCTGACAAGAGCCTACATTAGACAAGCGAGTCTCAAAACTGAACAATGAACCAGTGAAAGTAGCAATGTCTAATACACATTTCCTTTCACATCATGTGGATAGCGAGAGGTGTGTGCATTCTTACCTGGAGAAGAGATGTCACCAAAATGCACTATAGGAGAATGGCAAGCTAACCGAGGCAGTGTGATGCTCTGGGCAACGGTCCTGGGAAACCATTCAATGTGGATGTTACAGTGCTGTCACACAGTGCATTTCGGGTGTTTGTTTTTTGCAGGAACTGCCTTTATTGCTGTACATTTCTGCAGAAAAAAAAACGCTCTGTGCGAAAGCACCTTTAGGGGATGTTCACACGGCATGTTGGATCCATTTTTGGATCTGAAAAACACATCCAAAAGCGCTGTGTAAATCGCATACAAAACGTATCAAACACATTCATCATGCAGCTGCGCGTTGGCTGCAGCAGGATTGCACCCTATAGCTTTAAATCGGGCTCCTGCTGCATCTTTTGGACCAAGAATTGACGTGTCCATTCTTTGAACGGATCTGAAAGACGCAAGTAAACACTCATTGGCGATCACTCATCTGAACGGAGATGCGCGTTTTACGTTGAAAGCAAATCACACTGCACATTGTTAGATGCGGGTTTGGTTCCGGAACACGGATCCAAACACATATCTAAAAACGAATCCAACACGCCGTGTGAACATCCCGTTACTGTGACACGGACCACTTACCTAAACATTGTATGGACCACGTCCACCACTTTACCACAGTGGTATGCTCTAATGGCAGTGGACTTCTTTGGCAGAATAATGTCCTTGCCACAATACAAAGATTCAGTTCAGTGTTATACCAGTCATATATCCATCTCCTCCAACAACATGCATTGACTCAGCCATAGGAAGATAAAGATGAGCAGTGCCAGGAATGTGGGGTAGGGGTACATCTCCTGGGGTAACAAAGCATCAAGTATCTAGAAATGTAACAGAAGCATTGACCACACACACACTAAGTTGCTGGGCCAAATCCCCTAAAGTTGGCAGATTATAACATGAATCTAATGTGTTTGGCACACATTGGACTCCAGGACTTACAGCACCACTGACCTGATCACATGACAGAATGCAATATAGGTTAACACTGTTTAAAGCTTCAAAATTGTGCACAACTTCTATGTATTGCAATGGTCCTATGGTAAGAGTTGCAGTCTTCTGCAACCTCCAAATTTGAATAAAACAGAAAGGAACATAAACAAGCGCTCCCTAGTGTAGTATTTACGAGAAGGTATTAGAGTACTATGTTACTTCTATAGATACACTCTCGCCTTCTCTTGTTGTGCAGTTGAAGAAGGCACAACTCTCCTATATGCCGGATCACCGGTCACCACTCCACTGGTTAGAAAAGCAGCCGGTCCGTACAGCTCCCGGACGATAAACGTGAGGAAGTTAAAACATAGATCCAGTTTTGCCAGAGAGCAGGAATGAACCTTTTCTCTGGGGTACGGTCTGGCCAGACAAGGGCCGAAGTGTACGGTATAACAAGCGCTGGCTCTTTCCAATCTCTAATATCTTTTATTTTATTGCAGAAACTACGCGTTTCATACATAGAGTCCTTCCTCAGGTTCTGCAATATATAAGAGTTTTAGAGATTGGAAAGAGCCAGTGCTGGTTTTACTGTACACCTCGGCCCCTGTCTAACCAGACAGGACCCCAGAGAAAATGTTAATTCCTTCTCACTGGCAACCTGGAACAGCCTACATATTGCCATAAGGCAACAATTGCCAAATTTAGCTTATTATTCTTTGAAACAGTATATTACTGGAAAGGCAACATGTTGAGTAACACAGGCAGATAACTAAAATACCTAGTCCTCTAAAAAACCTGACGTTCTTTTGTGATCTCTGATTTACATTCATTGCATTTAAGAAGTCAAAAGGACGAATCCAAGGCGTCCGGGCCAGTAACCCTAGGAGTAATGCCGGACACACAAGAAGTTGATTGTGCACCCACACACTTATAACACACAACAGGCAAAACTGAAACTACAAAACTTACATTTGTGTAACAATACCAACAAAATGTGTCAAGGTCAGAAAACAAAGAACGCTCAGTGTGCACAGAGTGGCCCTGGATTATGTGAAATGATGCAGTCACCGACTCACCAGCGCTCAAGCTGTGAACATAGTTAACCCCCTCAGCTGTGAAGAGCGTCCATTCAGATCATAGAAGGAAACTGAACAATGTGCAAGGGTTGTCTCACACAGCGTTTTTGGAGAAACATCACTGCAGTTATTGAGCCTCAGCAGTAAAGAGAAGTACAAGTCCTTCATTTACATTTACCATTCCATTTGAACCTATCCACGACTCTAGCTCAAAAAAAACAACATAAAAAATGCAGTGGTATTTTCCTGAAAGAAAGCGGTGTGTGAAAGCACCCCAGAGATGGATGGTATAGCAGCTGAAGAGGGCGGCACCCGGGGCGGAGGAGGAGGAGCGGCCGGCGGCACCCGGGGCGGAGGAGGAGGAGGAGAGCGGCCGGCGGCACCCGGGCGCGGAGGAGGAGGAGAGCAAAACGTCGGCACCCGCGGCGGAGGAGGAGAGCGGCCGGCGGCACCCGGGGCGGAGGAGGAGGAGAGCGGCCGGCGGCACCCGGGGCGGAGGAGAGGAGAGCGGCCGGCGGCACCCGGGGCGGAGGAGGAGAGCGGCCGGCGGCACCCGGGGCGGAGGAGGAGAGCGGGCGGCGGCACCCGGGGCGGAGGAGGAGAGGCCGGCGGCACCCGGGGCGGAGGAGGAGAGCAAAACGGCGGCACCCGGGGCGGAGGAGGAGAGCAAACGGCGGCACCCGGGGAGGAGGAGGAGAGCAAAACGGCGGCACCCGGCGCGGAGGAGGAGGCGGCCGGCGGCACCCGGGGCGGAGGAGGAGAGCAAAACGGCGGCACCCGGGGCGGAGGAGGAGAGCAAAACGGCGGCACCCGGGGCGGAGGAGGAGAGCAAAACGGCGGCACCCGGGGCGGAGGAGGAGAGCCAAACGGCGGCACCCGGGGCGGAGGAGGAGAGCAAAACGGCGCACCGGGGCGGAGGAGGAGAGCAAACAGCCTTTTATGAAAATAAGCTTCCAAATCTGTTTAAAAAAAAAAAAATCTTATCCCCATTGTTTCCGATGGGGATTTTATGAGCGAAAAACACCTCAAGAGTTGACGTCTCTTATTTTCACAGCCGTAATTGTGTACAAAAACTGCCTGCAATTACGCTTGTGAAATACACTTCGTGTGAACAACAAGGCACATTTCCCACTATATTCAATGAAGGAAGATTTGAAGCTTATCTGAAGGTGGATTTTGGGCCGTTTTATAGCGCGTTACACGCGCTAAAATATGGCACAAAAACGCCATGTGAACATATCCTTAGTTAGCATCGAACACTGCATTTTATAATGTAGAATAAGACATTATTTAGCTTCTCTTGGCATTTGCAGCAAGCAAGAACTTGCTTTTTTTAAAAAAAAAAAAAAAAATTTAAATAAAAATAAATCTGCAACTCCTTCACATTGCACTGTCCCATTTCTTTCTGCCCATAATGGAATCAAAAGTTAAAAAAAAAAAAAAAAAAAAAAAAAAAGAAAAGAAAGCACCGGACAAGTGACGTTCTTGCAGTGCAGGTGGGTAATTTCCCCGAATTGAGATGCATCTGGAATATATACATGTGGTGAGCTGTATCCCTATACAGTATCTAGTCTCACCTTATGCTGTACCTGCAGCATTATCACAGCTGCACTGCCAAAAAATGTGAAGACCAAAATAATGGTAAAACAAGCTGCAATATCATAACCCACTGCAAAAGCCTGTGATGGAAGCACCATGGCGAAATTAGTAAAGAATGGCATATCGCTCCTAAGAAAAAAAAAAAGCCAGTGGACACCACAACTTAATTACAGCGGCCACTCATTTAAGAGACCTCACATGAGAGAACAACCCAGAGACTTCAGAGGGATTTTTTTTGCCAGGGGCAAGCACAAAAGAGCATGCTCATCAACAACTTGTACTGTATAGTCTTTAATGCAGCAAGACCATGCATACACAGCCCCCTCACACAGGGAAGAGGACCGGATACCTCCATTCTTCAAACTGAAGTATAACCATGTATCTGTAAACGGAGTACTCTACACAGACCATGTAATTGCACACATAGCGCACTACACTTGTGCCATAATCAAGCTATAGGATACAAGTGTTCATCCAAAATAATTATCGCAGAGAATGACAGCCAAATGTTATGTAACTGAAATAGTAAGACGGCACCAACCTTGCAGGTTCCATGGTAAAGCAGCACGCTTGTTCTATCCAAGACCTCATTCCTTTAGCTAGGACAGGGACTGACTATATCCAGAGGAGACAGGGACGACATTACTAAGCAGGTCACGTTGGCAGTGCATACACACATACACCTAGGGGGGGGACCGAGACTGCCGCTGTCAATCTCTTTCCACTTAGAAACGGTCAGATGCAGAAAATCTTCCCCAGCTCATCTGAGGACAGGAATGTCACCAGCGGGGAAGGAATGATGAACTCAAATGACGCGCGCGATCTAGACAGAACACTGAAAACCACACGAGTGACAGAGGAATAGGAAAATAATTAAAAATAATAAATCAGACTTTAACATAATCTCAGTCTCCGTCTATGCCTTCTGTACGGATAGCAAGAGGAGGAATCATTCCTACAAGAAACATAAATCTCTAAAGGGGTTGTCTCACTACAAGGATGGCTGCTTTTTATGTTAAAGATCTTGCAAAAACAAGTCACTTTGCAATGTGTGTCCATTAACAGTGTCCTACCTTTTCCTAGATATACCCCTCTTGTATGGGCTTTCATCAGCTCCTCAGGTCGCTATAGCTACAGACCTGTTGATATTTTTCTCCCTTATAGGATGCCCAAAGCAAAATGGTTGCTATAGCTACCCGACCTGTTCAGTCTCTCCCTTTTAGGGGCCTTTTCTTGCCAACCTGGTTGCCTATAAACTACAGACCTGCTCAATCTCTCCCTATAGGCTGCCAGCACTGGTTGCTTTTAGGGCTTCCCGACCTTGGCTTTTACTGCAGCCTAGTGGAAGCCAGTAAAACCACCCCCTGAATTCAAAATGGGAAACCAAGAAAACAGGACTGAAGTGAGAGGAATCAATGTAGTGGACAAAAAAACCCTTTTAAATTCCTCACAATAGGAAAATTTTGGGGTTTTTTTTTGTTATTTTTAAAGAAAGTGGTAACGTGACTGGAATATTACTTGTTACTATTTCCATTTTCCTTTCCCCAAAACCTCCCGGCTTTAATACCAAAACGGAAAACCCTTTATAATTGTGGTTTCAGGGTTTTTTAGGGATTTTTTAAACTTTTTAAAACCCCCCTTTTCAGTCCATGTTTTAACCCAATGACTCACCCTAAAAATTCCAAAAGTAACCTGGTTTTTAATTATAGTGAATCCTATCATGCATGCCGATGCTTTAGGCGTGAATTTGATTGAGGCCATGAACGCTGCATATCTTACCCTTTAATTTTAAGTCAAAAAAGTGGGAGTGCAACCCCTTTTTTGGTTGTTAATGATAAAAGGAAAAAGGGAAATACTAGGCCAAGTGACGCCATTTTTTTTGTTAGTCCCGTTTCCTCGGTGTCTGTCTGCACGATGCTGAACCTCCGTCTCTACACAACAATTTTTTTGTGCAGCCAAACAGGAAACAGGCTGCTTGCTTTTATTAAATTTGGGGAATTTTTTTAGACACGGTACAGTTTCCCTTTTTTTTAAAGGGGCAACCCTTTGGGGTTTTTATTTTTCGTGGGTGTGGTGGTGGGGGGGGGGGATGGGCCTATTTCTTACCACAATCAATTGTGGGAGGGGGGGGTTAAATACCTATTTCTATATCCCCAAACTAAAGAACCTTTAAAATGGAGGGGGGTGGGGGGTTGGGCCCCTTTCCAAAACCCCATCTATGGTGGGGAGGGTGGGGATGAACCTTTTTTCTATATCCCTTTTAAAGAACTTCAGGGTGGGGGGGGGGGGGATGCCTATTGCTTTCATCCCAATTTTATTGTGGTTTGGGAGGGATGGCCCTATTGCTTTTTAAACCCCCTTATGGTGGTTTGGGGAGGGGTTTAAAAAATTTACTTTATCCCAAATTTTGAACTTCAGATGGGGGGGGGGGGGTAGACCTATTGCTACATCCCCCTCTTTAAATACGGGTGGGGGGGCCCCCTTAAGGGGGGGGTTTTATTAAAGGGGGGGGGTTTTGGTTTGGGGGAAGGGATGGGCCTATTAAATAACCCCATCAAAAAATACAGATTTGGGGGACATTAAAAAATCGTTCTCTAAAAAGGAAAACAAAGGTAATTCCCAAAAGGAATTTTTAACAAATAATGATATGTTTTAAACTTTAGGTTTAAAATTTATTTTTCCCATTTTGGAAAAGCATGAAAAAGGGACTCCATTATAAAAAAAGTGGCCCGGGCCTATAGGGGAAAAAAGAGCAAACTTAAAGGGGGTTTTGCCACAATCTCCAAATTTTTTTACCTTTCCCGCTTTTCCCGCTCTTCAGCTCTGTTGGGCCCCAAAAAGGGGGGGGGGGTGGTTTGGGTTTTTTTTGAAATTTCCATTCATTTTGAACCCGCGGATGAAAATCACCCCGGCCTTTTTTCTCTATGTCAAAAGAAAGGTGTGTTTTTTTTTTTTTTAGGGGGGAAATTTTTAAAAATAGTTTCACTGTAGCTCAGAGGGGAACATTTTTTGCTTTTCGCCCAAGGGTCCCCTTGGTTTTAAATTCCCCCGCAGGAACTTATCTGCTGTTTTTTTTTTCTCCCTTTTTCTTTTGGCAAACCTTTATTTGGGCTTTCTTTTTTTTTTTTTGCACGGGTTTGGGTAATTACTAAGGGAGCAGGGCGGGAGTAAGGGGAGAAATGCAAACCCCCGGGGTTTTTTAAAAAACTCAGTAGCTGTTCCTGGGAGGTGAAGGGGTTTTAGAGCTTGTGCCCAGGACTGAGAAAAATTCGGGCCCTTGGTCTATCCCCCGGAGGGGCGGGCTGTAAAACAAAAGGAAACCCCTTAAAAGGGGAGCTTTAAAAAAAAAATGGTTTTAGAATTTTTTAATTAAAGAAAGTGGAAAAATTTTTATTATTTAATTTTTTAAAATTCCCCGTCAAAATTTTTCTTCTTGGGAAAACCCTTTATGCTAAATTTTTAAACGTTTTTCCCTTTCTGTGCTGGAAAAAAGAAGCGTGGTATAAGTCGGAAAGGGACCTTTAATTTTTAGTATTTGATGCCCGCCCATAATTTTAATTTAAATAACGAGACCGCCAAAATCCTATTTCCTCTCAACCCTGGCCCTTTTTACACCCTTCTAGTTTCCTTGCCCCTGGAAGGTTTTCCCCCCTTTCACTTGCAGGTTTTTGGTTTAGGACTTTCCCAAAAAAAAATGATAATCCTCAATTTAGCGGATTTTCTCCCCAATTTGCAAACTTACCTTTAATTTTTTGTTTTGTTTTTTTTAAGGGTTTTTTTGTGCGTTTTCAGGACTGCTTAGCCCCCCATTAATACAAAAAAACCCAAAGACTTTGGGGGTTTAACCCGGTTTAAAGCATTTAAAAAAAACAAAGAAAACGTTTTTCAATTTTTTAAGAATAACAGAATAAAATCCAAAAAACGAAAATGAAACCCCTTTTGCGGGAGTTTTGTGCTGCCCTAGGGTTTCGTTTTCCCAAATCAAACCCAAGGGAGGGGCATTAAAGATTTTTGTGGGCATGTAAATTTAAAGCCAATTTTGGGTCATTTAAAACCCATAATTTAAAAAACAAAAAAGAAAGGCTCAATTTCTGCCCTTAAAACATTTTACAAACCAATGTTTAAATTTTTTAAAAAAATAAAAACACACAATTCCAACAAGAATGAATAAAAAAGCATAATACTTGCATACCCCGAAACAGGGAAAGGGGAAAACAATCTGTGGGGTTTACATACGTTTTTCGGATGCGTAAAGGTATCCGATCAAAGAACTGACATGTCAATTTCTGATCCGTTTCATGCATCCGACACCTTATTTAAAACTAAAGGGTATGTTTCTGCTGTGCAGAAAACGTATCCAAACACGTATCACACGTTGGGTACGTATTTGGATACGTTTTACGCAGCGCTTTTTCATACTTTTTCGGAGAGTAATTCGCCATGTGCACAAACCCTTAGGCCATGTCCCCACGGCACGGGTTTTTTTCGGACGGTTTTTCAGGGTTTTGTGGTTTTGAAAGACCGCCTGAAAAACCGGCCGAAATGCACAATTGTGCCTATGGAAACCCGTGCCAGTCCCCGCATGGTTTTTCCGCGGTTTTCAGCACGCGGTTCCGCTCGAAAAACATTGAAATGTTCATTCTTCTGCCCGGGTTTCTGGAGGGAAAATATGAAACTCTCAATGGGAGAGGGGAGGTTCTCCCCTGCTCATCGCGAGAAAACCGTCCCCCCCGCGGCCGTTGGGACAGCCGCAAAACCGGACGAATACCGGCCAAGTAAACCGACCGGTATTTGTCCACTGCCGTGTGCACACAACTATATCACTTCTGTTTTACTAAGCTGTAATGAGATGTCTTCAATTTATTCTGTGTACATACAATAAAAAAAACTGTATGTTATCTTACAGAACTGCTCTTCCCAGATGCATAGCTACTAGGAGAGAATGGGGCACATTTGGCAACTCTGTCTAAGTCTAAAGATTTTATTGTTAGACTCCTCTTATGCTACGGTGTTTCCCCAAAAATAAGACCTAGTGCGATTTTTTTGCAAGCTTAGAAATAGAAGGCCTCCCCTGAAAATAAGACCTAGCGGCAGCCATTGCTACAAGAGCACCCATCACCTCCACACATACACACACAAATTGATGGTAGATGAAATTATAAGACTTCTCAAATACATGTCATTAACAATCCAGAGGATTTCCCTCCGTATTGTAGGGAGAAGCGTCTTACTTTAACTTTGTCAGGAGATCCTACAGGAAGCTGTGGAACATACCAACTGTGCAGGAGGAGCTGAGGGCATAGATGCTTGTACAGGGTGATCTGAGTCTCTCACTACATACACTGCAGGCACAGCACACTGATGAGATGAGTGTGACTAAGGTTACCTGTTGCTTCAGAGTTTGCCTGGTTATGCTGATGTTTGTGATAACAGGACTACAGTATATTAATTTATGATTTTTTTTTGCTCAGCAATAAATGTGAATTCTTGTTCACGGAAAAATAAGACATCCCCTGAAAAAAAAAAAACCTAGTGCATCCTTAAGAGAAAAAAAATTAATATAGGACACTGTCTTATTTTCGAGGAAACAGGGTAGGTACACAACCGTTCCTGGCTTCCATTTAGATAGAAGCCACAAAAGTAGTGTGTACTTAAAGGCGTTGTCTCACTACACTGATTCCTCTTACCTCAGTCCTGGTTTCTTGGTTTCACTTTGAATTCAGGGGCTGTTTACCGTTTTCTATTAGGCTGCAGTAGAAGCCAGGTCTGTAGCTATAGCAACCAGTGCTGGCAGCCTATCAAGATGGATCAAACAGGTCTGTAGCTATAGCGACCAGAGAAGCCCATACAAGAGGGGATATCTAGGAATAGGTAGGACACTGTTAATGGACACCTATTGCAAAGTGACTTGTTTTTGCAACATCTTTAACATAAAAAGCAGCAATCCTTATAGTGAGACAACCCCTTTAACCTAAAAAGCCGTATAAAATAAATGGATGCAGTTGACAAATGGCAAGAAGTGACATCCCTTACCCATAGAGTCCCATTATAAAAAAAAAAAAAAAAATTTTTATTATAATAATATTATATATATAATTATATATTTTAAATAAATATATATATATAATATATTAAATATATATATTTTTATACACACACACATTTTTTCTGAATGCTATGGTATAGAATAGGGTAGGCTTTAGCATATACAACAGGAGCCGTCTCACCATACATGCTGAATGTGCACCATAAAAATGGTGTGTACCATGCCTTACAAGGCCTAATAAGATCTGGCTACTTGAGGTGCCGATTAACTTATTGCAAGTGTATGGGCACTCCTTACAAAAAGCCTTCACGCTGCACGACTGTCGGGCAGTGAAAGGCCGCACAAACATTAAGCCATGAACAATGTCGGCAGCCTCTTATTTTTGTTGGCAGCACATTCCCTATTTACATGAGGAGATGCGCTGTCGACAAACCATGATTTTTTTTTGTGCTGCATAAAAGATGCGATCAGCTGAGGAATAAGCGTTTGCTCATATGTCAGCAAATCTGCAGGCATCAGGAACACGCGTTCCTACACCCAAAAAAAATCGCCCAGTGTAAAAGACCCTTTAGACTAGATGGTCGAAGGATGCAACTTTATCACAGTGGCTCTGATAAATTTGGCACATCTATAGACTTGTCTAACTTTTTATGCAACTACTGGTTAACTAACTTTGCACCAAAATTTGGGTAACATTTTAGCTAATTGTGATGCATTTTTTACCACACCTAAAACAAGATGAAACACACTACAGATGCACCAAATTTTGGCACATTTTACAGCAGACTCTTTAGTAAATCTGCCCCAGCCCATGGCATCACACAGACTCTCCCTATGGGACAGAGGAGATGTTCACACAGCGTTTCTTAGGGTATGTACCGGTGTTTGGGAACTTTTGGATCCGTGTTGGATCTGAAAATCGCATCCCAAAACGTTGCGTCAATCGGATCCTAAACAGATCCAACACGTATCCAACATGCAGCTGTGTGTTTGGATACGTGTTGGAAGCAGCAGGATCGCACGTTATCATCATAGATAGGGATCCTGCTGCGTCTTGTCAATCCTTGGAACGGATCCAAAAGACGCAATGGGACGCGCACCGGCAATCACTCGTGTTTCATATTTAAAGCAATGTAAATCACACTGCTATTTATTAGCTGCGTGTTTGGGTCCGACAGACTGATCCAAACACGCATCTAAAAGCGTATGTAACACAGAGTAAAACACGCCGTGTGAACATACCCTTAGATGCGTGTTTGGATCCGTGTTTCAGACCCAAACATGCATCTAACAATGTGCAGGGCGATTACATTGCTTTCAATATAAAACCCGCATCGGCGTTCAGACGAGTAATCAGACGCGTGTTTCTGATCCATTCACAGAATTGCCATGTCAATTCTTAATTTGCTCGACGCAGCGGACGCCCTATTTAAAACTATAGGGTGCGACTCTGCTGCAGCAAAAGCACATCAAAACCCACAGCACACTTTGGGTGCATGTTGGATGCGCTTTACAGATCCGAAAAATATACTCAAAACACTGTGTGAACATGTCCTTACTGTTCCACCACACAACTTGGTTGGAGTCAAGAGGTGAAAAATATAATGGACAAGTTCAACCTTTCAGGGACATATGTAATAAAGCGCTGGAAAACATGCATGAAGATGGACCAAATGCATGCCCATGGTGCAGCTTGTTGGACCGAATGCATGCCCCTTGGGCAGCTTGTTGGCATCTACACTGTTTAAAGGGGTTGTATCATTACATTAAAAGGTCTTCAGCATAAGGGGACAGTGGAAACAAGTAACTTTGCAATTGGATGTCATTAGCAAAGCTGCCTTGTTTTCACAGGATCCCTTTTCTTCATTTTCTGCAAACACTGTTCCCCAGTGCCGGTCGGATCCCACCTCCTTTCATTTCATTGGCTGACGGCTCTACTAATTTATATTCTGTTCGGCCCCCGGTTGTATTCACGGGAGCACGCATTCCTGCCTCTCTCACTCAGAATAAGGGGCCGGCAACATTTCACTCTACACAGCCAGCAGCTCCTCATTGACACTGAAGCTGCTTCTACAATCAGTAAAAAAGCAGAATTGTGCTCAGTGCCTAATACTGCTGCGTGTAAACATAGAAGGGAGACAGATCTGTGCTGCTCTGGATGAGTTCATAGAAGACTGGATTTAACTGTAACAAACCTCTAGCTGTGAGAGGAGAAGAGATCAATGCTCTGGGTTCATAGAAGACTGTCTAGACTGAATGCAGCTCTTCCAAAATAAGTGTGCATTGGGAGTGGAACACCCCCGTGCACTGTGGACGCCGCGCGGGGGGGGGGAGCACACTGACTCGGGCGCGAGCATGAACAGTGAAAGGGGGGGGGGGGTGAATGTCATCCCCTTCAGTTAAGAAACACCCAGCTGGGAGGGGAAGAAACGCCCCTGGATTTCAGGAACTGAGAAAATGAAGCTGAAGGAAAACAGCCGAACTGATGAAGCGATACATCCCCTTTAAGGTTTAGTTCATGTGGACGAGGTAACAGGGTGCAATCAATTCAAAAGGCAAGTTGTATGACTCTAGAGAGGTTATGACAGCATGTTGGGCACATATTTCTCTAGAGAGGTTGATTCCTGCCTCCTTATATCTAGTAAACACATCTATAGGAGAGAGAAACCACAATCCAGACTCCGGAATTCATACGATCGGTGAATCAGCTCAGCAAATATTTCAAAATTTAGGAAATAGGAAAATTCAAAAAGCAACGTTTCAGGAGAAAGCCCTTTGTCAGGCATTTAGAGATGAAGCTGGAAGCCGCAAGATGCTGCTCATCCCTGGTCAGAGAATTCTGGCGCCATCCCTCTGCAGCTCCACCACCCTGCGTCTTTGCTGCTTCACAGCTTCATCTTTATATGCCCAAAATGCTACTTTTCAAATTACCATATTTACCTACATCTATGATTTTTTACTGTATGAATTTTGGAATATTTGCCATTCCGATTTCTCTATCTTGTGTTCATAAAGGAATAAACCTTTCAAATTAATTCGAGCACATTCCGGCCTCTGGAGTGCAGTTCTCTCTCATATAGATGCGTTTAGAGGTAACAGGGTACAGACATTGGCCAATAACATCTGTTTATTCTACAATGGATTGAAGTATTTGCACATTACAGCTGAATACACAGATCTTCTAGGCTGCATTGTGGGATCATGTGGCAGGACAGGTAATAAAAGACACTTCCTCCTTTCACAGTTCACACCAGAGATAGGCGACATAACCAGCTAATATACGCTCCCCATAATTGCCTCCAGGACCACCTGACCTCTATGGAGGCCGCCGGCACATAGGAACACTCCAGTGACGGGGAGTCGCCGTGGCAACAGTAGACCCTCACCCCCTTCCATTTCTGTTAAACTGAACCAGCCAGATTCCCACTGCTGTGTCACAACGCAAACTTACCCTCCGTCAGCAACGGCAATCAGGGCATGGCTCAATTGTTGCTGGTCATCTGCCATTGTACTCGCTTTCTTCTAGAAATCTTTCAATATAAGGCAAGCAATGACTTCTGCAGCACAGCGCTGCGAGTGAGAGAGCAGCACGGAGATGCACCAGGCACAGCAGAAGAAACACTCAAGTGGTTGTGCCTACAGGGGGAATCGGGACACAGTCCTGGATAACTACAGGGATATGGTCACTGATGTAACTAGCAAATAGGAAGCTGTGTTCTGCCAAATGCAGGGGCAAAACCTCAAGTGACTTGCAAGGCCGGACTCGCACATGCCAACTTTTGGTGTTGGCCAAATCCAAAAGCGGGTTATTGCTAGCACCTAACTTTTGAAGCACTTAGACCTTTTAACGGTGCTTTTACATGGGTTGGATACGCTGTAGATTTTCCATAGCAAACCTGCTATAGTACCAGCAATGTGAAGAAGCTTAGAAAACAAACTCCAAGGCTTGAAGAACAAAGGATTTGCACCAGCTCACCCGGCCTAAAACGCACGGACTTGTTGAGACAACCAGACGATAATGGATAGAAGAAAATGTCCAGGGTATTGCAGATAGGAGATAAAATGACGAGACCTGCAACAAGAAGCTTACACGTTTCACATCCTATAGACCCTTAAAGGAGTTGTCTCCCTACAGAGTTTCACAGAATGCATGAATGAAATCGTCACTTCCTGGTTCAGACTGACTCATTTGCATACAGCTCCATGCGCCGTGCTTTCAGTTGCTAATTAGATCAGATTAGCTAAGAAGCTTTTCAAACTGCTCTCAGAAGGCTTTATCTGATCCCCAAAACAAAAAACCCTAATTACAGTTCTGTTTTTTTTTTACATAAATCAAGCTTTTTACTGCTCAGCAGCACAGGACACTGCCATGACCTGTGTGATGACATCACACATGTTATCTAATTGAACAAACAGCAGGGGAGAATTGTTTACAGGTCAGTTACTGAGAGGAACTGAAATAGCCAGGGAGGTCATAAATTCAATTGATCTCCCTTTGGGAAAACAGAGGAACAAAGCAATATATTTGGAAAATGTCTTTATTTTGTGTTCCCTACAATTTGAAAGCTATTCTTTGTAGCGAGACAACGCCTTTAATCACTATGATTAAGGGTCTATAAGACCTGAAACGCGTAAGCTTGCTGCGGGTCTTGTCATTTTATCTCCTATGATTAAGGGTCTATAGGATGTGAAACGCGTAAGCTTCTTGCTGCAGGTCTTGTCATTTTATCTCCTATCTACAATAAAGCTGGTACATTGCAATATGCTGAATATCTTCTTCTATCCATTATAAACACCAAGGCTTGGTTTACAACCCTGTTGCAGATTATATATAGTAAAAAAAAAATAAAAAAAAATAAGCACAACTATACTGCAATATACTATAGTGAATGTGGTCCGTCGTGAAAGACCTTTGCGACGGAGACACTGACCAGAACTCTCAACATGCGGCCTAATTAATTAGAACACCAAATATTAATGAGTGCAAATTCCCTCTAAGGCTGGATCCACACAGCAATTTGAAAATGCCACCCAAAATCAGATGGAATTTTCACTTTGCTGGACCGTGCAGCATGGCCTTTTTTTGCGAAAACCGGCAGTTGGATTTCGGATACCTGGCGACCCAGCACATTAGGGCTGGAGGAATCCGACGTCGGCCCCGAGGAATATAATAATAATAATCTTATATAGCGCCAACATATTCCGCAGCACTTTACAATATAGAGGGTATAAGCACAGACAAACCAGACATTACATTATAAAAAGCTACGTACAAATCAGACACGCGGTGTGAGGGCCTGCTCGCAAGTGCTTACAATCTATTAGGGTGTATGGTTGAGACAAAGGGTGACAAGTGCTTGGTTTACAATGGACCAGCCATGTTACATAAATATGGGGTAGTACACATAAAAAGTGGATTAACCTGCCATCCCAACCATACATCTATATACAGATAAGTGCCTGTGGGTGCCAAAGTGCAGGGAAGTGACGAATCTGTGACAGAATTTGGGGGGTTGACAATTAGGGATCTTGATAGGCTTGTCTAAGAAGATGGGTTTTTTCAGAGCACCTTAAAACTGTGAGGGTTTGTGAGTGTGCCTGATCACATGGGGTTAACATGTTCCAGATAACTGGTGCAATACGTGCAAAATCTTGGATGACGGGCATGGAGGTTCGATGAGTGAGGTGTGTAGTCTTAGATCAGTAGCAGAGCGGAGAGAAGGGTAGGGTGGCAGACAGAGATAAGGGAGGAGATGTAGGGGGGTGCACCACTGTGGAGAGCTTTATAGGTGAGAGTGTTCTATGTTCCACCAGTCAGTTTTAGTTTTAGGAAAACCTCAGTAAAAAAGAAATCTGTGCTGTAAAGACTACAACACGGATTTTCTATTGAAGTCTAAAGTGCAGGGTACGGTCGGTTTTTCAGCAGATTCAAAATACTGAATCCGCTGAAAAACCTACCAAAATCCTGTGCTGTGTAGACCTAGCCTAAGGGTATGTTCACACGGGCTAATTTCAGCGTGCATTTCGCGGCATATTTGCGCTCTAATACGGGCGAGATGCGTGCCGAAATTACGGTAATCCATAGCTCTCGTAGAGAACTATGGATTACGTCTCCTCTCCCCGCTCGTACAATACGATCATATTATACGCGCGGGGAGATAAGTGACATGTCAATTACTTGCGCCGAATACGCGCCGCAAGTAATGAATGTCAATGGGGCCAGCGGGCTGCCGACCCGCCCTCCCCCGCGCGAGCACGCACTGATCAGCGCGAGCTCCCAAAAGACACGATGTACTGTGCCGCAGTACAGCGTGTGATCATAACCTAAGGGTATTTCCAGACGAGTAAAATTTACTCATCAAATTCTACCACTGAAAGCGGCATCGGGCGACGAGTATTTTATGTGAATTTAGATCGTTTTATTTCCCCCGCCGGATTTACAGTCAGAAAACAAGTCCCATTCATATCTATAGGGTTTTAGATGGGGATCTGCAATATGTGGAATATGATGGAAGAAAATACATGTTTTATTCATTCTTAAAATCTAACTGAGAAAATACGCATTGAGTGGACGCATATTTTCTATTGATTTACTTTTGTTTTTAGATTAATAATTCATGCTGCTTCCAACTAGAAATACTCCTCGTATGGACGGAGCCTAAGGGTATGTTCACACGGCCTATTGGGGTGCGTATGGTATGCGCCGCAATACGCAGAGTGTTTTGGAAGCACGCGCTGATCAGTGCATAATTCCGCAGCACGGGGGCCTGGCCCCCGGCCGGCCCCATTGACATGCATTGTCTGCGGCGCGTAAGTGCCGCTAACAATTGACATGCCCCTTTTCTCCCCCGGTGTAAGTACAATCGTATTTTTCCACCCTTGAGAGACGACGTGTAATTGATAGCTATTTACCAGAGCTATGAATTACCGTAACTGCAGAGCGCATTTTGCCATGAATAAAGCGCAATATGCGGTGAAATACGCATGCAATTATGCTTACAAATAAGCTGTGTGAACATACCCTAAAGGGTGCATTCACACAACGTTTTGGATACGTTGTCGGACCTGAAAAACGTATTCAACAGCGCTGCATAAAACGCATCCATCACGTACCCAAAGTGTGCTGCGTGTTTGGATGCGTTTTTGCTGCAGCAGGATTGCGCCCTATCGTTTTAAATACCGCGCCTGCTGCCTCAAACAGATCAAGAATTGACATGACAATTCTTTGAATGGATCCGAAAGATGCAAGTAAAACACACATCGGTGATCACTCGTCTTTCTGCGTGTTTTACATTGAAATCAATGTAAATCACACTGCACATTGTTAGATGCGGGTTTGGGTGCAAATCAAGGATCCGACACGCATCTAAAAACACCGTGTGTATTCACGTGTTGCAATACTGGTGCTGTAATATTCTGTTTTCTTAGGGCATGTTCCCACGGCATAGGACAAATACCGGCCGGTTTGCCGGCCGGTATTTGTCCGGTTTTGAGGCCGTCCCCATGGCGCGCGGGGTGGGAGGGGAGGGAGGGCTTTTCTGCGATGAGCGGAGAACAGCCCTCCCCCCTCCCATTGAGGTGTTCATATTCTGTCCAGAAACCGGACGGAAGAATGACATGCTCAATGTTTTGCCGCCGGGCGGAAAACCGTGCAGTGGGGACTGCTGCACGGGTTTTCCATAGAGCATCATTGTGCTAATTTTCGGCCGGTTTTTCAGGCGGTCTGAAAAACCGCAAACCGGCTGAAAAACCGGACGAAAACCCGTTCCGTGGGGACATACCCTTCTCCTCTGCTTTCCAATTATCACCTCCAAACATAACAATCTCCAATACTTCTCTCGTGCTTCCCCCACACTTTGGAACTCACTGCCCCAACACCTCAGACTTTCCCCTCTCTCACCGGCTTCAAATGTAACCTAAAACCTACCTCTTCAGGATTGCCTATAAACCAACATTAACCGTGTTGCACTGCTCCGCCCACAAACATGTTCGCCCTCACCTTCTGTCTCTTCACCCCTTCCCTGTAGATTGTAAGCCCTCACGGGCAGGGACCTCTCTCCCTCTGTACCAGTTGTTAGTCACTTTATGTCCACTTTGTAATTGTCTGACCAATGTTATTATGTGCCCGCCTGAAATGTACAGCGGCCTGGAATCAAGGGCGCTCCAAAATAAATGATAATAATAATAAAAAGTGCAATAAAACCAGTGTCTGTCTATGATCTGTAAAGGTAACTGCAACATTTAAATATTAACATGCAAACTCAGATAACTCCCTCACAGGCCAATTGCAAATTAACATAATATAGGAACACTTCTGCACCCATATTACAGCTGCAAATCCTGGCACGACTGTCAGCCTGATCACCCAAGCATCATAAGTCATTACTATACGGCTCATGCAGGTGATTAACCTGCAATTAGGTCACAATTTGCACCCATAACACAGGCACAAAAATGTGCCCATCACATAACACTCTAGTGAAACTAAATTTACCTACAGTGAAATATATGATGGCTATAGCCTGCAAAGACTCCCAGAATACAAGACCAAAAGAGCTCAGGCAAGCAGGTCTCAGAAAAAGCTTTCTGTGCACTGGGTTAAGACAAAAAAATTCCAAGACTGTATGAAGCAGGGTTGCTGCAAGAAGATAATGATCATAGCCGGAGGCTAGGGAAGGGTTCATCACTACTGCAAAAACCAGATTATCTTGTCTGTACCCGTGAAAAGCACAAAAAGGCAAAATACTAAGTGGTAAAATATTTTTATTTCTGCTCCTAAGATTAGTAACAAATAACCGATAATACATGCAAGCATTCTGTAGAGAGAACAGGCCAGCATGCTGTCAGAGATGTCCTGTGGTGAACTGAAGGCAACTGGCAGAGCGACAACCTGCAAACCTATAGTTAAAATGATTTTAATCAGATACAACCTAAGTTTTCACTATATTGTTGCAATCATTTTATGTTTAAAGGGGTTGTCTCACTACAGGGATTGCTGCTTTTTATGTTAAAGATCTTGCAAAAACAAGTCCCTTTGCAATATATATCCATTAACAGTGTCCTACCTATTCCTAGATATCCCCTCTGGTATGGGCTGCATCAGCTCCTCAGGTCGCTATAGCTACAGACCTGTTTGATCTCTCCTGATAGGCTGCCAGTGCTGGTTGCTATAGCTACAGACCTGTTCCATCTCTCCTGATAGGCTATCAGCGCTGGTTGCGATAGCTACAGACCTGTTTGATCTATCCTGATAGGCTGCCAGCACTGGTTGCTATAGCTACAGACCTGTTCAATCTCTCCCGATAGGCTGACAGAACTGGTGCTATAGTAAGCTGTTCAATCTCTCCTGATAGGCTATCAGCGCTGGTTGCTATAGCTACAGACCTGTTTGATCTATCCTGATAGGCTGCCAGCACTGGTTGCTATAGCTACAGACCTGGCTTCTACTGCAGCCTAGTGGAAGCCAGTAAACCAGACAGAAGAATGTGCATGTAGAATGTTTTTCGGGCGGCCCACGGGTGGAAAAACCGCCGGGCGGAAAACCCGTGCATGGAGGACTGCTGCACAGGTTTTCCATAGGAGCCCGTTGTACAAAACCGCAAACCATCTGGAAAACCGGCTGCAAACCCGTGCCGTGGAGACATGCCCTTACCCTGCAGCAAGTGTAACCAAAAATTCCCCATCCCCAGAGCAGGTTCTTCTGCTTTAGTGGACAATCATTAGGCAGTATCATAGGGACAATCCTTGTAATCACTTCTGAACTCAGCCTCAGCTATAGAAATCTGAGGGGACAAAGTGAAGAAACCAATCCTAGGGCAGTTTTTGTGCAGGTTAGAAGTTAAATCTGATCGGGTTGCCATGGGCGACTGCTTTGCCTCTGCACAAATTCCATACATGAGACCTACAGTGCACACAACAAACCAAATTAATCAGGGTGCGTTCACACGGCAGTGGACAAATACAGCCCTCCCCCCTCACATTGAGGTTTCCGGACGGAAGAATGAAGATGCTCAATGTTTTTTGAGCGGCCCGCGGGCGGAGCAGTGGGGACTGCTGCACGGGTTTTCCATAGAGTACAATTGTGCTTATTTTCGGCCGGTTTTTCAGGCGGTCTGAAAAACCGCAAACCGGCCAAAAACCCGCGCTGTGGGGACATACCCTCACATTCCAGAGAGCGCCCATGTCTTCAGGAGAGCAGTCACCAGACTCTGCATAACACATATAAAGCAACAAGTCATTTCAATTAAAAACTGTACCCACGCATTTTCAGCAAACCAAATCCATTCCAATTTTCCCTTAGGACACGTTGACATGTAGTAGATTTGTTGCAAACATTTGTGTGACGGTCCCAGTAACCAGCACGGGGTTCGCAGAATCAACCACATTCAGGTATTTAGATGGATTTTCAGTTGCGGAAAATCCTTAACCAAATCTGTTGCATGTGAACATACCCTATAAGCCTCTTACAGCAGTATTGCATTAGTATTTTTAAGGGTTGGGTCCAAACCATAAAGAGTTATAAATCATTCAATTATATTTTTCGTGTCGATTCTGTTCCTCATTTTGAAGTGAAAATACTGCTGTGTGAACGCAGCCTAAGAGGAGTTCACACATCGAGTACATGTTTCAGACTTTCATGACGTCAATGCAGAGTGACCGGCGCAATGTGTTAGCCTTAGGCCGGGTGCAAATATATGTTCAATTTGGAAGACGCAGGGCGCTGAGCGTTTTCAAGCTGAACAGAAACGTATGTGTTAGATTATGTTCGCATGGTGTGTTGGGTCTGTGTGAACATATGCTTTTAGATGCGTGTTTGGATACATCTATCGGACCCCACGCATCTAACAATGAGCAATGTGATCTACATTGCCTTTACTGTGAAACACGCATCGCCGTTCAGACGAGTGATCACTGATGCGTCTCATTGCGTCTTTCACATCCGTTCCAATAATTGACATGTCCATTCTTGGTCCGTAAGACGCAGCAGGAGCCCTATAATAAACTATAGGGTGCGATCCTGCTGCAGCCAAACACTCAGCTGCATGTCGAATACATGTTGGATCCGTTTAGTATCCGATTGACGCTGCGTTTTGGGATGCGATTTTCAGATCCAACATGGATCCAAAAATGCACCGTGATCAAACCCTTACAGTACACGTTTTTTAAAGTGTATGTTGATGGAAAGCATATCCAAGTGTATGTGCCCATATTGTAAGTGCAGTATATGCATTTGTATCCATCATAAAATATAAACAAACCTACCCTATTAAACTGCAGGGAAAAACAGGGAATCGCCTAAAAAAAAAAAAAGTTATTTGGAAAAGAAAATGGATGACAAATGTCTGCTCAAAACAGAGCATATTTGGCATACGTTTAGCACATACATTGTATGGTCAAACGCAGTGTGCACCGAGCCTTACATGCCCAACTTGTAGGAGACTTTGGTGTGAATTTCTAGGTCAGTACTAATGCTTCTGCTCTCTGTACAAGCAGCCCACGGCCAGTTTTAAATGAGCGTATTATGGATTCATTTTTGAGCCTATATACCAGCTCGGTGTCCCAGCCCAACAGAGAGTTTATTGACCTAAACTTACAACATCGTAAGGGCATGTCCCCACAGCACGGGTTTTTGGCCAGTTTGCAGTCCGCCTGAAAAACCGTCCGAAAATGAGCTCAACGGGCTCCTATGGAAAACCCATGCAGCAGTCCCCACTGCACGGGTTTTCTATCCGCCGGTTTTTCCACCCCCCAGCCGCCCGAAAAACATTGAGCATGCACATTCTTCCATCCGGAATCTGTGCATCTCAATGTGAAGGGGGAGGGCTTTTCTCCGCACATCGCAAAACAAGCTCATAAGGCAATGTTCACACGGCTTATTGCAGGGACGGATTTCGCCCCGCAATTACCCAAGCTGCCGTGCAGCGGGGGGCCGGCAGCTCGCCGGCCCCATAGACACTCATTATTCACAGCGCGTACACGCCGTAAATAATTGACATGTCATTTTCTCCCCGCCCGGCATATTCGCCGAGCGGGGAGCGGAGACGGAATCCATAGTCCTCTATGAGAACTGTGGATTACCGTAATAGCAGGGACGGATTTCAGCCGTACTGCAGCGCAAATACAGTGTGCAGTACGGCTGAAATCAGTGCCAAAATCAGCCGTGTGAACGAGGCCTAAGGCTTCATACACACCATGTTTCTGGTCATCATGTAATGTACATGCCAGGCTGTATATATAGGATGCCAAGAAGTGGCGTCCATCAGCCATATGATCCCATTGCAAAAAAACTGACATTGTATAGAATAGCAAAGGCTCCTGCTGTATTCTACACTTGCCTTTTTACTATGTGTATACACATATCAGACTGGATACGTTACGTGTATATGTTGGAAGATTTCTTCATGTACATGATAAATGTACATCATAACGTGGCATGTACCTAGCCCACTATGCCTTATAGACTACAAAGAAACATTTAAAGCCTGTGTTGGCAGCTCCATTTGGAGACTATGCTGTAGAAGCGGTACCGGGCCTGTTTCACAATGGACACAGCGTCTGACACAGCCCATTGACTACAATGGGATCTATCGGGTTTCCATTGCAGTGTCCATTGTTAAAAATTGAAAATTTAGTGCTGCATGCTGTGCTATTTTTTCTGTCATTTTTGAAGGAGACTCTGAATGGAAACTCCAACGCACATGTGAGCCAGGCCTAAGACTCTGGAGCTGACCAAACACATTAGACTAGGTTCACATCACTTTAAGGTTATGTTCACGGCACGGGTTTTCGGACGGTTTTTCAGCCGGTTTGCGGTTTTTCAGACCGCCTGAAAAACCGGCCGAAAATTAGCACAATGGTGCTCTATGGAAAACCCGTGCAGCAGTCCCCACTGCACGGGTTTTCCGCCCCACGGGTTTTGACACCGGCGGTAAAACATTGAACATGTTCATTCTTCCGTCCGGTTTCCGGACGGAATATGAACAACTAAGTGGGAGGGGGGAGGGCTGTTCTCCGCTCATCGCCGGCAAACCGGACGGTATAGGTCCACTGCCGTGGGTATGTTCACGCTGCGTTTTTTGGGCTGTATTCCAGCAAGTTTAACACACTGGAATACGGCCCAAAATCCACCTCAGCAATTTTCACATTCTTACATTGATCAAAATGTAAAATACGCCCTATCGTTCACATGAAGCTTATTTCACAAGCGTAATTGTGAGACTTTTTCAGGCACAATTACAGCCGTAAAAATAAGCTACAGGTCAATACTTGAGGTGTTTACGCAAGTTAAATCACCACAGGAAACAATGAGGATAAGATTTTTCTAAATAGGTTCAAAAGAGGCGTCTAATCAGACGTTTATTGAAGAAGATTTGGAGGCAGATTTTGAAGAGTAAATTTACTCTTCAAAATAAGTCGTGTGAACATACCCTAATGGCGTCTCTTTACCAAACAGGCCAACAAGTATACATTAAACATAATTCAGACAGTAGCACCCATCACCCACAGGGTTACATTGTACAGAAAAAGAAAGTACCACACATACCATGATTTGTATTGGACACCGTTGTTGTGTACTATTACACAGTAATGTTTAAGCAGTACACAGACCTAGACTAGTCAGAAGGATACACATTTGACCTCCATATGGCCACATTTAGTGAGTACATGAGGAGCTTTTCTGTTGTGCAGATCCACCTTACATTACAATCATGAACGATGTAAATCAGCTGTCACTGATCACTGTGGTTCCTGCTAATAATCAAGGGTTGGGGACACAAGACTGTCTCCCCAATGTTTGCTGTTAGGATATGTTCGCACGGCTTATTTTGGCGTGCATTTCGCCGCGTACTGCGCGTCATAAGTGGCGAAATGCGTGCCGCAATTATGGTAATCTATAGCTCTCATTATTAGAGAATTATAAGAATGAGAGAATTATGGATTACGCGATCGTATTGTATGTGCAGGGAGATAAGTGACATGTCAATTGTCCGCAGCGATTACGCGCAGCGAACAATGCATGTCAATGGGGGTGGCGGACTGCCGCCCTCCCCCATCCTTCGGGAGTACAGGTTGATCAGCGCGACTCCCAAAACACACGGCGTATTGCGGCGTGTACTGTGCGGGCCTTAGGCTATGTTCACACAATGTAATGTGGCGCACACAGTACATCATGTCTTTCGGGAGCGCACGCTAATACACACGTACTCCCGCGGTGCGCCGGCCCCATTGACATTCATTACTTGCGGCGAATACACGCCGCGGGTAATTGACGTCACTTATCTCCCCACGCGTATGATACGATCGTATTATACGAGCGGGGAGAGGAGGCGTAATCCATAGTTCTCTATGAGAGCTATGGAGTACCATAATTATGGGGCAAATTTCCCCGCGTATTAAGCGCAGTATGCGGCAAAATGTGCCGTAAAATAAGCCGTGTGAACATGCCCTTTGTGGAAAGAAGGGCATGTCATATTCTATCCATCACCAAGCTTCTGTTTCTCAAGACGATAAGCAGGTGTCCGCCACCGCTCGTTACGTCTCAGTACAAAGATGAATAAAATAATTACATATCTGAATATTAAATCCAAACAAAAACTTATCCTAACAGATGAGAGAAAGAAAACCTTTCCTTTTCCAATTTTTCGTCCAAAAAAAACTCAGAGGAAACACAGACCTTAAAAGCCTAATGGATCACGATTTGTTAGTACATGTAAGGGTGTGTTCACACAGCGTTTTGGATCTGATTTTGCTGCGTCAATTGTATCCAAAACGCAGCTGCGTGTTTGGCCGCAGCAGGATCGCTCCCTATAGTTTATTACAGGGCTCCTGCTGCGTCCTTCGGACCAAGAATTGACCTGACAATTCTTGGAATGGGTCCGAAAGACGCAATGAGACGCATCGGCGATGACTCGTGAGAACGCCGATGCGTTTTACACATTGAAAGCAATGGAAATAACACTGCACATTGTTAGATTTGTGTTTGGGTCTGTTTAGGGATTGAAACACGGATCCAACACGCATCTAAAAATGGAGCCAAAACCGGATCCAACGCGCCGTGTGAACATCCCCTAAGGCTCAGCGCACGCTGCGTTATTTTGAACGGGTGACGGATCCATTCTGACGGAAGGGAGAATGGATACAGCAATGTATGTATTGACTCATATAGGTGGACGGATGTGCAATGTACATTGGCAAAGAATCTGTTTTCACACTTTCAGTCAAATGTGGGTTTAATATTAACGGGTGGAGGGTGCTGCGCTTTTTCAAGTTTAATTTTTTTTTTTACAGTATAATTTTTTTTACAACGTATGTCAATGGAAAACAGATCCTGGTGTTTGTGCCCATGTTGTAAACGTATGCGTCTGTTTCCATCATAAATATATAAACAAACCTATCCAATCAAATTGCAGTGAAAAACGAGTGACAGCCAATAGAAAAGCTAGTAAAAAATAGGGGGAAAAAAAAAAAAAAAAAAAAGGATGCCAAACGTATGCTCCAAACAGTACACACCGTAATACATCATGCGTCTCAGGAGCTCGCGCTGATCGGCGCGTACTCCCGAGGCGCAGGGGGGGCTGGCAGCCCGCCGGCCCCAATAGACATGCATTACTGTCACTCATCTCCCATTTACCGTAATTTCGGCACACATCTCGCCCGTATTAGAGCACAAATACACGGCGAAATGTGTGCCGAAATTACGCCGTGTGAGCATACACTAACATATACGTTTTGACTGATGGTCAAATGCAGTGTGCACATAGCCTACCTGAAAGGCTTGTCATCCTCATTAGCATATTTGACCCCCATAAACGTATATTGTTGTTAAAGTCGTAGTTATATATGCGTTAAAGGGGTTGTCTCACTACAAGGATTCCTTTTTATGTTAAAGATCTTGCAAAAACAAGTCACTTTGCAATATATTCCATTAACAGTGTCCTACCTATTCCTAGATATCCCCTCTTGTATGGGCTGCATCAGCTCCTCAGGTCGCTATAGCTACAGAGCTGTTCGATCCCTCCTGATAGACTGCCAGCGCTGGTCGCTATAGCTACAGACCTGTTTGAACCCTCATAGTAGGCTGTCAGCACTGGTTACTATAGCTACAGACCTGTTTGATCCCTCATAATAGGCTGACAGCACTAGTTGCTATAGCTACAGACCTGTTTAATCCCTCATAATAGGCTGACAGCACTGGTTGCTATAGCTACAGACCTGTTTAATCCCTCATAATAGGCTGACAGCACTGGTTGCTATAGCTACAGACCTGTTTAATCCCTCATAATAGGATGACAGCACTGGTTGCTATAACTACAGACCTACACACCCGTGAATTCAAAATGAATCCAAGAAAACAGGACAACCCCTTTAAGGAGAAAGTTAATTTTATAGGCCAACCTACTAACTCACCAGAAAACATCAAACCATCCAGCCTCTTCCTACAGTCACACAAGTACAAAGAATTTGGCTATTCCCATCTGAATCGTGAATGTCATCTACTCTGTACTTGGCCATTTTAGGCACAGATGCTACATATAGATGGAATTGCAATAAACCCCAATCTGTTTCATTGGTCTCCTAAGACCTTGGAATGTGCATAGGGTTGTGCGACCGCAACCCTAGATTTTGGGTTCTCTACCGAAATCGGACCAGCATTCATCCAGTGGAGCAGAACATTTTAAAAATTAGGCTCTAATGTAAATGGTGCAAGAAAAATGGTGCAAAATCACAATGTGCACTACATAAGTGATGGGGGACCGGGTTCACATAGGACACAACCGCTCTATAGGAATAGTCGCTGGCGCTGAACATGGGAATCACCCAAACGTGTGCGCTTCCAGGAGGCAGATGGTGCTTTGTACAATGCCACGGACCACAGTGGTGACATAGGACTACTATACAATATCCCCTACAAAAGCATTGCTTCCAGAACAATACAGCATGGAAGAAAGGCAGCCGAGCCCCCATTGTGATCACAATGCTAATGCACAATGAGAGCAGCAGCCGGCTGCCATCCATCAATCAGGATTACTGAACCCCTCCAGAGCCTGAGTGCAAGAGCAGCTGCCCCCCAAACCTGAGCCTGCCTGCACTGAGCAGCGCTGTCACACCCATAACCTGAGCCCTGCTGCATGGCAAGCAGAGGGGGCCAATCTCCCTTACCTGCAATGCTCCATGCTTGCTGTGCTGGCCAGCGGGCTCTATGGGAACTCCGTCCTCCCCGGTGTCTTGCAGATCGCAGGTGACATCATCCCTCCTCGGTGTGATAGGATACAATCGGAACCCTCGCTGCCTGTGCGCAGGGGCAGCTGATAACGCGCGCAGGATTCTGGGAGCTGTAGTCCTGCCCGGCTGTTGGCTGCCTCCCGACAGAACGTTCGCAGACTACAACCCCCACAACCGAGCGGGCGCTTCCCTGTGTGCGGCTCTTATCTACAGGCAAAGAATAGGATCGCCTGCTGACAATAGGAGGAGTGCGGCTCTGCAGCAACAAAGCTGGCCGTGCAACGCTGCCACCTAATGGCGAGCTGTGGAGGCGCACCCCGAGTCACATGGGGAAGCCTGTGTATAGAGACTGTGAGGGGCAACACTGCTGCTTGTGTATAGTGATAGTGAGGGGCATCACTGCTGCCTGTGTATAGAGAATGTGAGGGCCATCACTGCTGCCTGTGTATAGTGACTGTGAGGGGCAACACTGCTGCTTGTGTATAGTGATAGTGAGGGGCATCACTGCTGCCTGTGTATAGAGACTGTGAGGGCATCACTGCTGCCTGTGTATAGTGACTGTGAGAGGCAACACTGCTGCCTGT
Organism: Phyllomedusa bahiana; assembly: GCA_025379985.1. Lineage (NCBI taxonomy): Eukaryota > Metazoa > Chordata > Amphibia > Anura > Hylidae > Phyllomedusa > Phyllomedusa bahiana. Next base: position 77,085 of record JAODAL010002042.1, read on the forward strand.
GTATAGAGACTGTGTGTGGCACCACTGCTGCCTGTGTATAGAGAGTGTGAGGGGCATCACTGCTGCCTGTGTATAGAGACTGTGATGGGCATCACTGCTGCCTGTGTATAGTGATAGTGAGTGGCAACACTCCTGCCTGTGTATAGAGACTGTGAGGGGCATCACTGCTGCCTGTGTATAGTGACTGTGAGGGGCATCACTGCTGCCTGTGTATAGTGATAGTGAGGGGCATCACTGCTGCCTGTGTATAGAGACTGTGAGGGCATCACTGCTGCCTGTGTATAGTGACTGTGAGGGGCATCACTGCTGCCTATGTATAGAGACTGTGAGGGCATCACTGCTGCCTGTGTATAGAGACTGTGAGGGGAATCACTGCTGCAAGCTGCCTGTGTATAGAGAATGTGAGGGCATCACTGCTGCCTGTGTATAGAGACTGTGAGGGCATCACTGCTGCCTGTGTATAGAGACTGTGAGGGCATCACTGCTGCCTGTGTATAGAGACTGTGAGGGCAACACTGCTGCCTGTCTATAGAGACTGTGAGGGCAACACTGCTGCCTGTGTATAGTGACTGTGAGGGGCCTCACTGCTGCCTGTGTATAGAGACTGTGAGGGGCCTCACTGCTGCCTGTGTATAGAGACTGTGAGGGGCCTCACTGCTGCCTGTGTATAGAGACTGTGAGGGGCCTCACTGCTGCCTGTGTATAGAGACTGTGAGGGCAACACTGCTGCCTGTGTATAGTGATAGTGAGGGGCATCACTGCTGCCTGTGTATAGTGATAGTGAGGGGCATCACTGCTGCTTGTGTATAGTGATAGTGAGGGGCATCACTGCTGCTTGTGTAGAGAGACTGTGAGGGGAATCACTGCTGCCTGTGTACAGAGACTGTGAGGGCAACACTGCTGCCTGTCTATAGTGACTGTGAGGGGAATCACTGCTGCAAGCTGCCTGTGTCTAGAGAATGTGATGGGCATCACTGCTGCCTGTGTATAGTGATAGTGAGGGGCATCACTGCTGCCTGTGTATAGAGACTGTGAGGGGCCTCACTGCTGCCTGTGTATAGAGACTGTGAGGGGCATCACTGCTGCCTGTGTATAGTGACTGTGAGAGGCAACACTGCTGCCTGTGTATAGAGACTGTGAGGGGCCTCACTGCTGCCCGTGTATAGAGACTGTGAGGGCAACACTGCTGCCTGTGTATAGTGACTGTGAGGGGAATCACTGCTGCAAGCTGCCTGTGTATAGAGAATGTGAGGGCATCACTGCTGCCTGTGTATAGAGAATGTGAGGGCAACACAGCTGCCTGTGTATAGTGACTGTGAGGGGCATCACTGCTGCCTGTGTATAGAGACTGTGAGGGGCATCACTGCTGCTTGTGTATAGATACTGTGAGGGGCATCACTGCTGCCTGTGTATAGTGATAGTGAGGGGCATCACTGCTGCTTGTGTATAGTGATAGTGAGGGGCATCACTGCTGCCTGTGTATAGTGATAGTGAGGGGCATCACTGCTGCCTGTGTATAGAGACTGTGAGGGGCATCACTGCTGCCTGTGTATAGAGACTGTGAGGGGCCTCACTGCTGCCTGTGTATAGAGACTGTGAGGGGCATCACTGCTGCCTGTGTATAGAGACTGTGAGGGGCATCACTGCTGCCTGTGTATAGAGACTGTGAGGGGCATCACTGCTGCCTGTGTATAGTGACTGTGAGGGGCATCACTGCTGCCTGTGTATGGAGACTGTGAGGGGCATCACTGCTGCCTGTGTATAGAGACTGTGAGGGGCATCACTGCTGCCTGTGTATAGAGACTGTGAGGGGCATCACTGCTGCCTGTGTATAGAGACTGTGAGGGGCATCACTGCTGCCTGTGTATAGTGACTGTGAGGGGCATCACTGCTGCCTGTGTATAGTGACTGTGAGGGGCATCATTGCTGCAAGCTCCTAGGCCTGGAGCTCACACAGCACATGTATGTGGTCACAATAGGGAAGGGGTAACACTGCTATAAGTTTTGTGCATGCACATGTATGTGGTCAAATGTGAGTGAATTGGACCTTCTTAGGCCTTGTCTACACAGCACTGGTTTTTGGTCTGATTTGTAAGCAGATTCAGTATTTAGAACCTCAAAAATTTGACTGTAACCAGTCCCCATAGACCTCAATAGAAAATCTATGCTGTAGTCTACACAGCTCGGATTCTCTATTTTCGGATTTTAAAACTGCCGGTCTCAAAAAAAAACCAAAAAAACCTTCGAACATGTTCTGTAATCCGCTGTATGATGGCAGATTCTAGTACAGTTCAAAGTTAAAGGGTTGACCGAAATCCGACCACAAAATCTGTGCCAAAACCCGCAGTAAACTATTGTAATATATTGTCGGATTCTATAACAGAATCCAACAGTATTGGGCAATTGCCATGTAGATGTAGCATAAGGCTTTGTTCACCTTAAAAATGTGCATGTAGCATTCTAATCATCAAATAGGTACTGAAGCACATAGTGCAGCGTGCCCATAGGCTTTAATGGACTGCTACACTGTAAAACGTAAAACAGAACCAATGTAGACTATGCTTAGCTATGGCTAGGCCACAATCAAATCTTAAATGCCATTTTGATGGTATTCTATTGCATATGCATAGGTTCTGCACATTTTAATTGGGAATAAGACCTGGTTTCAGTAGAAAGCAACTTGAGGACAATGCTTACATTTTTTCTTTTAGGACTTGTGCACACGCTGGCATTTGGTGCAGATTCTGTGCAAATTCTGTTTTGTATTCCACTTCCAAATCCATTTGCAATCTGCTTTCCATTCACTGCACTAGGAAATCCGCATGTCTGTGCAGGAAAAACAGTAAAATGTCATTTATTTGACATGGAATCTACACGTCAGATAGCTCACATTAGTTCCATTGAAATGGGGCTAATCCAGATCAGAAAAAGTCCACCAACATCATATAGATTACAGGCCTCTTCTAAAATCTACACAGAAAGGTGGAGATTTCAGCCATTTGCTAGGCTTATTCGTGCCGTCATGTGAGCAGACCCTTAGGATATGTTCACACGGCGTGTTCAATATATTTTTAGATGCGTGTTTGGATCTATTTCGCATCCTAAGGGGCCGTTCACTCGGCTTATTTTGGGCACGGATTGCAGCCGTATTGCGCGCCGTACTGCGCTCCAATATGGCTGGAATCCGTGCCAGCCATTACGGAAATCCACAGTTCTCATTGAGAACAGTGGAATCTGTCGCTCCTCCCCGCTCGGCGAATCCGCCGCGGGGGGAGAAAGTGACATGCACATTATCTCGGCGGGATACGCACCGTGGATAATGGATGTCTATGGGGCTGGGGAGCTGCCGCCCCCGCCCCGTACTCAAGCTGTAATTGCGGGCGAAATCCGTCCCACAATTACGGCTTGAATAAGCCGTGTGAACCCCGCATAAACGGACCCAGAAGCACATCAACAATGTGCAGTGTGATTTCCATTGCCTTCAATGTAAAACACGCATCGGCGTTCAGTGAGTGATCGCCGATGTGTGGTTACATGCGTCTTTCTGATGCATCTTTCGGATCCGTTAAAAGAATTGTAATGTCAATTCTTGATCAGAAAGACGCAGCAAATGCCCTATTTAAAACTATAGGGTGCGATCCTGCTGCAGGTAAAACGCATCCAAACGCACATACAATCGTACGCCTGGGGAGAGAACTGACATGTCAATTGTTTGCGCCGCTGACAATGCGTGTAAATGGGGCCGGAACCCCCACGCTTTGGAATTATGCGCTGATCAGCGCGTGCTTCCGAAACATGCGGCATATTGTGGCGCGTACTATACGCAATCCAATAAGCCGTGTAAACTTACCCTTAGGCTATGTTCACACAGCTTATTTGCGGGGTGTAATTACGCCCCGCAATTACGGCATGTGGAGGGGGCGGGAGCGGGGGGCTGGCACCTCGCCGGCCCATAGACTATCATTACTAGCGGCGCGTGGACGCCGCTGGTAATTCACGTCACTTATCTCGCCGAGCAGGGAGAGTAGACGTAATCCATATTTCTCTATGAGAACTGTGTGTTACCGTAATGACTGGGACGGATTCCAGCCGTAATTCGTGCAGTACGGCGCGTAATTACAGACTGAAATACATCCCATTTTAAGCCGTGTGAACATACCCTTAAGGTTAAAGAACCCTTAGACTCTGCTCCCTGGTATAGCCCAATGCCAAATCAATAGCAAGTCAGTGAGTCCACACCTCCAGTAGGTCTTGTCATTTCAGTCCTCAAAGTGTTGACTAGTTCTTAGGAAATTATGGTTAAAAAGGGGAAAAACTCTAATTAGAGACCTCCATAAATTTACCAAATTGTGCCAAGCTAAAAGAACCTTTAAATTGCCCTCGGGAGGAGCAAAAATGGAGGATCCCAGACACCAAAAAATTTCAGTGTGTATAGTAATACCTTTTTTCCCTGGGAGGTGCTAAAAAAAACCCAACACTAGACTTTTAAAAAAAAAAAAATTTTACCCCCCCCAGTGCATGCCTGAAAAACGAGTATGTTTATTGCACAAATAAAAGGCAAAAAAAAATTTAAAAGCCCAGGGGAAAACCCTTACGCATTTCAAACCCAAGAGGTTTTTTGACAGAGCTGCGACAAAGCTCACGGTTTGAAACGCCGCATTGCACTGGCTTTTACTGCCCCAATATGATTATTTAATTTAAAAAGAACTATTTTTCACCACGCCTGGAGCTATGTTTTTAAAGTTGCTCTCACGGGAAGTGACGGGAGGGTCCGGGAAATGATCAAGGATGATGGTTATGTAAAAAACAGTACCACAAGGGGTGACCCTTTTTCCCCAAAATTCTTTTGTGAGAACACTGTGAGGTTTCCTCTTAGATTATAGGTCTTTATCTGGACTCCCAACACTGGCACTCCCTATGCTCAGTTTATTTCTAAGGGGCCCTTAACCCAAAACAATTGTCCAAAGCAGACGGCTTCTTTAATGTTTTCCTAAATGTTACATTTATAAAACAGCAACTAAAAGAAATTGAATATGACTGTGCAGGCCCCTTAAAATTAGCCCCCGGCGCCAAACGCCCAAAAAGGGGGTTACAAGCCATTTTAGACCACCCCAAACACACTCATATTACACACCATTTTTGTCGGGCACTGAGCCTACAGGACTATCTGGCTGGGCAGGAAGCCTTGGCTCCCTTCTACAACATGTTTTTTTTTGTAACTGTTTTCACGTCCTAAAAACACACAAACCATTAAGTAAGCAAAGGCAACCAAGAGATCCGGGGTATGTTTCTTTATTCCTGGGACATACATAGACCACTTGGGGCCCCTATACTTGTGGGGCCCCCAGGCAACTACCTAGTGTGCCCAATGGAAAATATAGCCCTGGACTGATGGGACCACTACCAATGCTATGAGTACTCAGCAAAGCAGTTACCCCACTCATAGATTTCAGTGGAATAAAATTCAGTCAGCTGCCTGTTTTTGGATCCCTAGCGCTGCCAACGCAATTTTACTATCAATAAATTAGGAAATGACTGTTTATGGCTCGCCCTTCAAGTACTTTTGAACCCTGCATGGGTGACAGAAGGACCTCCACGTGGCCGCCATGAATACACAATGACATTTTATGCCTTTATCTATGGGCACTGACACAAAGACCGCAGGATTAATAGTGGGGGGGATGTATAAGCTAAGCAGAATGGTAGATAGCCAAGCCAATCAGATCCCTTACCAGATGTTAGTGTAATTCAGAGGGGTTTAAGAACACAAACATTGCTCACAGGAGGATTGGAAAAACATTGTCTGGTCTGATGGCTTCCAGTTCTTGCTGTTTCACGCTGCTGGAGAGATCATGGTCCATGCTGCTGGTCAGCAGTCCACGCTGGTGGAGGAGATGCAATGGTGTGTTGTCATAACGTATTCTGGGTCACTTGATGCAAACAGAGTAAGATTTGTATATGACAGGATGTTTAAACATTGATGCGCGCCATTTACATGTCTTTATGTCAAAGTGCATCTGTATGGAAGATAGCTCTCCATACACTGAGGCTGAAGAACACCTGGAATGGTTCAAGGAACCGGACAGGAAAGTTTGTGTTACATAGAGATAGAAATCAGCAACCAAAATAATGCTTCCCTGACAAATAGGGAACCAGCTATGAAGATGAAAAAAACAGACCAAGCGGGGACCGCTTCACAGGAGAGCCGCACCAAGGATGGAGGCTTATTCCAAAACTAGGCTTTATTAAAGCGAATGGAGCTATTCACAGCTGGTATGAGTGAGCACCAGGAGAAACCAAAGCTGCAGAGCCCACTCTCATGACTGGTGGGGGTCCAGGTAATCAGACACTAAGCAATCAGAAAGTTAAGGCTAGTGGAGTAATTAGAATTGAGATGGCTCCACTACCCAATGACAGGAAACTGAAACACCAGCAACAGTAGCATTAATTTAGGGTATGGAGAATAGTATCAACTATTATGCAAAGAGTGCAAAGACGAGCAACCAAACTTATAAGGGGAAAGGAGCATCTTAGTTATGAGGAGAGGTTAGTAGAATTGAACTTATTTAGTCTTGAGAAAAGACGGCTTCGGGGGGGACATGATTAATTTATATAAATATATAAATGGTCCCTACAAAAAGTATGGGGAAAAATTATTTCATGTAAAGCCCCCTCAAAAGACAAAGGGACATTCCCTTTGACTAGAGAAAAAAGGATTCAATCTCCAGAGGAGAAGAGCGTTCTTCACTGTAAGAACTGTGAATCTGTGGAATAGCCTGCCTGAGGAGCTGGTCACAGCAGGAACTGTAGAGAGTTTCAAGAAAGGCTTCGATAACTATCTGACACTAAAGAATATGAATGCGTACGTAGCCATGTAAAATTCTGGATCCTGGCTGGTGGAGGCTCTGGGGTCAGAGATGGGGTCACCCCTGGAGCAGATTGGTTCTTGCCTTGTGGGTTTCAGGGCATTCACCACTGGGGAGGCTGGGCTTAAAATCCTTGTCTCTCTCACTTCACCCACATTTTCCCCACTCTTGGTTGATCTTGATGGACACATGTCCTTTTTCAACCGTGCTAACTATGTAACTATCAGTGAACCTACATACTAGTGTTACATAGTAGAAAGCCACAAATCTGCTATTCCCTACTACCTCTGGGCCCCATAGCAGCTGCTACAGCTAAGGTCCCTGCTTGCTGGAGGCCTGATTCCGGGCATTCTTCTAATTAGCTGCTCATTTATAATTAACATTACTCTTTTTATTCAGAATGATCCAAGACATTGTTGCGGGTATCAACCACGTATCTAATTTCAAATGCAAAATTTCCGTCTTTTGAATAGGACCCATGTAAGCCTGTTAATCATATAGATCTAAAGCAATAGGCTCAACCGGAATGGGTTTAGAAGGGTTGTCAAATTGTTAAAGAGGGTTGTCCTCACTACAATGATACAAGTCAAGTCAGTCCTGTTATTCTGGTTTTCACTTTGAATTCAGTGTGGCGTGTTTTACTGGCTTCCACTATGCGCAGTATAAGCCAGGTCTGTAGCTTATACAACCATTGCTGTGAGCTATTAGGAAGAACAAACAGGTCTCGTAGCAATAGCAACCATGCTGCACCTAATCAGGAGAGCTCAAACAGGTCTGTTACTATACTGACCTGAGGTGAAGAAAGCAGCCCATAACGAGAGGTGAAATCTAGGAATAGGTAGGAGACACGGTTAATGGACATATATTGCAAAGTAGACATGTTTTTGCAAGATCTTATTAAAAACATAAAAATCAGCAATACTGTAGTTGAAGACATCCCCTTAAATTCTTTAAAATAATGGATGAATGTGTAGCAGAAATAAAAAAAAAAAAAAAAACGTGATAACTCCATCTCTGTGACCTAATGTCATGTCTGCAGCAGTTGAACCGCGTGTTCTCCTCGCTTTTCTTACAATGGTGCCAGTTCCAGGGTTAAGGCTAGTATAGGCAGCAACAGAGAGGCCAAGCATGAATGTGTTCTGAATGAGGAGAGGGTAGTAAGGTGCTACCAGATACTATGACGGTGGCTTATCTTCTCTGAGAACAAAAGGATGAGGCATGTAGAAATCCAACATGAACTTTCTAATCACCTGTATCTGTAACTGGAGACTCCCATACATATTAAATTCTTGCATGGTCTTGCTGAAATCGGCAGGATGTTAATCTAATGTTTATGGACAGCTTATCACAAAGAGTGATACGAAGCGGACAACCTCTTCAAAGAGTGGCTCTGAGACATTAAAGTTAGGGGATGAGCCATTGACTGATGTATCAACCGTAGCCACAAATCCGACTGTGGCTCGTAACGAAAGCAGCAGTAAGAAAGAAATCAACCTAAGAAAAACCAAAATCCGAAAAACGTTCATAAACTGCGTTTATTGTCCACTGTTGCCTGTTTCAACTAACTCAGAAAAAACGACCGTTTTTTGACTATCGTTTTGCTTTTCATGGCATAAATTTTGGTCTTTTTTTTTTGCAGGTATGCACAGCAATAGATTTGCTATGTATTTCTGCAAAAAAGGTGCCAAAAAACATCCAGCCCTTTACATACACTGCAATAGTAAATTTTCTGCCCTGCTCATTTGTTTTTTATAACATGTTTAAAAAAACGAAAAGCAAATAAAAGGAGCAGAAAAAAGACGTTTTGTGGAGACAACAGGACGTTTTTACTATAGAGTCTATGAGACCTTTTTTCAGCGTTTTTAGAAAATGAAAAAATGCTGAAAAAACGGACGTTTTTCTTTGCAGTGGAGACATCACCTAAGACTTTGTCCACACAGAATAATCAGAATAATCCCTATTGCCACCAGAATTGAATCAATTGCTGCAGTTTTTTTTTTTTTTAAAAGGGCTTCACTTTTGCTAGCTCCAAAACTACAGCAACTCTGTAAGATTTGTTCACATGGGGCAGATTCACTACGATATCCCGCAGCCTTTCTGCAGAGAAATCCATGTTTCAGAACCTGCACTAACTAAGGCGGATTTTGTCATAGATTTTTCTGTGACTTAGGCTCTGTCTAAACAGCAATGTTAAAATGCTGTCCAAAATCCAACGGCATATTAACATTGCTGGATCGCAGATTTGCACTAAAAACCACAGGGTCGGTTTTCAGATCTGCCGTCGGCACTGTACACTGAATGTACAGGAATATGACAGCAATCCTGCAGAAGATCCAGCAGGTTTGAAATTCGGCGGATTTTTAAACTTACCGGAAAAAAACTGTGCTGTGTAGACTACAGCTCAGATTTTTTTCATTGCAGTCTACACAGCGCTGGGTACGGTCGGATTTTCAGCGGATTCTAAATACTGAAGCCGCCAAGAATCCAGCGCTGTGTAGACATAGCCTTACACAATTTCCACCCCTTAACTCCCTAACGTGCGCCCACCGTCTTTTGATGTCGGCTGGTGCAGGTCGTTCGTCTGCAGCGACATCGTTTGGGCGTCGCTGTGCAGACATCGGAGTTTGCGGCGCCGCAGCAGCTGTACTACACAGTCCTGATCCCAGCACAGCTCCTGCAAGCACAGGGGAGTGGGGAAAAACCTCCGCTCCCCGGAGCTTTAACCCCTTATGATTGCCGCAAGTTTCATCACCACCGCAGCACAATCAAAGGGGTTTCCCTGCTCTGTCAGGTGTATCGGACTCCGGAGGACCCGAACATAGACCAGCGGAATCGGCTATGCACAGTCATGCCCTGATGTAACCTAGAGTAGCCCCAGGCTTGTCAGTGTATTAAGCCAGTTGACCAGGGCAGACTGTTTCTTGCCCTAGATCACTCCAGCCTGTGAGTCAGACTGACCCAGATTACATGTATTGGCATATATCAATATGCTGAATAACAATACTAAGTGTAAAAAAAAAAAAAAAATAAGAAACACAGATCCTTCTCCCTTCAAGAATTTAAAAAAAATAAAAACTCTAAAAACATAAAGTGTAAAAAATAATAAAAAATAAAAAATATTAAAATTAAAAAAAATTTAATAAAAAAATTAATTGTGCATGACATTGCACCCACAAAAAACAACTACACATATTTAGGTATCCACAACGAACCCACAGTAATTAACATGTAGAATTACTCTACAGTCTAACAGGTTTATTAATGTGGGATGTGAATGGTGTAAAAAAAAAAAAAAAAAAAAAAGAAAAAATTTTATTTTAAATAAAAAAAAATGAAAACAAAAATATGCAATTATTTATAAGTGAACTTAACTAATCCCCATAAAGTATAACTCGTTCTTGAATAAAACGAGGGCCCATAAACGCGTCATTGGAAAAATAAAAAAGTTACAACTTGTTGAAGACTCAAGGAGGCAAAAACTAAAAAAAATGTTCTGGTCATCAAACTACTTTTTCAGGCTTTCGTGCAATAAGTGGGTTAAACCTTGTGGGTCTTCATAGTTGTTCTCCAGTAACTAGTGAGTGAGATTATATACATGTATGACAGAACAACTTGCCACAGAGGTCATGGTATAATTTTTCTACCAGTTTATCACACAGAACCAATCCTCCAATTTCATGCTCTTCTTGCTGATAATATAATTTATTTTCTCCTTAATTTACATTTCCATCTAAAAGTCTATGGAATGTAGGCCACATAAATAACCGTTAAATTCAGCAGTTCTAAGTATTGTTCAATAGATCCACGGGCCACAGGGAATTTCCTATTTACCTATAAAAGAAATAAGCAACAGCTTGTTACTGTGAGCTCATCTTTTAGTCTCAGGTCAGCTAACAATCAATTATTTTTTTTTCACATAACCTGATTTGAACTTATGGATTTCATGTAAAGGTATGTCGGATATTCAGATGAGTTTACAAACGCTGTTACCACACGAAGCAGACAACTATAAATGAAACGATGTTTTAGATCTTTATTATTAATCCCTTAAGGATTTTCGGGCTACATTTTGGATCTCTCTCACATATGAAGCACACTGTCAAGTAATTGATTTTAATTAAAAATTTTCCACAGAAATTCTAAAAGACACTACAATCGGAAACTACGCTTGTGGGGCTTCTATAAAATTTCTGTTAAAAGGGTTCACTGGTTTAGAAAACCCTTTTTCCCATTGCCTCCCCGATACAGGTAATATAATACATTGTTATTACAGGTGGCATCCATCTCTTCATAACCTATCTTTTGGCCTAAGTAAAGAAGGCTTACCAAGACCTGTCCTGTCCTACATTACACAGGCAACGCATTGGTGCCTTCTATGGACAATTCTTTTTAATATATGGCTAACGCTGCCTGAATACTTGCAAACACTTTTCTAAAAACTTCTGAGCCTCGTCCAAAAAAAAGAGGGCATGGCCTCGGTTAAAGGGCTGCCGCTTCACAGAAATGTTCATGGCTTAGGGCATGTCCCCATGGCAGAGGACAAACACCGGTCGGTTTATCCAACCGGTGTTTGTCCTGTTTGTGGGCCGGGCACACGCCCGCGTGGGGGACGGCTTTTCTCCGCGATGAGCCCTCCCCCTTCACATTGACATACACAGATTCCATCCGAAAGCCGGATGGAAGAATGTGCATGTTCAATCTTTTTCGAGTGGCTCGCTGGCGGAAAAACCGCGGGGCACTAAACCCGTGCGGTGGGGACTGCTGCACGGATTTTTCCAAGAGAGCCCCTTTGTGCTCTTTTGGAGCCGGTTTTTTAGACGGTTTGCAAAACCTCAAACCATCTGAAAAATTGGCCGAAAACCCATGCCGTGGGGACATGCCGTTAAAGATTTGTCTCACTACATGGATATCAACTTACTTCAGTCCGTTTTCTTCATATTGAATTATATTTACCTGGCTCCTACTTGGCCTGCAGTGACGAAGCTGCGTGAGGAACACTCCAGGTCAGAAGCTATAGCGACCGGCACTGGCAACCTATCAAGAAAGACCGAACAGGTTCAGTAGCTATAGCGACCTGGTCACGGCAGCCTATCAGCATGAAAGACCGAACAGGGTCTTTATCTATAGCGACCAGCACTGCAGCCTATCAGGAAAGACCGAACAGGTCTATAGCTATAGCGAGCCTGAGGAGCTGATGCAGCCCAATACAAGTACGGATATCTAGGAATAGATAGGTAACACTGGTAAAATGACACATATTGCCAAAGATGACTATTGTTTTTTTAGCAAGATCTTTAACCTAAAAGGCAATCCCTGTAGTGAGACAACCCCTTAACATGCACAGCCATGCACTAAGAAAATGAAATGCTGCAAAATGTTTCCGCAATTAGTAGAATAAAAATAAGGCAATTAATGGGAGGTGTAATTTTAGACTAGACAGTATAAACATGCACCGGTTTTATCAACACTATGATATATGTGATGCATTGTAGGATTGTCTAGTCTAGGTTTACACTGTCTAAGTATTAGACCATACTGATACCTCTGCCCCAATTGATTATTTAGTTGCCGCCCATTAGGGCCACAATGTATGAAACAGTTATTGTGTCTAAAACTCACATATATTATTCTACTCATAGGTTTTCTAATTTTGAAAAAAGTGAGTATTTAGACCACAACCGTTTATCATACATGTGGCCCCAATGGTTTTCTTAAATTTTTTACAATGGGTAGCACCTCAAAAAAAATGGAGCAGCTCTCCCAACAGACACACTGAACGCTAGGCGACCAAGCAGGGAATACTTGTATCAAATCAGCTATAATGTCAATGGATTCCCGGTCTACCAAGTAGGGATTATCCAAAGCAGTGAACTTCTTTAAGGGATTTCATACATAACAACTGAGATATAGTTATTTGTTTTAAAGAAGATGTTCTTATCTTATAATACTATAGCATTTAGATAGGAATGCATTATATCATAGGGGCTGTAAAACAACTAAAGCTTATTCCCTTCAATCTAATTAGCTGTGCTGTATTTCTCAGCACAGCACCGAGTACAGAGCTCGGCTATCTCCAGCAGTCCCATAGCAGCTGAATGGAGTATGTTTGACTATCATACCATTCAACTGAAGTGATCAATGTGATCAATGATGGCCCCAGCGGTCAGATAGGCAATAGGTTTTGATTATAAGAAGACCCCCTTACAGGAGTTGTATAGTAGTAGGAAGCCTCACCATGCAAGCAATTACTATGTACCTTGTTTCCCCAAAAATAAGACATCTCCCGAAAATCAGACCTAGTGCATTTTTTTATGCAATTCAGAGTTTGGCTGCTTATGCTGATGTTTGTGATGAAATCACTATTGTATATAAATACATTCTGATTTTTTGTTCAACAATAAATGTAATTTCTGTTCATGGAAAAATAAGACATCCCCTAAAAATAAGTCTTAGCTCATCTTTAGGAGCAAAAATTAATATAAGACCAGGGGCGTAGCTACAGGGGGTGCAGTGGTAGCAGTCGCTACCGGGCCCTGCAGCCTGAGGGGGCCCAAAAGCTCTAATGCCTCATAAGAAAACAACAGTTTTTGCAGATGGTGCTTGGGAGCTGGGGGGCCCCATTTCACTTTTTGCACCAGGGCCCAAGAGCTTGAAGTTACTCCTCTGTATAAGACACTGTCTTATTTTTGGGGAAACAGGGTAGGAACATCCGATGGATCTATACATTTCAGTGTGCTCCATGTAATGCTGTATATCCCTTGTCATGGAGAGGAACTGAACACAGGTTTCTCTGGAGATTACGGTCAATTGCTTGGACAAAGCAGCAGTGGACAACATGTTTCTATGAAAAAACCCATCCATCTACAGTACAGAGGACAAGTATCTCAATGCTGGGATCCTCATCAGTCATAAGAATGGGAGTCAAGTGTCCCCTCTGTTAAATGGAGTGGTAGTTGAGCCTGCATGCTGTTGCTTTATGTAGTGCCATGGGAATGACCAAGATGGTAGACTACAGCTCAGCCATTTCCAGCAGTCCCATAGACTTTTGGTGGAGTAGTAGTGTGCCCAACTGCACCTCCACTCATCTGGTGTGACACAGACCCCCCATTCTTGTGATCATTTTTGATGATGGTAAAAGCCCCTTAAAGGGGTTTTGGACTTTTTATAAGAAGAGCCATCTGAAAATAAACTGATTACAGGGTTTCCCATCAGCTGTAATCTGCAGGGAAACCTCATAGGACATGTTCAGCTCCCGTGCAGCAGGACCACATGTGAACAGGTGAAATAAGACATTACATGCTGCCCATGATTGGCCTGTCAGTGTAATGAACCCTACAGACAAGCTGGGTCTTCCAGAAAGCCAGAACAAAGAGCATCTCTCTAATTGATGTCACTTATGAACAAGGCACTCCCTTCTATAAGTACAGAATTCCCTCCATGCTAAAAGACGGCCCCTATACACAGCTTAGAGGGTTATCATACACCTGCAGCTCTTCATTGTATGCCTATCAGCAGTTAAGTCTAGGCTTCATACATAATCCAGCGCATATGTCTCTTAGTAAAGAAACCATTATGAACCTAGGCTCCTGAACCTTGTTAAAGAAGGTCCTGACCTACAGAGGTCGCTTCCTGCCTACATCCATTTATCAGGTCATGGTTATTTGTTCTGTGCCCTCCATGCTGCACTCCTGCTTTCTGGTTATTCTCATAGTCTGATCTCGGACCTCTGATATTTCTTGACTTGGTTTCTTTGTGACCTTGATTGTGCTGTTTTCTGTTTATTTGCACTGACCCCTGGTGTTCTACACGCCTATGTTTGCACCTTCTGCTGACCCTGACTTGTTTATTGGTTTTGATCCTGTTCTGCCGGCTTTGGTTCTGTGCTTTGTGAAAAACCCCTCCCCTTCATGTGTTTTAAATTTCCCAAAGCTGCCCTTCCCCCCGGTGTATTTTTTAGTCCTAGGGTGCGTTCACACAGTGCGCTTTTTTGGATGCGTTTTTTTGTGCACAGCATTAATTGCTGTACCTTTCTGCACAAAAGACACATCCAAAAATGCAGCTGCGTATGAAAGCACCCCTAATGTACCCATTTTTTACTTTTTATGCTACTAATTTTAGTGTTTACACTACACCACCTTCCTACTGCTCTACGATTGGGTTTTCTATCTGTTACCTTAACCAGGCTCAGACTGGCCCACAGAGGTACATGGGAAATTCATTGTCTGCCCCTGGGCACAGTGAGCCACTGGGAGAAAAGCAGAGTAAGAGAGGCAGGGTGTAAAAGGGTTCAAGGGTTTAAAATGGGCCGTATTTCGGCCCAAAAAAACCCCCAAAGTGCGCCAATTAGGGCCGAAAAGGGGCCATTCATTACGGTAATTCACAGTTCTCATAGAGAATATGGATTCGTTCCTCTCCCCCCCCGGCAAAACCCGCGGCGGGTGATAATTCACATGTCATTTCTAGCGGGAAACGCGCTGCAGTGATAGTCAGGGGCCGGGCGAAGTCCCGGCCCCCCCTGCTTACCCCCGCTCCCGCCCCGCCCCCGTAAGGGGGGCGTAATTACGTCCCCAATTAACCCGGTGAAAAGCCAAAGAGTCATTTTTAGTTAGTAAACTTAGGTTGGACACTAAGATCTTGTCCCACGGCACTGGTTTGGGACGGTTTTTTTAGACGGTTTGCGGTTTTGCAGCCCCTGAAAAAAAAACCCGCCGCAAACTAACACTGGGCCCTTTTGGAAAAAACCCTGCAGGATCCCCCAAAAAAATTGAACGTGTTTTATTTTCCCCTTTGGTTTTTCGGGGGAATATGAACAATTTCAAGGGAAGGGGGGGGGCTTTTTTTGCTCATCGGGGGAAAAGCCCCCCCGGCCGCCGTGGGGGCGGCATAAAACAGGGGCAAATACCCGGGCGGGTTAACCGACAGGTATTTCCTTTGTTGTGGGGGACCTAAGGTTTTTTCACAAAGTGTTTTGCAATGTGCACATTCAACGCAATACACCTGCTGTTGAACCTATGCTCTGGCATGCACGTACTTTCAAGAGCGCTGTGGCCCTGCCTCCTATTAGTATAGTATTTCTTGGCGCAAAGTAACAAGTCAATTCTTTTTAAGGGTGCGCAGTACGTGGCAGGAAATATGAGCGTTCTACATCGAACTTAATGAATGCTATGATTTTACAGTATTTGCGTATGTAGGTTTGTGTTTGTATGTACTGCAATTACACACCGAAGTACGCCCCGCTACTGTGCGGTGTTAACATAACCTAAGAATCAACTCTACTGGTGGGCACAAGGCACCCCAATCTGATATTAACCTAAGCTGTGGGAAAACTCGAAATAAACTACGTAAAGCATAAAAAGACAGTGAGCAATATGAGAGATTATAGTGTATGTTGTGGAAATAGATACAGTAGTCTACATTTAGTAGTTATATACATGAGGTGTACTGCTTTGCAATAAGTACTATTAGAAGTATGCTTATTTTCGGAAACCCTGGCTCTAATTGGGACTGAGGCCATGGATTGGCTGGATAGTCATGTCAGCGATAATTGGTGTATAAAATTTATATATATATATATATATATTTTTTAGTATAATATATATATTATATATATATATATATAAAAAAGAAGCTAGCAGCACACAAAATTCTAACAAAATCAATGGGTGCCAGCAATGTACGACTCAAGTCACAAGTCCACATAAATACTTCCCCAAAAAATCGCAGCACTCCAATATGCGGTAAAAAAATGAAAAAAAAAAACGAAGTATTTATTCCAACATGTCCACAGAGCTCTGTTTTTTTCATTTTTTCACCGCATATTGGAGTGCTGCGATTTTTTGGGGATGTATATATATATATATATATATATATATATATATATATATATCATCATTGCTGAGGAACTGTTGGGGATTCCCAGAGCTACGCCCATCCTGACCATCAATGTCAGCGATATACATGACATTATTACTGAGGAACTGTTGGGGATCCCCAGAGCTACGCCCATCCTGACCATCAATGTGCAAGCTCTTGTGCTCATGTCCATCACATAGGTGCTTCCAACAGTGGACAGTAGGTGGTAGTTCCCAGACTAATACAAAGTTATTCTGTAGCTGGAAGGGGTTTTCACACAATAAAATATTACATTTCTGTAATAAATAATACAAATATAATAAATGATGGAAAAAATAACGCAGCATAATGCACTATTTTTACCCATCAAATTGACAGACTCGTCTGTAGTCAAAGTGGTATATCGGTCTCTGTCGGTGTCCGTTGTGAAATGGATCCGCTGCCACCTCTGCCAGGTAAGCTCCAAAACAAACCTACAACCCAGATTTGAACAAGGCCTAAGGCTTGATGTATCGGATCCCAACCTGGGAGATCAGGAAAGCCCTTTACAATAGTTGCTTTGAGCTTCCTTGGCTTTCAATAGAAATTAGGCAAAGAGTTGAACTATAGCTCAATGGGTCCCACAAGAAACCATTTCATTTTACTCACTCATGCAGATTTTACCTGCAGATTGCTGAAAACTTCACCTATCCTTTAAAATATATTTGGGAACTATCTACTGAGCAATTATCTTGCATAATGTTTCTAACCAAATCACTCTCTTTACAGCAGGATTGTTCTGATAATACCAGAAGGACATAGATGACATAAAAAGGGAAAATGCGCCCAGACTTTATTAGGTACAAATCTTTATTAGGGCTCAGAAAAGCTGATTGAATGGATGCAGATTTGCTGAAAATGGCAATTTAAGTGTGATTTTTAAAAACAGGTAGATGAAAATGTTTCTAGAATTGTTCCTGTGGAAAACAACATTGCAGGACGCCTATAAAAAATAATTACAATTTTATATGCCCTCATTGTGTAATGTAGTCTTTCCATATTGAAGACAATGGAGCAATAGGGCATGCTGCAGGTCCGCAAGACTCAGAGGAAACAGTATTAGGCCTGGTCTACACAGCAGGTCCACTGAAGAAACCATTGCGGCGAAAATCGTCAGGACAGGACACCAGTGGTATCCACCCCCCTTTTTTTGATACAGGTAAATATTATATTACTCTTAGGCCTCCAATAACTTATGTGACTTTTTAGTTAGCATTTGGCCCTGTGTATTTGGATAGAGGTATTTTTTGGTGGACAATAGTTGGGTGCATACCAGTGTATTACATGTGCTATCTGACATCTGATGGAATAGGGTTAATAGTTTCATGATTCTGGTATTTGTGTGTTGGACACTTGTCTTGTACCCCGCTATTTGGGCTTTTACAGGCACACAATTTCAATAAAGTGATAACTTTTGATATTCATAGTCATGTATACAGGTATCTACTGTATTTGACACCAACTTCTGCCACTGCTTGTCCTTTTTTGATTGGTTTTCCTCTTTTTTATATGTCTTTGTAACATTTAGATTAAAGGGAATGTGTAATCAAAAATGACTTATTGTTTAACTCACATTTTTATGTTAAACACATTTTTTAGGAATTTTTGGTTATGTTTTTTTTAATTTTCCATATCACTTTCAATATTTTTTTTATTGATTCTTAAACTTTGCAGTTTAAACTTTGGCCACTAGGCCTAATAATAGTCTGACACTTCCTGTGTTTTTCAGTGTCTGCTCATTATCAGTAAAAGCAGGGTCAAACTTAAATGAGACACCATTGTGTACAGATAACACAGAATTCACCAGTCACAAGAGGAGATGTCACAGTTCTCACCCCCCTCCTCCCTGCAGAGTGATTTCTTTCTAGGTCACAAAGCATGACTAGAAAACTCTCCTATACAAGTCTATGGGACAGAATCTGTCTTAAAAAATCCTAAAGTGCATGAAGCTACTGTAAAAATATCTCTCTGAATGCTGTTAAAGCAGTGCAAGCAAGAATGTCTTCCACAATCATATAAAAGACGGCCGAAAAGAGAAATCTACAATTAGGAAATAAAAACAGCTGAGAGGAAAAGAATATGGATCAGGGGCTTGATTTAAAGGGGTTTTGCCATGAAGTAAAATTGATGTGGGAAGTTTGTAAATTAAATAATAAACATTTTCACCATTCATCATTATTACTAAAATTTTGCACATTTTTTTTTAGCTACTCCTTTAGTGATCCATTGTTTACAGCTCATCTCCAGAGGATACGACCAGGGCTGAGAGCTCCTCCCCTTCTGGTCACACATGCTCAGACATCACCTCTCCTCTCAGGCAGCTACTGAGTGTTCAAACCCCAGGTGCTGTCATTCTACTCCTGTCCTCTGTGCTCCTTAGTAATTAGTCAAACAGTGCAAATAAGAAAAAAAAAAAACCTCAATGAGGTCTGTGCATTGATAAAGAGAAAAAAATCCATAGGTTTGGTTTCTACAGGGATTTGAACCAAGGACCCTTGTGTCTGGAGGTAAAAGTTTTAACTCTGAGCTACAATGTAGAGAGGAAAAGCCTGGTGATGTCATCCTGCTGGGGCACATGATAGGCAATTCAAACAAATCACACACGCCCCCTTCTGAGCACACAGAGCTAAGAGCTGGAACAGGAGGTATGAAATGAGATCGTGGCAAAACCCCTTTAATAAGTATATAAAAAAAAAATTGGCGACAGATTCCCTTAAAATAAAGTATTATATGTTTTATTGAGATATGACTCAATTTTCGTGGTTGTTTATTGAGACTATGGGAGTTTCTCTCACTGGTAAAAGAGGGATTTTTGGTGCCATTTGTATAGGACTATATTTACTATTTTGCCATAGGCAAACTTAAACTCTATCAGTTCTCTCTCTGTTAAACACTAAAACGTAACTTTTATTATATCTAACTCTTAACCTCTATACACACTATTTAAAAACCTGATCTCTATCCTCATCATTTAACCCTTTTTGCTTCTGAAAGAACGAATAACTCCCTTTCTATCATCAAGTCTGGTGGAGCACCACCTATTAACAGGGGAGCCTTATATCTATAGCAAAGTACTAGCTCCAGTAAGGGATCCCAAGCCTACTACTTGGGCAGTTGTCCCTAATCTCATGGACACAGAACAAATAAGGCCCCCTTGTTACAACCGTCTGCAGCGGGTGACACTTTTTAGACAGAGGTGAGAGATCACAATTTAAAACGTCATATCTGACCTCGCCAACATGTTTCGCCAGCTAACCTGGCTTTATCAAGGCTTAGAGGTCCGTGGTTTCGTGGTTGTTTATTGAGACTATGGGAGTTTCTCTCACTGGTAAAAGAGGGATTTTTGGTGCCATTTGTATAGGACAGCACTGGTTTTTTGGTCGGATTTTTAAGCGGATTCAGTATTTAGAATCCAAAATTCCAACTGTAAACTAGTGCCCCATAGACATCAATAGAAAATCCGTGCTGTATTCTACAAAGCTCTGACTTTCTAATGTCGGATTTCAAAACATGTTCTATAATCCACCGTATTATGGCGAATTCTAGTACAGCTCAATGTTAAAGGGCCGGGTGAAATCCGACCGCAAAATCCGCGCCAAAAACCGCACTTTAGTGATTGTAAAATAGAGTTGGATTCTATAACAGAATCTGACGGCATTTCACCATTGCCGTGTAGACATCAACCATGTGGTCATTAGCTGATTTTACTAAAATTCAAGGTTACCTCTAAGCAGATAGTGAGCAAATTAATGTGGGGGGAGGTAGGAGGGTATGATAAGAATGTTTACAGATACAGTACTATACAGATACAGACACAGTACTACACTCCTTGTTCCAGATTAGATAACAGACCATTCAGGAAAGGAGAGAGCAACTTTTTCATCCGCAGATGTTTATGACATTTGTTGATTCTAGCAGGAAACATTACATTTATCTGTACATTCCCCATAAATTCAGGAACAAATAGCACTTCTATTATCTCTTCAATGGTTTATACTCAAAACAGAGAAACAAGGTTGTTTACTAAATGGGGCAGGTGTTGCACTTTCGCAATGTGAATATTTTGGGCAGTATTTGGCATCAGTATTTTTAAGCTAAAACCAGGTGTGAAACCTACACAGAGATTTGCATCTCTTCCATGTTTTAGACCCACAGCTTAGACTTACTAAGGCTTTGTCTACACAGCAATGTCAAAATTCCGTCCAAAATCCAAAAGCATTTTAACATTGTTGGACCGCAGTTCCTGCCGCGGGTTTGTGCTAAAAACTGCAGTCGGATTTCAGATTTGCCATTGGCCCTGTACATTGAATCTACGGGAATCCGATGGCAACCCGGAGGAAGATCTGACAGGTTTTAAAATCCGCCGGATTTCAAAGCCGAGCGGAAAAAAATCTGTGCTGTGTAGACTACAGCACAATTTTTTTATTGCTGTCTATGGGGCACTGGTGACAGTCGGGTTTTCAGTGGATTCTAAATACTGAATTTGCAGGAAATCTGCCAAAAAACCTGTGCTGTGTAGACCTAGCCGAATAGTGAATAAAATACTAAAAAAATGGAAGCAAAAGAAATGATTGGGATATGCAGGGTTTAGTCCAGGGAGTCATGGACTGGACTATGTAGGAGGTACTTGGATAAAATACACAGAAACAACCTTGTACATATAGTAAAATGTTACCTGTGATAAAATAAAAGATAATAACAATGTACCTAAAACCAAAATATACTTCCAAAATTAGTTGCCAAAAATTAGTAATATAATACCTCCACTTGGAGCTCATTTTCTAATGTTTTACCTATTTTTAACTTTATTCTTACATACAGTTTACATATGAACATTTGACAAACCCACAAAGACGAGGACACTAGATAGACAGAAAATGTATCAAGAACCCAAAAAAGACGTGAAAATTAATAAGACTTAAAGGGGTTTTGCCACGATGTAATGTTGACGTGGGATCCTCCAAAATGGATATTTAATCACTTTTCTAAATATATGTAATTAAAAAAAGTGAAGCCTCTGAGAGCTACAGCATTAATTACATGCCCTTAGTTTCCTGACAGTTTACATTAGATATGACCAGGGGAGCTGACCGGAGCTGATCTGGCCAAGCTTGTGTGTTTGCACTTCTTATCTGATGGCAGGGAACATGAATGAGCTTTGAAGGGACTGAGGAGAAAAATCCTTTGTCTTTTGTATAGAGAATCCACTGGTTGTAATGTAATTATCTTAATAAACATGCAGACACTCCCTGGCTCTCTGCTAAGCCCCTCTCCCCCACCCCTGCAGCCCTTCTTTTGTGAAGGAATGAAAGAAGGCTGCCTGCTGAGCTTATCTTCTCTCCTAAGCAAATAAGAGGGAGAAATAAAACGCATATCGCTTGTGCACAATACAGTTCTCCTCTGTGGATTAGCCAATGTTTGCTCAAGTACAGAGATTGAGTATCAGCAGCGTGCATGGGAGGTGGAGCGATGACATCACAGAGGAGGTGCGTGTTTTTTTTAAACACAGAAACACAATGCCCCTTTTTTCAGGCCTCAAGAGGGAAGTATCAGTCTGTTAGGTAAGGAACTCACATCTTGGCAAAACCCCTATAAAACAAGTTCTTTAAATTAATCAGACCCCCATTCCTTATATTAAACCAACCACAGGCCAAAGCTCAAAATTAACCAGACCATGATCAAACATACCTGTAAGTTAATTCACATAGCATTCTTAGGGGAAAAAAAACATAGAACAAATGCTGTACTACAAAATTAAAAGGATTATCCTGATCACAAAAAAGCTTGTTTATCTGTATTATGGATGAGCCAAATTCACTTCAATAGCGCTGATCTGTACTTTTAAACACAACCCATTGACAGGTGTGGGGCTGTTTTTGGACTAAAGACCCATGTTTTTAGAATCCTGGACCACATCTTTAAGCGTGGGGTCACATATTGCACAAAATACTGTGCAGCAACACCCACAATAATCTGCAAACCAATCTGTATGCATCAGAGTTTATAGACCTTTCAGGTTTGGCTCACAGGCCAAATATCAATCGTCTCCCAGTAGTCCAACTATTTTATTTTTTTTTTTGCTGTGACTGGAATTATTTTTATAGAAGTGCAATATTACATAGGAGAACCTTATTTTTTTGTAATGGTGCAGAAGTAGCAGTCTCACCTGGGCACTGGTGTCTGTAGGGCCCCCTGTCCGTTCCGTGTTTATATATTGTAATAATAGTATTCAAGGGTGAAAATGTTTGTTTAGTTTTATTACCTTTATAATGAATACACTTCCTTGACAGCACCTAATAAAAAAAGTGCAACACGTACTAGGACAAGTATCTGCTGGTGTGCTGGGATTTATCAGAGCCCCATCAGTGTATGAAACATGATTCATTTACCATAAGATCGCATAGAAAAAAATTCTGCATTCTTTGTAACCGAGTGTGATTCCTGTTTTAGTGAACAAGTTATGTCTGTTCAGGGGAAAAGTATTTGAAAACTCTGGATAATTACAGAAAGTAAACCCCGCCAGAGGCAAGTCAGACCCCTGATGTATAGTATTGCTCTATGTTGTCTTTTGTTTACTGGGAAACCCTTAGCAACCATTCATCTGCAGTATATCATCCTATAAAACAGACGGTGAACGTGTGATCACCAGCTGCCGTTGACTGATAGACACTGACAATAGAGTAATAGTTTCATAGTACTGTATGTGATATCTTGGCTGTGTTCAAGGGGATGTCCAGTCTCATGTAAATGCAGATCAGACCCCATTTGCATCATGTTTTAGGGCTATGATGCTGCTATCCATCAGGATACCTTGAAAAAGTAACCCTTTATGCAGACCTCCATCCTGATCAAACTCATACTTGTCAACTTTTGGAAGTTACCTTCAGGGAGATTTAGAATTGCAGCTTGCCGCCTTGATGGTTTGAGTTGGCCACACCCCTTGTTTTACATGACACATCCTCTTTTGCATGAAGCCACACCCCTTTGTCCCATCTGTGTAACAGCTTTGGAAGAAAGTTGATAAGGGATGTGATATCCTTCAGCTTTGCTGGACATTGCATCTCCTAACCGGCATCCAAGCTGTGTGACACCACATCAATCAGCTTTTCTCCAGAGCTGAGCTACAATGTGGTCCCTCTGCGCCAAGTGATGTCAGGGCGGCCTTTCATGATGCTTTACCCTGGCGCGACTACTAGTTTCAGAACAACCCACAGCCAGTAAAAAAAAGTCCTCAGATGTATAAAGTGCTATAGCTGCCATATAGGCTTAGGCTAAAACTGACCAAATATCGTCAACTTGTGGCTGTTTGGCCCCTTTTCAGCCATATATGCTGCAGTAGTGTATATAGTGCGCGTTTTTGGAGCGTTTTTTGGGAACGGTTTTTGCCCTGGCTATCAATTTCTATGGTTGGAAACCTCATCCAAAACCTCATCAAAAACCTCTTC
This sequence comes from Phyllomedusa bahiana, assembly GCA_025379985.1. NCBI lineage: Eukaryota > Metazoa > Chordata > Amphibia > Anura > Hylidae > Phyllomedusa > Phyllomedusa bahiana. The sequence goes on from JAODAL010002042.1 coordinate 101,287, forward strand.
TAAAGAAGAGTGAGGTTTTGATGCAGTTTTGGGCGCTGAAAAATCAGCGGCCAATTAAGACGTGTGAACATACCCTAATGGGCATGCTCAAGATTATATCCTAAAAGTTACCCGTACTGGATATGGCAGGTACAAATACAATACTGCCACTGGCCCCCTGGCAGTAAAACCATCCCTGCCTGTGATTTACCAGATTGGTGGCAAACCAATAGCAGGAGATTTACCAACTCTTCAGGGAGATCAGGAAGACTCCCCTTTTCATGGCGTCTCCCTGACAATCAGGGAGATTTGTTAAGTATGATCAAGCTTATCTGGGAAATATCTCGCTCCCTGATTACTTATATATTGCTGATGGTGTACTACTGATATTGGAGTGTGTGTATATGTACCACAGCCATGTCAGTGTACACCTGGGTTCACAGTGTTTTTCAGAAATGTTTTTTTTTGTGCAGAACTATACGTTGCATTTGGCAAGTATTGCTTTTAACTTATACAGGGAGGAGTGGATGCCTCCATTTTGGTTTTCTGCACCCCGCCCATCTCCACAGGTTACTAGATCAGTGCGGTCTGCTTATATAGCTGGTGCCTTTTTTCTCTCTGGATTATAGAAGTCTGATGACTCAATGAGAGGTCTGAACTGGACCCAAGTGAGAGGTAGGAATAGTATAGGACCATCTGTACTGAGGTCCCGTTGATAGTCGGCAGATGGCTTAAACATATTTTGATCAAAACGTGTGAACTAAGAATTTTTTTTAAATATATTGTAGATAGCATTAACGCTGATTACTTATATCTCTCCATTCATCTAACCACAGAGGCCATTAAACCAAACCTCCTTGACATCTCAACATGGCGGGCGTAGGAGGCAGTGAGTAAAAAACATAATTTGCACCCTCAAGCATCTCTGTTCCGAATGTTTTGGGGCAGCCCCAACCTCCAGTGGGGATGCTTGCATAGAGAATTCTATTCTTGGAAGGAGGGGATCAATTCTGTTTACCATTTACTGGAGAGGGGTTGCTTTTCCTGGAGGAGTTTAGAAGCAAATTTCCGGGGGCTGACATCTCCGTCTTCCCTTACCTCTAGACCACACATAAGTTGGAAAGGAAAATTATTTGAGAGGTTGGTCAAATAATGCACGATCTTAATCTCTGCTCCTAAGTCCTCACAAAGATAGTTTTTAAAATATAGTCTTAGGACCATAAGATAAAAGTTTTCTGGAGGAAGATAAAAACCCACATTATTGAAGCATACTAAGGGCCACATGTATAAAAACTGTCTAGGTCTAAAATTCAATTTGTTGACCATAGCAACCAATCAGAACGCCCCTCTTCTTTTTTTTCCAGAGCACTATATGAAATTAAAGGGGAGCTCTGATTGGATACTATGGGCAACAAAGTGAGTTTTAGACCTAGACAGTTTTTATACATGTGGCCCTAAATGTTGTATTTAGTTACTTTGCTTAATTATATAAACATTAATGTTAAAATTTGCGCTCCAGAAGGAGCAATGTGTTGAAAGCTGCAAAATTATATGAACACCATTGTTAGAATAATTTTCTTAAAGGGGTTGTCTCACCACAAGGATTGCTTTTTATGTTAAAGATCTTGCACAAACAAGTCACTTTGCAATATGTGTCCATTAACAGTGTCCTACCTATTCCTAAATCTCCCCTCTTGTTTGGGCTGCATCAGCTCCTCAGGTTGCTATAGTTACAGACCTGTTTGATCTATCCTGATAGGCTGCCAGCACTGGTTGCTATAGCTACGGACCTGGCTTATACTGCAGCCTAGTGGAAGCCAGCAAACACGCCCCTGAATTCAAAATGAAACAAAGAAAACAGGACTGAGGTGACATGATTCAATGTAGTTAGACAACCCCTTTAATGTTTGTACAACACTACTTACTTTATTGGAGTGCTTAATAAACAAATTTTGAAGAAAAGAAGTATCCCAATGTTTGTTCTATTTCCCATTCATATACATTTTCCCCACATAAAGCATATATCAACAGGAAATAGAGCAAGAGTAGTCCAAAAGAGACTACACTTACCCTGTAGACCTCTATGGCCCCTCCATGGTGTCCATTGGGATACTTTTTTCAAGGTATTTTGGCATTTAGTATCTCCTCTTGGCTTGACTCCTGACTACAATGCCATCTCATCGCCTGTCCTCTTGCATCCTGTCTGTCATTTCGATGATGACTCTTTCTGACTTTGTTATATAACCATTATTCCCTATTCTGGGAACCCTAACCTAAGAAAGTCCATGTAATGCTGTAGGGATAGTGGATCCACTGAACCACCACAAGCGATGGTGAAGGCCACGCCAGGGAGCGGAATCAAAGTGGGTCCCGGTGTGCACCAGAGCCCACCGCAAAGCGGATTGGTCTTGCTGCGGTGGGATTCCACCAGGCCGCAATCCCTGACGCGGCCTGCTTATGGCGGCAGCCGAGGTGTGGCAAGATACCAGGTAGTCGGGCAAGCGGACGACCAGAAAGGTGAGCAGGAAAGGAAAGGCGGTAGTGTTATGCGGACAGTAAACGGACATAGACAGGGCTGTGACCACAGAAGGTACTAGAGACACTACGGAGCTTTCACCGAGGATAAGGAGCACCAAAGATCCAGCAAGGGCCATGGGGAAGAGGCTGGAATATATAGGGACAGCGCCTGAGTTGCCCAATTACCAGCGCGCTGGCCCTTTTTAAATCACAGAGAGCCGTTGCGCATGTGCCCTAGGGACCAGGAGCACGCGCATTGGCCGGCAGTGGAGCGGGGAAGAGCAGAAGCGCGGTCAGGTAAGGAGAACGCCGGATCGTGAGTGCGCCTGCGGCTCGAAGTGTGAGCCACAGGAGCAGCCGTGACAGTCCATATCTACTTGTGACGGTGAAGAGTGAAGAAGGAGAAGATTCCTTAGACTCTGCCCTCCAGTTTAGCCAAACTAATTGTGGTCTAGATAATCCATTTCTTCCTTGAAAAACATGTAAACCATGTGCTCCATATCAGGGTTTAGGCTGCTATTCCCAGAGGCGTAACTTGAAGCTCCTGGGCCCTAGTGCAAAAAGTGAAATGGGCCCCCCAGCTACCATGTGCCACTTACAATGGTGTCTCCCTATGTGGCAGAAGAGCTTTTGGGCCCCCTCAGAATGCAGGGCCTGGTAGCGACTGCTACCTCTGCACCCCCTATATCTACGCTCCTGGCTATTCCTCTGGTGTCGAGTTGCTTACTACACATTATCTAATACACAGGTGGCAGACCTGTGGCAATGGCATGCTTGTGCAAAGCCGTATGCATCAACATTTGTTGTAACACAATAAGCATGACACACAATGATGACAAGACACAGGAGGAAACATCTGGAGAATCCTACCCTCCCAACCCTTGTTTTCCCTATGTCAAGTGCTAGTGGACCATCTGCGGTCCTCATAGACGTTGGTGGGATTTAACAACTAAATGTATTGTCTATGCTCCAGATATTTGGATGATTTCTCCTTTTGTAGAGCCTGAATGATGATGATTATTATTATAATCATGAAGAAGACAGCACTGTCTTGTTTCGAGCACAGATTCCAGGTCATGGGCTACATTTATCTGACAAAGAACAGAGGTAAAATGCATATTCTGTTTAATATCCATCATACGCACTTCTGGCCTCACAATTAAATTCCATACAGTTACATTTTATTCACAAATGCTTGCAGGTGCACTGTGCACTATGTCATCCCCTGACTGAGGCTTGTGTACTGAAGATGACTTGGGTTAAGTAACTTGGACAGGCAAATGGAAAACCTTGTTTACATAGCTGTAATGCTGAATTACAATTCATAATGGAAAGGTTTCCTAATGGTTATTGTAATCATCTTATGGACAGCATTTTATGTCCTCCTTCATCCTTATATTTCATTTACCATATGCCCCTCTGTTCTCTTTTACATCCAATAAGCTAGCAATTACCTTTCATAGCTCCTAAAGTCCATGCTTCATTTTTCCAGTACCAGTCACAGAATGTAAACTGGATTTAAATGCACGGAGATGCAGGGAAAGAATGGTACAGTTTGGTTTTTTTAAAATATGTTTTTATTGAAAATTAGCCAACACACAAGCATTTCACATTCCACAAGTCTCTTGAACATGTCCATTAAATTTGTAGCTATAAAGTCCATTGTTATATACAATAAAGGGATTACATAGAGAAAGACAAAAAAAATACAAATCATGGAGTTGGCATGTAAAAGTGGTAAAAGCATGTGGTATAGCATAACTTTCTATTTTTTCCCTATGATTCTTTTGGATTTACCTCGTCAGTTCGTTACTCAGAACTATTTAACTCTTAGGGTTTTAGAACCAATTATTGAAAAGAAGTAGGTAATATCAGTTAGCACATAGAAACAACTATAAAGTAACTCACATAACCAAACTTCCACCAGGTAGTAGTCTACATTCTTGTTTAATTTTCTATGACAAATATTCCTCTCTGATCTTAGTTTCATGTCAAGGAAGGGTCGCAGCTTGCATTCATTGTCTCGCAATGTCTACTGGTGCTAGTATCCCCGAGAGGTGCTAGTGGTCTCATATTAGATAGATGCCTAGTGTCCAGTTAGTTCCCTTTCTAAGTACCATTTCGTATTTTTAAATGGAGTGACTAGTGCCTTAATTTCTGAGGCATTTAGGAAGTGTTCTATAAATAGTCCCCATTTGGTGAAAAATTTCTCAGTTTGCGATATTTTAGTCGATTCTGTCTCTATTTTATCCATCTGTAAATATAGTTTTACCTGGTTGAAAACACTTTGAACACTCGGCATCTCCTCATCCAGCCATTTATTCAGCAGACAACGCTTTGCTGCCAAGAAAATAATATGGAGCAGAGTGTGATGTCGTGATATAATAAAAAAATCATGGAACAACAGAAGTTCTGGCGAAAGAGGGAGGTCGAGGGTCCATTTTTGCCTCAAAGTTGTAGTCAGAGATTCCCAAAATTGTCTGGACTCGGGGCAGAACCACATTCCATGTATCATGTCTGTTTTATTCTGCGAGCATTTAGGACATCGTGACTTCCTGTGGGGAGCCAGCGGGTGTGGGGGAATATTAAAACCAAAAATTGCGCGGTGTATGAATCGGAAATGGGTCTCACACCACTTTTCATTAATCACCGCTTTGCAGACTCCCCTCCATCCCCCCGGTATTTTTTGGCCGATTTCTATTCCTGGGAATTCCTTGTCCCATTGTGCGAAGAGTTTATTCTCCCACTTGTGATTGTCTAAGCATCTCAAGTTCATATATATGTACGATAGCGAGTGTCGGCTAGATCTTGGGCCTATCATGTCGTCAAAGGTATTATTTTGAAATTCTCCTCTAGTGTTTTTGACTCTGCTTCTAATGAAACTCAAGATTTGACTATAAGTAAGGAAGTGAGAGCATGGTATGTCCCGAATTGTCTGCAATTGATTAAATGTAATATATTGCTGTCGTGTCATATCATACATATCGTTTACGGTTATTATTCCTTTTTCTTTCCAAAATGATAAGTGGCTGTTGCGAAGGCCTATTTTAAATTCAGGGTGACCTACGAGAGGCATGTATTTGCTTAGCTGCATAGGGAGTTTATATAGCTTACGGCAGGCCTTCCAGGTCATAATGGTGTCTCTCAACACGATAGAAGTCCTTATGTCTCTAGGTATATGTGAGAACTTCGTATGCAGCAGAGCGGACAAATCCCAAGGGGACACCAGGAGTGATTCCAGCTCTGTATTGGAGTGATATTCAGTATGTTTGATCCAGTCAAGGCAATGACGCATGATACATGCTAGGTTATATTTCCTGATGTCAGGGAGGTTAATTCCTCCGTTTTGATTTGCGACCATCAGTTTAGATAGAGCGATTCTGGGTTTTTTTGCCGCCCAAATGAAGTTTGTAAAGCTAGCTGTGAGGATTCGGATATCTGAGTGTTTCAGTAATAATGGGATTGTTTGAAGAGGGTATAGGAGCTTCGGGAAGCTCATCATTTTTATCAGGTGACATCTAGCCAACAGGGAGAGATGTAGTTTTATCCACTTGTTTAATTCTCTAATTATTTTCAAAATTAAGGGAGGGAAATTTAGATGGTAAATGGATTCAGGTGTTTTGCCAATCGTGATACCTAGATACTTGATAAAGGTTTTAGCTAAAGTTATTGGGGAGTCTAAATGCGCCAATGACAAGGGCGAGGAGGTTGGGGAGAGACTAAGGATCTCTGACTTACTTACGTTGATCTTGAAGCCCGAGTACGATCTGAATTCCTGAAGCTGACGCATTAGGGTGTCTAAGTCGCGTTCCGGGTGCTCCATAAAGAAGATTACATCATCTGCAAACAAGGCGAGTTTTAGTTCATGGTCTTTAACTTTAATGCCTTCGAAGGTATCTGACTGGGACAGAAAGCTAACTAGGGGTTCAATGGCCAGATTAAATAAAAAAGGGCGATAAGGGGCACCCCTGTCTTGTACCACGCGCCAAGGGAAATGAACTGGATAGGAAGCCAGGTGTACAAATACTCGCTTCTGGTTGGTGATATAGGTCAGTCAAATATGTACGAAAGGGGCCCAGCAGACCCACCTTGTTCAGAACTAGGTTCAACCACCCCCAATCCACACTATCGAACGCTTTCTCCGTGTCTATAGTCAGTAGAGCTGGGGAGGTATGTTTATTGGAGTGTTTTTTGATCTCGTCTAATACTAATAACACCTTCCGGACATTAGTGACCGCCGAGCGTCCTTGTACAAACCCGACTTGGTGTTTGCTTATAAGCCTAGGGAATATAGGGGCTAGTCTATCCGCCATAATTTTACTTAGTAGTTTGAGGTCCACATTAATTAATGAGATAGGACGGTAGGAGGATGCTAGTGTGGGGTCTCTTCCCGGTTTTGGAATGACTTTAATATGCGCAGTGTTCATAGATGAGGGAATAGGTTGGCCATTCAGGTATCCATTGTAAAGGCTTAATAATGTGGGCATGATTTGAGTTTTCAATACTTTGAAAAATTCGCCAGTGTACCCATCTTGGCCCGGGGACTTGCCATTTTTCAATTTAGATATTGCTGATTCCAATTCCTGGGTAGTTATGGGTTGCCCCAAAATAGCTATTTCCTCTGCTGTTGCCTGCGGAAGTTTGAGTTTCCCCAGCCATTCAGCAGCGGAAATGTCATCCAGTCGTTCGTCTGTGTATAGATGTTGGTAGAAGGCCTGAAGAATTTCAGCAATTTCCGTCCCTTTATTCTTAAGCACCCCATTATGATCTCGTAGCGCGTTTATATTAGAGGTCTGGTGGGCTCCCTTTGCAAATTTTTCCAGTAGCCTTCCTGGCTTATTGCCATATCTAAAAAGTCTGGCTTCTACTTGGGACCTTTTTAAGTGTTCTCGCCTTTCACTCCAGGCCTCGTATGCCTTCTTAGCTGACATCCAATTCTCTTTATTATTTTTTGAGGGATCTAGGGTAAAGGCTGTATATGTTTCCCGGAGCTTATTGCTTAGGATATCCAACTGATTATTCAATTGTTTCTTGAATCTAGAGAGGTAGGCTATCAGTCTCCCTCTCAATACCGCTTTTGCAGTGTCCCAGAATAATTGGGGGGAATGCTCATACTGCCTGTTGTCTGCTTGGAATTCGATCCACCAGTTTTGCATTGTGAGTTGGAATTCCTCATCTTTAATAAGGAACGAAGGGAATCTCCAGATGTAGTCTGTACCTTGTGGCACACGATAGAGTAGAGTTAAAACAACTGGGGAGTGGTCCGATATAACCATGTCTCCTATCCCTACGTCCCCACTCTTTGTAGAAGTGTCTGTGAAATGAAGACATAATCGATTCTAGACCAGCTGTTATGGGGATGCGAAAAGTGAGTATATTCCCTCCCATCTGGGTTCATCTTTCTCCACGGGTCACATAAGCCTAATCGGTGTGTAAATTTCGCCAAATGTGTATGTCCCTTATTCCTATTATTTCTGAGTGCAGATCCTCCTTGCCTGCCTTCTAAAGAGGAGATTACTGTGTTGAAATCTCCACTGACTATGTTGAAATCTGAGGTGTCTTGGGCAATTTGGAGTTCCATTGTTTGGAAAAATTAGGGGTTCCCTATGTTCGGGCCATATACATTATACATGGAAACAATCTCTTCATTAAATTTTACTTTTATTAAATGCCATCGTCCCTCCTTATCATGTTCCTGTTTAATTATTTGCCCTCTAAAATTTCTACCAATCAATGTCAGCACTCCCGCCTTATGTCCAACCGCTGGGAATCCAAACACCTTGCTGACCCATAGCCGTTCCATGCGCTTGTAATCTTCTTCCAGGAGATGGGTCTCCTGTAGGAAGGCGACGTCAATCTTGAGGCGCTTCAAGTGACGAAGCACCATCATACGCTTTTCTGGAGGAGCGTAGACCCTTAACATTCCAGGTTGCTATTTTCATTATGAGGATGTGTATTTTTTTTGTAACCCGGCTTCTGGTGGATAGAACTTTTACAAACATGAACCATAGAAACTTAAATGAAAACCTAATGTTGAACGACTCCTAAATGAGCGTTGTGTTGCCACTGTGAGATGCAGAAGAGGAGCCAAAAGCATTCCAAAAGAGGGTGACATGAGCATCCTCCTTTCAGGAACTTTTGCGATGTGACTTCGCTTCTTCCCATCATACGTGCAGAAGCTCCGTTTCCCATCAGAGATCCGCTCGTTGTGAGCGAGCCCCCAATGGAGGACGAGAATTGCTGTGCCTGACATTGTTAGCTCTACTGCATTACATTTCCCCTTCAGTAGTTAATTATCTGGGTTGTGAGATAAACACTAACATGTATTCAGCTCCCCCCCAAAAAAAACCAAAAAAACCAAAGGGAGATGGAATGGAATGAGTCCCCAAATCTACATAGTCACCGATCATACAACAAGCTCCTTTGCTCATCTGCTCTAGATAGACCATTTACTGTGTCTCCTGATAGAACTAGCGGAGGTCCATATTTAAGGGGGATCAGGGGCTATTCCTGTGTAACAATGCTTTCTCAAGTCCAGAGGTTCAAATGATAAATTCTTTTTTTTTTTTTTCCAAAGACAAGGATAGTATTTCCCAAATATCTAGTTCCAGTTGGGAGTTCCTCCCAGGTAAGTATCTTGCATGTGTCCGCTGTGCATTAGACTGAAAGGATATGTCGGGGAAGTTCTCTTTTCCTCTTCAAGTGTCTGGTCTTAGAGCGTTCCTATTTCTCTGCTCTTTTGGGCTCAGCTGTCCAGACGCTGGTAAGAATTTGTTTGCTAGTCTAGTTGATTCATCATCAGTCCGAGTTTTAGCGGGGAGAAAAGGTCGGTTTTGCCCCCTAGGTGAGGGGGGTCTTGAGCGAGTGACTTGTGTCTCCTCTAAGTATTCTTCCGCTTCCTTTGGCGATTGAAAGGTCATGGTGGTACCATCTTTATTGAAAATCCGAAGGATCGCTGGGTACATCAAGGTGAATATAATTTGCTTGTGAAACAGATCGGAACAAACATTGGAGAAAGCTCTGCGCCTTTTTACCACCTCCACAGAGAAGTCCTCGAATATAAGCAGTTTTTTACCCTTAAACATAAAGCCAGATCTAAGACTCTTGAAGGCTCCTAGTATTTTCACTTTGTCGGTGAAGTCTAAATACTTGACAATAATTTGTCGAGGTCTATTTCTTAGGGCCCGTGGCATTGTGTCCTGGGTGCCTGTCTGTGGTCCTCCCCTAAGGTCTGGTCCTAATCGATGCGCTCTTTCAACCTTGCAGATAGTTGTTATACCAAGAGCTTCTGGGAGATCCTTTTCACATACTCATCAAATCTTTCTGAGGGACCAGCTCTGGGACACCCAAAATTCTTAAATTATTTCGCCTAGATCCGTTTTCGAGCTCTTCTATTTTCTCGCTGAGGCGCTGATTTTCATGGATGACTTTTTGGAGCTGTATTCTTGTTTTTAATGCGTCCCCCTGCAAGTCCTGTAATTGACCGTCATGCGCATTTAGCCGGTCGTCATGAGCTTTCAAGTCAGCTTGAACTTGCGAAAACATTTGTTGAACTGTCTCAGCCAATGAAGCTTGGATTTCTGGCAAGATTTGGCGCGCAACTTCTGTTGCTATGGCTTTTATATTGTCATGCACTAAAGGGTTTGAGGCTCCCTGAGTAGGGGTCCTACAGTCCCGAACTCTTGGGGATGTATAGGAGGTTTCCCCTTCCTCTAGTGGGATTGTGTCATCCATATTTTCATTTGTGATGTCTTGAGACCCTTTTGGTGACGAGGGCTGGGAGTTAGGTCCCTTGCCTTGTTGCGTCCCATTTTATGGAGGAACTTTTCCATAGAATCAAGTAGATAGAGTTTGGGTAATTGCCTTGATATCCGGGATGTAAGGGATATCAGGCAGATTAATAACGGAGGTCAGGTTTTTATGCTTTGGGGTTGTCACACTACAATCCCCGCGTTGGGAGTAGTTGTGCTGCAGACTGGCAGTGGGACGCAAAATGGCCGCGCTCCTTGCACTATGTATTGTCTCTCCCTCCTATGGTGACTGCCCGGGGGGGTACGCAGAGTCCCACTCTAACCCGGCTTTCTGATGATGGCTTTCCCAGAGGGTCAGGGGCAGTCAGTGTGCAAAATAAATGTAGAACAGAAACACTTAGCTGCGCTCCTGTGTCTTCCTTCTCCGAGTCCTCCTGTTCCCTTGTAGTGCCGGTGTCTGCTGTCATTCAGGGAGCGTCTCCTGTGCTGCAGTTTCCCGCTGCCCGGGCTCTCTCCTCTGGCCGTTCACACTCCGCCGCCGGTGAGGTGGGTGTCTGCGCTGGGTTCTGACTGACCGCGCTCTGCTGTCCGCCTTGATCTCCCTGCTCCTCTGCTGTGTCGGCGGTATTCTCTCACCACGTGGTCTCGCGGTGTTTCGTCTGGCGATCTCCACTCTCCTCTCCGTGCCGTCTGTTGAATGCGGGGTGCCGGGAGAGTCTCCCTGTATTGCGCTGCTGCCGTACGGGGATGTCTCCGGTATGTGCAGGCGGTCAAGGGCGGTTTATTTTGACGGGTTTTTTCTCGTCCTCCCGGAGCTCCGTCCTTCTCCACACACCATGATGGCGCCGGAACCGGAAGTCCGAATGGCACAGTTTTGATAATTAAGGCTAGGTTCACATCTGCGTCAGAGGTTCTGTTCACAGCCTCCATTACAAAGGTGGAACCGGATTGGTTTCATGATAGTCACCAACGTCGCTTGATTGACCCCAGTATACAATAATATATATGTGTATAAAGTCAAACCACACAGCAATATTTACCAAGTAGTCTCTTAAAGAGGTATTCCCATCATGGTCTGTGTAGCATATCCATCACTTTTCCTGCGGCCAACACAGACTAGGCTGGGAATGGAAGTAGACTATAGTTTGGCAAGGAAAAGTTGTCATTTCACTCACTTTATATTTATGATGGCAAACTATGGCACATGCTGGGTACTGTTTAGTTTTATGTGAGCCGCGTGACTGTTGGCATAGTATGATATCTGGGTATAGTGTGTACTATATATTTGGGTATGTGCATGGTACAATACTATCTGTGCAGGCCCGGACTGGCCTACAGGGGAACAGGGAACACCCCCAGTGGGCCCCGGAGCATGGCAGACCTGGAGTTTATTTTAAACTGCATATACATCCTCAGGAGAGGCAGAAAGGCTGAGTGAAAAAGGCAAAAAGCTATAAGCAGAGTATAAGAGGCCTGAACAGTAGCTGAAGTGTGGACTCCCAGAATCAACTCTACTGGTGGGCCCCAGAATCAGCTCCACCGGAGGGCCCCAGGCACCCCAGTTCAGGATTGTATCTGTGTATTGTATGCAGTAAGCTGCACTGTATGACTTTGTAATGGCAATGTGTTAACTGTTTATCCAAGGATCCAAAGATGTTATGGCATATTAACAGCTAATCCGTGCCGGCTTTTCACTGGACTAGTCAAAGTATACGTAGGGATGACTGCTCCCATGTATTCACGCTAGGTTTCTGCCCGGCCTATATAAGCCTGGAGGCTCAGGTGAGCTGGGGGAGTGGTTCTCAGTCTGGAGTGTACTTGGCTGTGCCTAAGGTTTGGTAGATCGGCTACAGCATATAGCCTTCATTTGCATTCCCCTGATCCTGGTGGAAAGAAACCTGTGAACCACTGAAGGGTTTGTGAGTTTGTTTTTTGTTTTTTTTCCCACATGGACTACATGTTTGTTCTGTTAATGCTGCTTTCACCAAATACAGCCACTATTTGGACTACAACTGGAGTTACTATTTGGGCTGGTTGATTGAGATATATATATATATATATATATATATTATTTATTTATTTATTTTTTAACATACACACCAGGATGCCTCTACCACAAACAGTGACATCTCACTCATATGTACCATTGCAAAACGAAAAACCTAAGATGTCTAACATGTTTTTTTTTAACTGACACTGTTGTACGGAACAGTGTAAGTGACCACAAAATAAAGGGAATGGTTTATGTACCTACACATATATTTATGTATGTATCTATGTGTGTGTGTATATATATATATATATATATATATATATATATATATATATATATATATTGTGACAGGGCGACTGCTGGTAGTCGCATGATCCTGCCACTAGAGGGTCTATGGCCAGAGACCTTCTGTAGATGCGCCACCGAGGAACTGGGCTCGGTGGGGAAAAGCCACCTATTTTGTGTCAGTGTCATATTACTGTCACTTACGGTAGCGGCTAGAATAGCTGCAAGGCAGCTAGTTATGGGGTGGCTCTTCCGGGACAGCTATAGTGTCAGGCGCGTGGCTGTCCCCGAATTCCAGGTCCCTGGGTTCCAGCCCAGATATTGGACATCTCTGGAGGCCTATAAAAGCCTAGTACGCCAGGTGATCTGGGGGCGTGGTCTACCACCAGAGAGTGGAGCAACAGAAGAGCTCGGAAGAGAGCTCTGGCCCCCAGAGGCTTAAGGCAAGCAGGTGGCTGCATTCAGGAAGCCGAATCCAGCAGAGGCTGGAAAAACGTGGTTGTGGCGCTGGCAGTAGGCCAAGTCCACAGGTAGTGAGGGACGTACCTTGGGTATAGTTAGAGGCCAGACGGCCAAGGTTTTATTTTTATGATTTGTGTTTTCTGTAATTGTGTGCCGCAATAAAACTGGCTGAGGCCAGTTTGAAACATTCCTCCGTGTTGGAAGGTTATTGTGTGCCAAGATCGTTCTACCAAGGACGGCGATATTAAAAAGCCAAGCGAGAAACGCCCGGGCGGGCCAAGATGGCGTCTCAGAACTAAGCGGCAGCTTACTATATATATATATATATATATATATATATATATGTATAATAAACCATTCCCTTTATTCTGTGGTCACTTACACTGTACCATACAACAGTATCCAGTAAAATAAAATGTTAGACATATTAGTTTTTTTTGCAATGGTCCATATGAGCGAGATGTCACTAATTTTGGTAGAGGCGTCTTGTTGTGTATGTTAAAAAGAGGGCATAAACATAATGTGAACCTAGGCTAAGATGACAGAAGGACTTCTAGTAACACAAATCGCATTCGTTTCATGCAACCAGCTGATAAGTCCTCAATTGTGAGAGCTGTGGCCACACCCAAAGTTAGTTTGCTACATACTAGGTTTCACTAGCATTAGTATCTTTCGTTATGGAAGTTCTAGTTTCTATACGTTTTTGCCTATGCATTCATAACTGCTGAATCAAATCTACCTGTGGATTTTCAGACTATGTCTGTAGCGATCTGTCCTAATTGCTGGGATATCTGCCTCAAAGCATAATGACTGCTCAGGATCTACTCGCCATCCTCACCTCTATTGTGAGTAGTCTATTGTGTGAAGCCTTATTACTTTATTTTCTCTCACTTTGCTGTAAAGTACTTCAATGAGATCATATCTAGCTGTAATCAATGAGTATAACACGTATACCACTTAAACCTAACTTTTACTAATACAATGTATAAGAATATAGATCTAACATATGAGATCCAGTGCATATCTCCTTTAATCGTGTCATTTTGATTCCACTGAGAATCTGGATTCAATATTTTAGAGATGATCTATTGATGCATCATGGTTTATAGGTGTCAGCTTGCAGGATTGCCCTTCTCGAGGTGGTAACTCCACTTAGTGAGGCATAGAGGGTGCTTTCACATGCAGGTAAGTTTTTGATGTGTTTTTGTCTAGGTGTTTTTTGTGTAGTATCGTACATCATTAATTGCTGTGCCTTTCTGCACAAAAACCACATCTGAAAGATGCACCAAAAGACCGCACTGTGTTAAAACACCCTAAGTATATAGGACTAGATTTCCCTTCCCCCTCTTCTTATTCCCATTTGTGGATAAGATGTTCTGGTTCCTCTGCATACTATAATGAATGGTTTTTGAATTATGGACATACAAGATTTGAAGCCCATCACATACAGGATACCCCTAACACCTGTTTGGCAACCTATGCCTCCAACTGCATTACAAGCACAGGAGTAGTAAGTGGACTCCATAAAAGCTGTTGCATTTTTTCTAATTGTCTATTGGCTTTATATTTTTATACATTAGATCAGTTAAAGTTGAGTTTTAGGGGTATATATTTTTTTTTTCCTGAGATGATGGTGATTGTCATTATTGCCTAGTTATACAAAAGTTTGTTGAGTATAGCGACATATCTACTGTTTCTGCTGTGATCCAGACAGTTTTTCCATATGTAAAATAGTTCACGGGATACCACAATTTATGTTCTGCTGTGCAACATTAACACTTTATTTTATAATACTCTTAAAATACAGCAGCTATTTGCTTTGAATGTTAATGATGGAAGACCATGAAAATACATTTAGGTAACTGCACTGCAATGTGCCTGAAGTACGCCCTGCACATATTGTAAAATCATAGCACTCATTGAGCGCTGTGTTAAACCTTCATATTCCTCGGCACACAGTACGTGACCATAAAAATAAATGACTTGTCACTTCTTCCAGGCGCTTGCGTGCCTGGGAATACTGCGCTGAAAGGTAGGCCAGCGCGTACTTCAACAGCAGGGGTATTGTGGCGCACACATGTACGCACCGCAATATGGCATGTGAACTCAGCCTTAGGCTAGGTCTAAACAGCACAGGAATACCTTCTGTGGCTTTTTGTTCCCCAGCAGATTCAGTATTTTGAACCCACACGAAAATCCGATGGTACCCTGTGCTGCATACACAGCAATAAAAAATCCGTGCTGTAGTCTATACATCATGGGTTTCTTACCGTCGCGTTTAAAATCCAGCAGAATATGCTATATATATTCCGCAGGATTCTGCTCGGATTAGCAATCGGCCCCGTACATTGAATGCACGAGGCCAACAGCAAATCCTAAAAATGACAACAATTTGAAAATGCCGTCAGATTTTGGACAGCATTTTGCTGTGTAGATTTAGCCTATAGGATGGCTTCACTTACAGCATTGTTTGTTGTTTTTGGTTTTTTTTTTGGCACTATATTTTTTGTAATATGACAAAGTGGGTGGTACGCCCTTGAAACATAACAGGTATGTAATCCACTGCCGGCCGGACTCTACCTACCTCCAGTTTGCTACTAGCAGTGGACGCTGCAATCCTTTTTTGGACTCATATGGATATACCACCAAAAGTCAGTGGTCACGTGTTAACAACTTACCTACTAACAGCAAGTATAATGTTTTATGTACTGCTTTGCACAAAAGTGTGGTGATGAATATGGGTATGTTCACACGGCATTTTGGGTCAATGTGAACATATGTTCTTAGATGCGTGTTTGGGTCCGTCTAAACGGACCCAAACTGCATCTAACAATGAACAGTGTGGTTTTATACTGCTCGCAATGTAAACCACGTATCGGCGTTCACATGAGTGATCGACGATGCGTCTCATTGCGTCTTTTGGATCGGTTCTGAGAATTGACATGTCAATTCTTGATGTGAATGATGCAGCAGACGCCCTATTATAAACTATAGGGTGCAATCCTGCTGCATCAATACGTATCCAAACACACAGCTGCATGTTAGATCCATGTTGGATCCGATCAACGCAAAACGGACCCGAAATCGTATCCAAAAATGCCATCTGAACATACCCTAAATAAGAAAGTTGTTATAAAAGTACTAAAGCCTGCCATATTGATTGTGTATATTACAGAGGAAGCATGATTAACACTTCCTAGCAGACTTAGCCGTGGGTATACTGCAATTACTCTATGTTAGTTGTACCGTCCTGGACTACATTTTTTGTTGCAGTTGTTTTTAGCCCAAATTACGAGTAGATAAAAATGAAGGAAGTTGTGCTCGTTCTTGTTTCAGCTTAAAAAGAAACTGCATCAAAAACTGCAGTGGCGTTTATCCAAGACTATGGGCCTTCTAAAACCTGTTTAAGACTGTCTTTGTGATACATAGCAACCTATCCTTTTTTAAGCTTCTCTGGAAAACAAAAGCTGAGCTATAGTTGCTATGGGTGACAAAGACTCATATTAGACAGTTTTGATAAATGAGGCCCAGTTGGTCTTTTTGCAGCTTTTTTTGTTGAAGAAATGCTGTAGCTTATGAGGAGTTATGAAATGCACTAGAAACAGTCTTAGTTTTTTAGGCATTTTTTTGTGACGGTTTTTCTTACTTTTGCTGTTATTTGGGTCCATTGCATTTTTTTTAAAAACAGCATGCTATAGGGTTAGCGGTTTTTGCTTAAAAAAACGCACGTGTAAATCGATGTTGCAATTTTTTTTTCACACTGCAAGTCAGAGGAGTGATTGAATTACCATACATGGTGCAAAGAAGCCAGAAATCTGGGTTTCCGTCATATGTTTTTTTACTAGCGTTTAAGTGGCCTGTTTATTTTTATTCCAAAATGCTGCATTGTTTTTATAAATGCAATGGATCCAAAAGTGGATGGGTCCAAAAATTGCATAATAAACTGTAGTTCATTCCTATCTCTCTATTGACCTACAGTAACTTTTTGCCAAGAAAAATGCCACAAAAAAGTGTTTTTATCCTGAAAACACAGAGGCAGACATCAATAACTAGACAGTCTTAGGGCCAGTTCACACTGCTGATTGCTGGCGTAATTGCGGGGACGGATTATTCACGGCGCAAATAATTGACATGTCACTTTCTCCCCACTCGGCGTATTCGTTGAGCGGGGAGAGGAGACGGAATCCATAGTTCTCTATGAGAACCGTGGATTACCGTAACGCCTGGTATGGATTTCAGCCGTGTTGGGGTGCAAATACGGTGCGCAATACGGCTGAAATCTGTCCCAGAATAAGCCGTGTGAACGAGCCCTTACAATGCGCCACATTTATCACAGTGTTCATAAATGTGGTGCAAGTTAGAACGGTCTAAAGATTCTACCCATTTAAAGTTGGCTCGCTTTATGCCACTAAGGGTGCTTTCACACGGTGCGTTGGTTATGCTTTTTTTTTTACGCGATTTTGACGCGTTTTTTGTGCAGTAATATACAGCATTAATTGCTGTGCCTTTCTGCACAAAAAACGCGTCAAAAATGCACCGTGTGAAAGTACCCTAACTGCCCCCTTTGTCAGATGAGGCACAGAGGTGTCTAGACTGTCTTAAACACATCATAAATGTGGTGTAAAGCAGGTACGCCATCATTTTTGGTGCAAACTGTGCGAAAATTCTGGCACAACTGCCTCGATGAATGTATCCCACTATGTGTGAATTGACCCCCAGGATAATTTCTTTTGATTATGCTGCATTCCTGCAAAGATGCAGATTTATATGTAGATATTCAAATTTTGAATAAATTAACCATGTATAAAGTAATCTATGTAGCGGGCTCATGAACACGTGTAACACTAAAGAACCAGGAATACATTGACTAAAAGTGGAATTATGTATCCTGGATGGAAATACCATGTAATAAATCTGATAAGTCTCTACTATTTTTCAATGCTGAGTAATCGGGTCACGAGCTATCAGGCTTTATTAATTTTGCTTATCATACACATACCAGCATTCTGTATCTTGGAGCTCAGTGCCTCTTCGTGGTGGTTTTGAGGGGGGGAGTATGCCATCTTCCTCTTCCGACCCATCCCGGGCAGGCAGCCATACTAAGGCGTACTCCATAACCTAGAATAAACAGATGTACTGTAATGAATGATGTACTATTACATGCTGACTGAGCATCGCTCTAAATGGGCCTTTTAAAGAAGAGTCGAGCCTAAAAGGTTTGCGGGACGCCTTGTGATAGAAAAACATCTACAAATCTAAAGGTATGTTCGGTAAAGGCTGCATTTATTACAGGAGGTGTAGATTGCTGGTTACGTAGGACGCACCTTCACGTCTTCAGAAGCACAATTGCATCCTTTCATGCATGTCAGCAAATGGGATAAAGTAGTTAAGCAGGATATTCCAGACTTACTGCAATCTATAAGACAAATTCAAGTAAAGCATTAACTTAATCCACCTTGTTAGGTCAAACATCTTCTGATCATTAGTAAATCTGTATACTTTAACCTTTACATACAGTAGGAGTACATTTTTTTTCACATTTTCACTTTATGGATGCAAACTTGGCTAAAATCACAGTTTTTTTTGTTTTTTTTTAAGGGAAATAAGCACTTATTTCACAGGATAAACACACGTTAGTAATGATTTTTTTGTGTGTGTGCTTTTAGTTGTGAATTCTTCATTTGATGTGCCTTGGTCTGTTTTTTGCTGCTTAAAGGGAATGTGTCATCAAAAATGACTTATTGTTTAACTCACTTTTTTTAGGTTTAACACATTTTTGGGAATTTTTGGTTATATATTTTTTTAAATTTTCCATATCACTTTAAATATTTTTTAATAATTCTTAAGTCCTACAGTTTTCCCTTTGGCCACTAGGCCTAATAATAGTATGACACTTCCTGTTCTGTACAGAAAGATTCTCCGATGTCTGCTCATTATCAGCACAAACAGGGTCAAACTGAAAGACAGACACCAGTGTGAATAGATAATATAGGATCCACCAGTCACAAGAGGAGATGTCAAGGTTCACCCTTTCACCTCCCTGCACAGTGACTTCTTCCCAGGTTACAGAGCATGCCTAGAAAACTCTCCTATGAAAGTCAATAGGACTGAGTCAGTCTTAAGACTCCTATGTGCACGAAGCTACTGTAAAGCATCTCTCTGACTGCTGTTAAAGCAGTGCAAACAAGGCCTAATGGCCAAAGTGAAAACTGCAGGACTTAAGAATTATTAGCATATATTGAAAGTGAAAAAAACACAACCAACAATTCCTAAAAAATATGTTTAACATAAAAATGGGACTTAAACAATGACTCATTCTTTGACACATTCTCTTTAACTATTTTTTTTTAGTATACGTTATTGTACTTGTAGAGTCCTTTGATGTGTATACACGCTGATAACTGTCCTGCACTCCCATCCTTTTGTGCAGCAGGTAATGCATCAAACAATGTACCAAAAAATTACCTGATGCCCGCTTATTACCATTTAAGTCAATTATTCTCATTTAAGTCAATAATTGCAAATTTTTTTGCATGCATCTTAATACATAATCACGAAAAAAGTTATTTTGGTGCGTCAAGAAGTGTGCAAAAAACATTGTGTGAATCTGGCTTAAGGATGCAAAGTAGCTCCTGCTGTATGATAAATTTGACACATCTTTTGTACTTAAAGGGGTTCCCCGAGAAAAGAAGAAAACTAAATAGATAAACATCACGTCATAAATTGAAAAAAATTCTAAGTTGCTCGTTTTGTCTAGGGGATAATCATTATACGAGATGAAAATGGCTTCCAGGCTCCTTCCTCAGCAGAAACCTGTCCTACAGGAAGTAAGTAGGGCAGGCTCTGTGAATTACTTCCTGGTTAGGCTGACGGACCGGGCGCCCGACCCCAGGCACGGCCAGCCCCGAAACGCGCTGTGCTGCGCCCCTACTCACCTGACCGCGTCCTGCTTCCTCCTCCTGCGCCATGCGGCAGTCTCTGCTTCTGCCTGCACTATCCCGGCCGGCCACTAGGGGCGCACACGAGCAGCTTCTTAGATTTAAAGGGACAGTACCTAATTGGTGTTCCCTTTTCCACTTTTGGCACAGGCTTTATAGGGATACCCCTTCATGTCGTCGGCGCCCAGTTGTTGGTGTTTCTGCATTAGCAACGGTCGTCTGCGTTTGCTAGCGTTCCCTCTGACGGTTCCGTAGCCTCTACGTTTCTACTCCTGCCTTGCCAGTCCTGCCTAACCTGTCCTGCCTACTCTGGTTCTACGCTCCGCTGTCCTGCCTACTCCAGTTCCACACTCCGGTCGGCCCTGTGTCCGCGCTACCTGCTTCGGCTGTCACCGCTGGGTCCTGCGTCGGGGGTAGTGACCTGGGGGACTCCCTGCAGCAAAGCCCGTCCTGCCTTGCGGCAGGCTCCGGTGAAGACAATGGGCCCCTTAGACTCCGCTCCCCGGTTTAGGTTTCGCCCACATCTAGCAGTGACCAGTGGATCCACTTCCCGCTCGCTGAGCGGTCCTGACATTACTGAGCATGTGTGCTGTGCTCAGTCAGTCTGACACATTTGTTGTGTGAGGGATGGCTCTGCAGAGTAGAAAGGAGAATGAGGGCTGTACACACATCCACACGGTGTGGCTATAGTACACAGAATCTATAGCTCAGCTGGAGGAACATGTATTTTTCACACAGTCTGTAGCAACTGTAGCTCTGCCCACTGGTCCAGTGGGGATAAAGATCCAACATGGCGATAATATGCGATATAACAGCGTTTGTAATTAGTTCACACCCTGTACTGTGACATTCACTGCTTATCTTTTTGGATTCCTCCTTTATATGTTCTTATTGTTTTTTGGTTTCGAACACAACCCCTTTAAGCTGTTGGTTGGCTTAATCTGCACAAAACAAATGCACCCGTCCTGTGAAACTGCACATCCTTCCATCTTTGCCTTGTCCAGTAAGCTGCAAAAAGTGTCTTAATAACCTTAATAATGGACTAAAATGTGATGCACCCAATTGTGGTGAGTTTTATGACAAAACGTAGGTGCAAACACATAGTAGAGAGGGGGCAATTAAGGATCCCTAAGAGGCGACTTGTATAGCTATTTTAAGGTGAAATGGGTGTGTTTGGCAGGACCAGCTATACTAGAGGGTTTTTCGGTGAGGTTTTGTCTCAGTTGGAAAGTTACACATTGGAAGTGTGGACCAGGGGCAGCCATAATATATGTACAATTGGAGCCCAGGAGATTGGGTGATCAAATGGGTTTGCATTTTTTCAGGGCAGCCTTTTAAAGGGAACCTGAAACATTGAATATGGTAACTAATCTGCAAGGCTGTACTTGCACGGGGTGATAGTGTAGGGGTATATACAGCAATGGGGGTGTATATATAGTAGGGTGTATATGGGTGGGTATATATAGTAGTGGGGGGGCACAGGAGCAGCGGGTGGTGTTTGGGGCCGTTCACACGGCTTATTTTGCCACGGATTGGCGCTGTACTCCACGCCGGATTTGCGCTGCAGTACGCGCCAATCCGTCGCAGTAATTACGGTAATCCACTGCTCTCATAGAGAACAGTGGATTCACATTATCCAGGCGCAATACGCGCCGTGGATAATGAAAGTCTATGGAGCCGGCGGGCCACACCCCCGCCCCCACACCCGCCCCATATTGAAGCCGAAGTTGCGAGCACAATCCAGGTATAGGTATTTTTCGTAGTGGGGGGGGGCACAGGAGCGGGGACGGTGGTGTTGGTATAGGGGTATATACAGTAGTGAGGTGTACGGGGGGGGGGCGAAGGGTTACTGGTGTACAGGCATTTACAGTAGTGAGGGGCACAGGGCGGCGGTGTAGGAGTATATACAGTAGTGGAGGGCACAGGAGCGGGGGCGGCGGTGTTGGTGTAGGGGTATATACAGTAGTGGGGGGGCACAGGAGCGGGGGTGGTGGTGTAGGGGTATATACAGTAGTGGGGGGGTGGCGGTGTAGGGGTATATACAGTAGTGGGGGGGCACAGGAGCGGGGGCGGCGGTGTTGGTGTAGGGGTATATACAGTAGTGGAGGGCACAGGAACGGGGGCGGCGGTGTTGGTGTAGGGGTATATACAGTAGTGAGGGGCACAGGAGCGGGGCGGCGGTGTTGGGGAGTAGGGTATATCAGTAGTGGAGAGACAGGAGCGGGGGTTTGGTGTAGGTTTACGTAGTTGGGGCACGGAGCGGGGGGGGGGTGTTGGTGAGGGTTTAAGTAGTGGGGGCCAGGAGGGGGTGTGGGTATATACAGTAGTGGGGGGCACAGGAGCGGGGTGTTGGTGTAGGGGTAAATACAGTAGAGAGGGCAACAGGACGGGGTGGCGGGTTTTTTTGGTGTATAACAGTAGTGAGGGGCACAGGGGCGGGGGCGGCGGTGTTGGTGTCGGGGTATATACAGTAATGAGGGGCACAGGGGCGGGGGGCGGCGGGTGGTGTAGGGGTATATACAGTAGTGAGGGGCACAGGAGCTGGGGTGGCGGGTTGTTGGTGTATATACAGTAGTGAGGGGCACAGGAGCGGGGGCGGCGGTGTTGGTGTAGGGGTATATACAGTAGTGAGGGGCACAGGAGCGGGGGCGGCGGTGTTGGTGTAGGGGTATATACAGTAGTGAGGGGCACAGGAGCGGGGGCGGCGGTGTTGGTGTAGGGGTATATACAGTAATGAGGGGCACAGGGGCGGGAGTGGCGGGTTGTTGGTGTAGGGGTATATACAGTAGGGCGCAGGGGTGGGGGTGGCGAGTTGTTGGTGTAGGGGTATATACAGTAGTGGGGGGCACAGGAGCGGGGGTGTTGGTGTAGGGGTATATACAGTAGTGAGGGGCACAGGAGCGGGGGCGGCGGTGTTGGTGTAGGGGTATATACAGTAGTGGAGGGCACAGGAGCGGGGGTGTTGGTGTAGGGGTATATACAGTAGTGGGGGCACAGGAGCGGGGGTGTTGGTGTAGGGGTATATACAGTAGTGAGGGGCACAGGAGCGGGGGTGTTGGTGTAGGGGTATATACAGTAGTGGGGGGCACAGGAGCGGGGGTGTTGGGGGTGTAGGGGTATATACAGTAGTGAGGGGCACAGGAGCGGGGGTGTTGGTGTAGGGGTATATACAGTAGTGAGGGGCACAGGAGCGGGGGCGGCGGTGTTGGTGTAGGGGTATATACAGTAGTGAGGGGCACAGGAGCGGGGGCGGCGGTGTTGGTGTAGTGGTATATACAGTAGTGGAGGGCACAGGAGCGGGGGGGCGGTGTTGGTGTAGGGGTATATACAGTAGTGGAGGGACAAAAAAATAAGAGGGGGTGTGTTGGTGTAGGGGTATATACAGTAGTGGGGGGGCACAGGCGTGGCAGTGTAGGGGTATATACAGTAGTGGGGGCACAGGAGCGGGGGCGGCGGTGTTGGTGTAGGGGTATATACAGTAGTGGAGGGCACAGGAGCGGGGGGGTGTTGGTGTAGGGGTATATACAGTAGTGGAGGGCACAGGAGCGGGGGGGTGTTGGTGTAGGGGTATATACAGTAGTGGGGGGGCACAGGAGCGGGGGTGATGTGGAAGGGGTAAATACAGTAGTGAGGGGCACAGGAGCGGGGGAGGTGTGGGGTATTACAGTAGTGGGGGCACAGGGGGGGGGTGTTGGTGTAGGGGTATATACAGTAGTGGGGCACAGGAGCGGGGTGTTGGTGTAGGGGTATATACAGTAGTGAGGGGCACAGGAGCGGGGGTGTTGGTGTAGGGGTATATAAATAGGGGGGGCAAGGAGGGGGGCCGGGGTTGTGTAGGGTATATCAGAATGGGGGCACAGGGCGGGGTGGGGTTTTGGTGTAGGGGTTTTCGTAGGGCGCGGGGGGGGGGTGGGCGGTTGTTGTGTAGGGAACAGGAAAAAAACCAGAGGGGGGCACGGCGTGGCAGTGTAGGGTATATACAGTAGTGAGGGGCACAGGGGCGGCGGTGTTGGTGTAGGGATATATACAGTAGTGAGGGGCACAGGAGCGGGGGGGCGGTGTTGGTGTAGGGTTATATACAGTAGTGGAGGGCACAGGGCTGCGGTGTAGGAGTCTATACAGCATTGTTGCCAATTTTTGAATGTTAAAATTTAGGAGCCTCTTGTGGGGGGCGCGCGTAGCGCGCCGCGGCAAAAATTTGCATGGACACGCCCATCTTGTCGGTAAGCCACGCCCCTTCAAAAAGCCACACCCACTCCACCTAACTGCATAACGGCTTTGGAAGAAAGCCAGGTCGAATCCCTTATAACCAGTTAGTAGCCCCCATAACCAGGTAGTGCCCCTTACAGGCTGGTAGATGCCCCCTTGTAGCCAAGTAGATGCCCCCCTCTGTAGCCAGGTAGAGCCAAATTTGTAGCCAGGTAGATGCCCCCCTTTGTTAGCCAGGTAGGTGCCCCCCTTTGTTAGCCAGGTAGGTGCCCCCATCGTTAGCCAAGTAGTGCCCCCATTGTTAGCCAGGTATTTCCCCATCTGTTAGCCAGGTAGTGCCCCCATTGGTTGCCAGGTAGTGCCCCCATTGTTGCCAGGTAGTGCCCCCATTGTTTGCCAGGTAGTGCCCCCATCTTTTAGCCAGGTAGTGCCCCCCATCTTTTAGCCAGGTAGTGCCCCCATCTGTTAGCCAGGTAGTGCCCCCATCTGTTAGCCAGGTAGTGCCCCCATCTGTTAGCCAGGTAGTGCCCCATCGTTAGCCAATTAGTGCCCCCATCGTTAGCCAAGTAGTGCCCCCATCGTTAGCCAAGTAGTGCCCCCATTGTTAGCCAGGTAGTGCCCCATCTGTTAGCCAGGTAGTGCCCCCATTGGTTGCCAGGTAGTGCCCCCCATTGGTTGCCAGGTAGTGCCCCCATTGTTTGCCAGGTAGTGCCCCCATTGTTGCCAGGTAGTGCCCCATTGTTTGCCAGGTAGTGCCCCCTCTGTTGCCAGGTAGTGCCCCCATCTGTTAGCCAGGTAGTGCCCCCATTGTTGCCAGGTAGTGCCCCCTCTGTTGCCAGGTAGTGCCCCCCCTCTGTTGCCAGGTAGTGCCCCCATCTGTTAGCCAGGTAGTGCCCCCATCTGTTAGCCAGGTAGTGCCCCCTTTGTTGCCAGGTAGTGCCCCCATTGTTGCCAGGTAGTGCCCCCATTGTTGCCAGGTAGTGCCCCATCTGTTAGCCAGGTAGTGCCCCCTCTGGTTGCCAGGTAGTGCCCCCATCTGTTAGCCAGGTAGTGCCCCCTTTGTTGCCAGGTAGTTTCCCCATTGTTGCCAGGTAGTGCCCCCTCTGTTGCCAGGTAGTGCCCCCTCTGTTGCCAGGTAGTGCCCCCCCTGTTAGCCAGGTAGTGCCCCCATCTGTTAGCCAGTAGTGCTCCCCTTTGTTGCCAAGTATGCCCCTATTGTTGCCAGGTGATGCCCCCATTGTTGCCAGGTAGTTTCCCTCTCTGTTAGCCAGGTAGTGCCCCCTAAAGCTAATAAAAATAAAATCATAACATCCACTTACCTTACCAGGCTCCTGCAGGCGGCCAGCTCCTGCCCGATCTCTTTAGCGGCGCAGGGGGAAGTGAGAGCAGCCGCGCGTCACTTCCCCCTGGCGCCTCTGACCTGTATGTGCGGCGCACACACCCGGTGCTGTACATACAGGGAGAGGAGGGAGGAGGGAGCGATCCTCCTGCCCTCCTCCCGCACAGTGAGACCGCGGCGGGTGAGCGGCCGCGCGGCCGCTTCAACCCCCCTGTAGGAGCGGTCCCGCGGCGCAAAAGTAGCGCACCAGCGCTAAATCTTGCGCCCGGTAATTTAAAGGGCCCCCGCCGCCCCGGAGGCGGCGAGGAATGCCAACTCCCCCGGGGGGGGGGGAGGGACCCCCAAAAAAGCGGGACCCCCCCGCCAACAACGGGTTAGTTGGCAAGTTTGATATACAGTAGTGAGGGGCACAGGAGCGGGGGCGGCGGTGTTGGTGTATATACAGTAGTGAGGGGCACAGGAGCGGGGGTGGTGGTGTAGGGGTATATACAGTAGTGAGGGGCACAGGGGCGGGGGCGGGTGTTGGTGTAGGGGTATACACAGTAGTGGGGGGGCACAGGCGTGGGGGTGGCGGTGTAGGGGTATATACAGTAGTGAGGGGTGGCGGTGTTGGTGTAGGGGTATATACAGTAGGGCACAGGAGCGGGGGTGGGGGTGTTGGTGTAGGGGTATATACAGTAGTGGGGGGGGCACAGGCGTGGGGGTGGCGGTTTAGGGGTATATACAGTAGTGAGGGGTGGCGGTGTTGGTGTAGGGGTATATACAGTAGGGCACAGGAGCGGGGGTGGCGGGTTGTTGGTGTAGGGGTATATACAGTAGTGGGGGGCACAGGCGCAGGGGTGGCAGTGTAGGGGTATATACAGTAGTGAGGGGTGGCGGTGTTGGTGTAGGGGTATATACAGTAGGGCACAGGAGCGGGGGTGGCGGTGTTGGTGTAGGGGTATATACAGTAGGGCACAGGAGCGGGGGTGGCGGGTTGTTGGTGTAGGGGTATATACAGTAGTGAGGGGCACAGGAGCGGGGGTGTTGGTGTAGGGGTATATACAGTAGTGAGGGCACAGGAGCGGGGGTGGCGGGTAGTTGGTGTAGGGGTATATACAGTAGTGAGGGGCACAGGCGCAGGGGTGGCGGTGTAGGGGTATATACAGTAGTGAGGGGTGGCGGTGTTGGTGTAGGGGTATATACAGTAGTGGAGGGCACAGGAGCGGGGGCGGCGGTGTTGGTGTAGGGGTATATACAGTAGTGGGGGGCACAGGAGCGGGGGTGTTGGTGTAGGGGTATATACAGTAGTGAGGGGCACAGGAGCGGGGGCGGCGGTGTTGGTGTAGGGGTATATACAGTAGTGGAGGGCACAGGAGCGGGGGTGGCGGGGTGTTGGTGTAGGGGTATATACAGTAGTGAGGGGCACAGGAGCGGGGGCGGCGGTGTTGGGGGTGTAGGGGTATATACAGTAGTGGGGGGCACAGGAGCGGGGGTGTTGGTGTAGGGGTATATACAGTAGTGGAGGGCACAGGAGCGGGGGCGGCGGTGTTGGTGTAGGGGTATATACAGTAGTGGAGGGCACAGGAGCGGGGGTGGCGGTGTTGGTGTAGGGGTATATACAGTAGTGGGGGGCACAGGAGCGGGGGCGGCGGTGTTGGTGTAGGGGTATATACAGTAGTGAGGGGCACAGGAGCGGGGGTGTTGGTGTAGGGGTATATACAGTAGTGAGGGGCACAGGAGCGGGGCGGTGGTGGTGGTGTAGGGGTATATACAGTAGTGGGGGGGCACAGGAGCGGGGGTGTTGGTGTAGGGGTATATACAGTAGGGGGGCACCGCACCGGGGTGTTGGGGTAGGGGTTATATACAGTAGTGGGGGGGCACAGGAGCGGGGCGGCGGTGTTGGTGTAGGGCTAAATACAGTAGTGGGGGGGCACAGTAGCGGGGGGTGTTGGTGTAGGGTATATAAAAGTAGGGGGCAGGAGCGGGGGCGGCGGTGTTGGGGGTGTAGGGGTATATACAGTAGTGGAGAGCACAGGAGCGGGGGCGGCGGTGTTTGGGGTAGGGGTTTACGTAGTGGGGGGGCACAGGAGCGGGGGCGGCGGGGTGTTGGTGTAGAGGTATATACAGTAGTGGGGGGGCACAGGAGCGGGGGCGGCGGTGTTGGTGTAGGGGTATATAAAGTAGTGAGGGGCACAGGAGCTGGGGAGGCGGACATGGGGGTGTAGTGGAATATACAGTAGTGGGGGGCACAGGAGCGGGGGCGGGGGGGTTGGTGTAGGGGTATCGCCAGTAGTGGGGGGACAGGGCGGGGGCGGGGTTGTTGGGGGTGTAGGGGTATATACAGCCCTACATGCCAACCTCCCGTTTTTTGGCGGGGGGGTCCGCTATTTTGGGGTCCCCCCCGCCCTCCCGGGGGAGTTGGCTTCCCCCCCGCCGCCCCGCAGGGGCGGGGGGGGCCTTTAAAAAAACCCCGGCGCAAGAGACGTGGTGCGCCCATCTTGCGCCGCGGGCACCGCTCCTACAGGAGGGTGCCGGCCCCCAACACCCCCCCCCCGGTCTCACTGGGGCGGGGAGGGAAGGGCCCGGGGGGGATCGCTCCCTCCTTTCCCTTTCCCCTCCCTGTTTTTGGCGCCGGTGTTGGGGCGCCTACATACAGGTTTAACGGGGGCAGGGGGAAGTGAAAAGCCGGCCCTGCCTTTACTTCCCCCCGGGGCCGCTGAAGAGTTTTGGGCCCGGAGCTGGCCCGGGGTTTCGGGCCTGGGAAGGTAAGTGGATTTTTTTTATTTGATTTTTTTTTAGCTTTAGGGGCCCCTACCTGGCTAACAGAAAAGCCGGCCAAAAAAAACCCGGGAACCCAAAGGGGGCACTACCTGGCAAACAGAGGGGGCAATACCTTTGGGAAAAGAGGGGGCAAAACCTGGCAAAAAGGGGGCCAAATCCCCGGCAAACCCAAGGGGGGCACTGGCCAACCCGGGGGGCAATACCTTGGGAACAGAGGGGGGCCCCCTACCTGGCTTTTTAATGGGGGAAATACCCGGCTAACAGAAGGGGGAAATACCTTGGGAACAGAGGGGGGACTACCCGGGCTAACAGTGGGGGGGATACCTGGCTAACAGATGGGGGCACTACCTTTGGAACAGAGGGGGGCAAAATACCCGGCAACAGAGGGGGCCCCTACCTGGCAAAAGATGGGGGAAACTACCCAAAAGTTTGGGGGGAAATACCTGGAAAACAGATGGGGGGCACCTAAACCCGGCTGACAATTTGGGGGCCCCCTACCCCGGCCGACAATGGGGGGCCCCTTCCTGGTAAACAAAGGGGGGGGACCTACCTGGGTACAAATTTTGGCCCCTACCCCGGCTACAGGGGGCCATCTACTTTGGGTACAAGGGGGATCTACCGGCCTGTAAGGGGCAATACCTGGTTTTGGGGGGCTAAACCTTGGGTAAGGGCATCTAAACCCGGCTTTTCTTCCAAAAAAGGGTTTTTGCATTAGGTGGAATGGGTGTGGCTTTTTTTTGGGAAAGGGGGGTGGCATACCCAAAAAGATGGGCCCTTTTTTCCAATTGGGGGTTTTGCCCGCGGCGCGGGTAAACGCCCGCCCATACATTCTCCCTTTCTTTTTCATTTGAAAGTTGGCAAATATTTAAATACAAAGTGAGGGGAAAAGGACTGGGGGCGGCGGGGGTTGGGGGTGTGGGGGGAAAACAGTAGTGGGGGGCCCCAAAGGGTCGGGGGCGGGGGTGTTGGGGGGTAGGGGTATATCAAATAGGGAGGGGCACAGGAGCGGGGGGCGGCGGGTGTTGGTTAGGGGTATTTTACAGTAGGGGGGGCACGGAGCGGGGGTGTTGGGGGTTTTAGGGGTATTTACACCCAGTGAGGGCACAGGGGCGGGCCCCTGTTTTTTTTTTGGGGGTAATTTCGTAGTGGAGGGGGCCCGGACGGCGATGTTGGGTAGGGGGGTATATACAATAGTGGGGGGAAAAGGGGGCGGGGGCGGCGGTGTTGGGGGTTAAAGGGGGATATACAGTAGTGGGGAACAGGAGGGGGGTGTTGGGGTAGGGGTATACAGTAGTGGGGGGGCACAGGACGGGGGGCAGTGTTGGTTTTAGGGGTAATTTCTTTAACAAATTTTTGGGGAAAAGTGTGAACTGAGAAAACCCAATTTTTTTCTTGTATTTCTAGTTAGCAGTAAAAGGGTTTTTCCAAATTTTTCCCATGTCCCATTTTACGGTTTTTCCCTTTGTCCCCAATGTCCCCTGTTTTTTGAATTTGTAATGTCTATATGGGTTTTTTGCCACAACCCCGTGTTGCAATTTTGTTTTTTCCAAAAAAATTTTTTCCCGGTGTAGGGGTTTTAATCAGTAGTGGGGGGTACAGGAGCGGGGGGGGGTGGTGTTGGTGCAAGGGGGATAAAACCCGTATTGGGGGGGCACAGGGGCCCGGGGGGGGGTGGTGGGTTGGGGGTGAGAGGTATAATACAGTAGGAAAAAAACCAGGAGCGGGGGCGGGGTTTTTCGGGGGGTAGGGGTATATTAAAAGTTGTAGGGGAGGACAGGGCGGGGGGGGGGGGGGCGGGGGTTGGTGTAGGGGTATATACAGTAGTGGAGGGCACAGGGTGGGGCGGGGGTGGTTTGGGGGGGGGTTTTAAAACCCGTAGTGGTGGGGCAAGGGGGCCGGGGGGGGGGGGGTTTTTTGTAGGGGTATATACCGTTTTGGGGGGGGGCACAGGGACGGGGGGGGGTTTGGGTTGGTTAGGGGGGAAAAATACAGTAGTGGGGGGGGGGACAGGGAGCGGGGGCGGGGGGTGTTGGGTGAAGGGGGTTTTAAAAGTAGTGGAGGGGCCCCAGGAAAGGGGGCGGCGGGGGTTTTTGGGGGTTTAGGGGGTTAAAACAGTAAGTGGGGGGCCAGGAGCGGGGGGGTGTTGGTGGAGGGGTATAAAACAGTAGGGGGAGGGACGGGGCGGGGGCCCGGGGGTGTTGGGGGTGTAAGGGGAAAACAGTAGTGAGGGGGACAGGAGCGGGGGGGGCGGTTTTTGGGTAGGGGGTAAAAAAAACAGTAAATGGGGGGCACAGGAGCGGGGGTGGCGGGGTGTTGGTGTAAGGGGGGTTTTACAGTATTGGAAGCAAAGGGAGCGGGGGGGCGGTGTTGGTGTAGAGGGTTTAACAGTAGTGAAGGGGCACAGGAGCGGGGGCGTGGTGTTTGGGGGGTGTTTGAGGTAAAATACAGTAGTAGGGGGGACAGGGGCGGGGGCCGGGGGGTGTTTGGGTAGGGGTATTTACGTATAGGGGCCAAAAGCCGGGGGGGGTTTTGGGGAAAAGGTATTTTACTTAAATGAGGGGCACAGGAGCGGGGGGCGGGGGGGTTTGGTGCAAGGGGGTAAATACATTTGTGGAGGGCAAAGGAGCGGGGGGGGGTGGGTTGGGGGTGTGAGAGGTATATAAGTAGGGGGGGCACAGGAGCGGGGGGCGGCCCCGGGGTTGGTGTAGGGGGTTTTTACAGTAGTGGGGGGACCGGGGTGGGGGCGGCGGTGGTTGGGGAAAAGGGTATATACAGTAAAAGGGGAAAAGGGGCGGGGGGTTTTTGGTTTTAAGGGGGTAAATTTTCGTATGAGGGGCAAGGGCGGGGGTGTTGGGGGTAGGGGTAAAAAACAGTAGAAAGGGGGCACAGGAAAACGGGGGCGGCCGGGGGTTTTTGTAGGAGTATATACAGTAAATGAGGGGCCCCAGGAGCGGGGGTTTTTGGGGTTTTTTGGGGGGGTTTGGTATAAACAGTTTGTGGAGGGACAGGAGCGGGGGGCGGTGGTGTTGGGGGTGTAGAGGTATATACAGTAGTGGGGGGCCCCAAAAGCTGGGGGTGGCGGGGTTGGTGTAGGGGGTTATACAGTTGTGAGGGGGAAAAGGAACGGGGGTGGCGGTGTTGGTGAAAGGGGTTTTGATACAGGGAGTGGGGTAGCACCGGGGGAGGTGGTTTGGTGTTGGTGTAGGGGTTTTCATCGTTAAATGAGGGGGGACAGGAGCGGGGGGGGCGGTGTTGGGGGGGTTTGGGTAAATAAAGTGTGGTTTTGGGGATTAAAGGAGCGGGGGGGCGGTTGGGTTGGGGTAGGGGGACTTTCAGTTTGTGGGGGCCCCAGGAGCCGGGGGGGGCGGGGTTTGGGGTAGGGGGTTTTAACAGTGTGGGGGCACAGGACGGGGGGGGAGGTGTTGGGGTAGAGGGATATACAGTATGGGGGCCCATTTAGCGGGGGCGGGGGTGTTTGGGGTAGGGGGTTTTTAATACAGTAGGGAGGGGGACTTCGGGGTTTTGGGGGTGGGTTGGGGTGGGGGGTATATTAAACGGGAGTTGTAGAGAACAAAGCGGGGGGGGCGGTGTTGGTGTAAGGGGTTTTATTTTACGTTGTGGAGAGCACAGGGACGGGGCGGCGGTTTGGGGAAAGGGGGATATACAGTAGTGGGGGGCCCCAGGGCCCGGGGGGGTTGGGGGTATATAAAAGTATGAGGGGCACAGGGAACGGGGGGTGGGTTTGGGGTAGGGGGATATACCCGGGAGTGGAGAGGGAAAGGGGCGGGGGTGGGCGAGTTGTTTGGTGTAAGGGGTATTTTACCCGTAGTGGGGGGCACAGGGCGTGGGGTGTTGGTGCAGGGGGTATATAAGTTTGTGGGGAGCACAGGAACCGGCAGGTGGCGGTGTTGGTTTTAGGGGGTATATACCCCGTAGGGGGGGCACAGGGCGGGGGGGGGGTTTTTTGGGTTTTAGGGGTATATACAGTAGTGGGGGGGGGCACAGGACCGGGGGGGTTGGTTTTTAAAGGGGGATATTAAGTAGTGGGGGGGCCCCAGGAGCCGGGGTGGTGGTGTAGGGGGATTTACAGTGTGGGGGGGGGCCCCCCCGGGTGGGGGGGGGGGTTATACAAAATTGGGGGGCACAGGAGCGGGGGTGTTGGTGTAGGGGGTTTTAAAAGGGAAATGGGGGAGCACAGGAGCGGGGGGGGGGTGGGGGTGTAGGGGGATATTTAAAAAGTAGTGGGGGACAGGGCGGGGTGTTGGGGGCAGGGGTTTTTTTATTTCTAGTGAAGGGGGAAAAAGGGGCCCGGGGGGGTTTGGGGTAGGGGTATAAACCCCTTGGGGGGAGCCCAGGGAGCGGGGGGTGCGGTGTTGGTGTTTGGGGTATATACCCCTTTTGAGGGGGGACAGGAGCAGGGGCCGGGTGGGGTTTTTTATTTTTTAGGGGTTTTTTACATTAAATGAGGGGCACGGAAAGGGGGTGGCGGTGTTTGGTGTCGGGGTATATACAGTAGTGAGGGGGCACAGGAGCGGGGGTGGTTTGGGGTTGGTGTTTTGGGGTTTTTACAAATATGAGGGGCACAGGACGGGGCGGCCCCTTTGGGGGGGTAGGGGTATTTACAGTAGGTTTGGGGGACGGACGGGGGCGGCGGTGTTGGGGGTGTAGGGGTAAATACATTAAATGAGGGAAAGGAGCGGGGGGGGGATGTTGGGGAAGGGGGTATTTATACGTAGTGGAGTAGACAAGGGGGGGGCCGCGGTTTTTGGGTAGTGGTATTTTTCAAATTAGGGGGGCACAGGAGCGGGGGTGGCGGTGTTGGTGTTGGGGGTTTTTACAGTGGGAGGGGGGAAAAGGAGCGGGGGGGTGGGGGTTGGTGTTTGGGGGGATATACAAATTTGTAGGGGGGCAAAAGGGCGCGGGGGCGGCCCGGGGTTGGTGGGAGGGGTATAACAGGTAGTGAGGGGGCAAGGGGGGATGCGGGGGCGTGAGGTTTGGGGAGAGGTATATACATTTTTAAATGAGGGGCACAGGGGGCCCGGGGGGGGGGGTGGTTGGGGGAAGGGGTAAATACCCGTAGTGAGGGGCAAAAACCCGGGGGTGGCGGTGTTTGGTGTAGGGGTTTATTTTTGTATGGAGAGCACAGGGAGCGGGGGTGGCGGTGTTGGGGTAGGGGTTTTTTACAGTAAATGAGAGCAAAGGAAACCCGGGGGCGGGGGTTGGGTAAGGGGGATATACGTATGGGGGGGCAAAAGGGGCGGGGGGTGTTGGTTTAATTTTCAGTAGTGAGGGGCACAGGAGGGGGGGGTGTTGGTGGGAGGGGTATTTACGGGGTGAAAGGGGGGAGGGCGGGGGCGGTGGTGTTTTGGGGTGGGGAATTTCAATTTGTGGGAAACACAGGGGGGGGGCGGGGGTTTTTGGGGAAATTGTTGGTGTGGGGTATATACAGTATTTGGGGGGGACAGGAGCCGGGGGGGTTGGTTCAAGGGGTATATACAGTATTGGAGAGCACAGGAGCCGGGGTGGCGGTGTTGGTGTAGGAGTATATACATATGGGGGGGCACCGGGAGGCCCGGGGTTTTTAATTTGGGGTTTTTTTGGGTTTTGGGGTAAAAAACATAGTGGGGGGCAAGGGGCCGGGGTTTTTGGTGTAAAGGGGTATTACAGTTAATGGGGGGCAAGGAGCCCGGGGGGTTGGTGAAAGGGGAATTTTACGTTGGGGGGGAGCAAAAGGAGGGGGGTGGCGGTTTTTTGTTTGTGGGGGTATAATTTTAAAAAAGTAGTGGGGCACAGGAGAAGGGGTGTTTGGTTTCAGGGGTTTTACAGTAGTGGAAGCGCGGAGGTGGGGAAAAAAGGGGTATATACATTTGTGGGAGGGCACCGGAGCGGGGGGGTTGGTGTAGGGGGATAAAACAGTAGTGGGGGGCCAGGGCGGGGTGTTGGGTGAAGGGGGTAAAAATCCGTATGGGGGCCCCAGGGGCGGGGGGGGGTGGGGGGGGTAAAGGGGTTTTCCTTTTTTGGGGGGGCACAGGACGGGGCGGCGGTGTTTGGGGGTAGGGTTAAAAAAAAGAGTGGGGGGGGACAGGAAAAAGGGGGGGCGGTTTTTTGGTTTAAGGGTCGGGGATATAAAAGTAGTGGGGGAAAAGGAAAATGGCGAAAGTTTTTGTAGGGGTATACCCCTAGTGGAGGGGCACAGGAACGGGGGCGGGCGGTGTTTTGGGGTTAGGGGTACATACCCGTAGGGGTGGGGGACAGGACGGGGGGGGAGGTTTTGGGGGTAGAGGTTTTTTACAGTAAATGAGGGGCCAGGAGCGGGGGTGGTGGTTTTTGGGGGTAAGGGGTTTTACAGTAGTGGGAAAAGGGGCCCGTACGGGGGCAGTGGTGTTTGGGGGGGGTAAGGGGGATATACAGTTGGGGGAGAGCACATGCGGGGGTGGCGGTGGGTTTTTGTAGGGGTATTACCCGTATTTTAGGGGACAGTAGCGGGGGGGGCGGTGTTTGGGGTAGGGGTATATACTTAAAGGGGGCAGGACGGGGGGTGGGGGTTTTGGGGGGATAAAACCCGTAGTGGGGGGCACAGGAGGGGGGTTTTTGGTGCAGGGGTATATTTTCAGTTAGTGGAGAGCACAGGGAGCCGGGGGGTGGCGGTGTTGGGTTGGAGTTATACAGAAATGGGGGGGGACAGGGCCCAGGGTGTTGGGTAGGGGTAAAATACAGGGAAATGGGGGGGGCCAAAGGGGGAGGGTGTTGGTGTAGGGGTATCTACAGTAGGGAGGGGCACAGGAGCGGGGGGCGATGTTGGTGTATTGGGATATACATAATTTGGGGGAGCACGGGAGCGGGGGGGGGGGGCGGTGTTGGTGTAGTTTTTTTTATACAGTAGTGGAGGGGACCGGGCGGGCGGTGGGGTTGTGGGTGAAAAGGGATTTACAGTAGTGGGGGCAAAGGGGGGGGGGGGGTGTTGGTGGGAGGGGGACATCATTTGGGCACAGGAGCGGGGGTGGGCGGGGGGTTGTTGGTTTAGGGGTATATACAGTAGTGGGGGCACAGGAGCGGGGGTGGCGGGGTTGGTGTAGGGGGGAAAAACAGGGAAAGGGGGGCACAGGGGCGGGGGGGGTGGTTTTTTGGTGTAGGGGATTTATACAGTAGTGGGGGGGCACAGAAGCGGGGGCGGCGGTGTTTTGGGGAGGGGTTTTTATACAGTAGTGGAGGCACAGGAACCCGGGGGGGCGGGGTTGGGGGTGGGAAGGGTATATACGAAGTGGGGGGGCACAGGAGCGGGGGGTGTTGGTTTTGGGGAAATACAGTAGTGGAGGGCACAGGAGCGGGGGGGGCGGTGTTGGGGGTGTAAGGGGTATATACAGTTAAATGGGGGGCACAGGGGCGGGGGGGTGGGGTTTTGGGGGTGGAGGGGTACCTACAGTAGTGGAGGGCACAGGTGCGGGGGCGGTGGTGTTGGGGCGGGGTTTTTTTCAGTAGTGGAGGGCACCGGAGCGGGGGGTGGTGGTGTTGGTTTTTAGGGGTTTATACTTTGTGGAAAGGGGACAGGCGGGGGCGGTGGTGTTGGGGGTGTGGGGGAAATAAGAAATGAGGGGGAAAGGGGGGGTGGGGGTGCGGTGTTGGTGTTGGGGTTTATTTCAGTATGGAAAGGGCCAGGGGCGGGGGTGGGGTGTTGGGGTTGGGGGTTTTTTAAACGTGGGAGCAAGGAGCGGGGGTGGCGGTGTTTTTTGTAGGGGTATAATTTTATTTGGGGGCACAGGGCGGGGGTGGGGGGTGTTGGGGTAGGGGGGTATTTCAGTATTGGAGGGGACAGTACGGGGGTGGCGGGGTTGGTTTTAGGGGGGGTACATACAAATAGGGAAAAGAGCGGGGGTGGCGGGGTTTTTGGTGTAGGGTATTAACAGTAGTGGGGGGCACAGGAACGGGGGGGTTGGGTAGGGGGTTTTTACAGGGGAGGGGGGTAAAAGGAACGGGGGGGGTTGGTTAAGATATATACAGTAGTGGGGGGGCACAGGGCGGGGGGGTTGGTGTAGGGGTAATTTAAAGTAGTGGGGGAAAAGGAGAGGGTGGTTTTGGTTTTAGGGGTATATACAGGGGAGTGGGGGGCCAGGACGGGGGGTGTTGGTGTAGGGGTATATACAGTAGTGGGGAGCACAGGAGCGGGGGTGGCGGTGTTGGTGTACATACAGTAGGGCACAGGAGCGGGGGTGGCGGGGGGGTTTGGGGTTTTGTGGTTTTTACAGTAGTGGGGAAACACAGGAGCGGGGGTGGCGGTTTTTTGGGGTTTTCATACCGTAGGGCAAAAAAGCGGGGGTGGCGGGGGTTTTTGGGGGTAGGGGTATATACAGTAGTGAGGGGCACAGGAGCGGGGGTGTTGGTGCAGGGGTATATACAGTAGTGGAGAGCACAGGAGCGGGGGTGTTGGTGTAGGGGTATATACAGTAGGGGGGGCACAAGGTGAAAGGGGGTGGTTTGGGGTAGGGGGATATAAAAGTAGTGGAGAGCACAATAGTGGGGGGCACGGAAAAAAGGGGGTTGGGGTGAATTTTCATAAGGGAGGGGCCAAAGGGGCGGTGGGGGGTTTTGGGGTAGGGGTTTTACCCCGTAGTGGGGGGACAGGGGGGGGTGTTGGGGGTAGGGGTTAATAACAGTAGTGGGGGGGGGCAAAGGAGGGGGGGGCGGCGGTGGGTTTGGGGGTTTTGGGGTTTTTACAGTAGTGGAGGGCACAGGAACCCGGGGGGGGGGGGTTTTGGGGGGGGTTGGGGGGGGGGTATTACAGTAGGGGGGGGGCACAGGGGCGAGGGTGTTTGGGGTAGGGGTATTACAGTAGTGGAGGGAAGGAACGGGGGGGCGGCGGGGGTTTTTGGGGTTTTAGGGGTAAATACAAGTGGGGGGAAAAAGGCGGGGGTGTTGGTGTTGGGGGTATATACAGTAGTGGGGGGGAAAAGGAGGGGGGCGGAGGGGGTTGGGGGTGTTTGGGGGATATTCAGTTGGTTGGGGGCACAGGTGCGGGGGGCGATGGGGTTTGGTGCAGGGGGATATACGTAGTGGAGGGGACGGGCGGGGGGGGGGGGGGTGTTTTGGGGTAAGGGGGAATACAGTAGTGGGGGCACCCGGGGGGGGGGTGGGTTTGGGGTAGGGGTATATACAGTAAATGGAGGGCCAGGGCGGGGGGCGGCGGTGTTGGGGGGGTAGGGGTATATACAGTAGTGGGGGGCACAGGAGCGGGGTGTTGGTGTTGGGGTATTTACAGTAGTGGGGGGCCCAGGACCGGGGGTGGTTTGGGGTAAGGGTATTTCAGTAGTGGGGGGGCACAGGAGCCGGGGTGTTGGTGCAGGGGTTTATACAGTAGTGGGGGGCACCGGAGCCGGGGGCGGACGGGTTTGTGATGGGGGTGTGAGGGGTAATATACAGCAGTGAGGGGCTCAGGAGTGGGTGGTGGCGGTGTTGAGTGTAGGGGTATTATACAGTTGTAGTGAGGGGGACAGGACGCGGGGTGGCCGGCGGTGGTTGGTTGCAGGGGTATATACTAGTAGGTGGGGGCACAGGCGCGGGGGTGTTGGTGCAGGGGTATATACAGTAGTGGGGGGCACAGGAGCGGGGCGGTGTTGGTGTAGGGGTATATACACTAGTGAGGGCACAAGGGTGGGGGTGGCGGGGTGTTGTATTTGAAAGTCTATGCTCTTGATTATTGTGGTTTCTCTCTAGGCAATCTCTACTCTGAATTATGATGCGGCCGTGGCCAGACGGTAGCCGGGGACAGGAGGTGAATGTCTCTCATAGAGATGTGACTCAGAGTGCAGAGAGCGCCATTCAGAGACCAGGCTTGTCTTTAGGTTGAGGGAGCTCTGTAGTGATCAGCTGATGGGAGGAGCCATGCTGATTGGCCGTTTTGCGCTGCCTAGGCCACGCCCCCTGACCCATGCTTGTATGCCCCCCCAGGAGTCCAGGCTTGTATGCACTGCAGGCCCGGCTCCTGGGAGCTTTTATCGTCTCGTAACTGACACTTAATACTATATATCTCAAGTAAGGTGCGTGTATTGGGAGGCTCAATCGATGCACAAGGAACTGTATACAATGGGTTCACATTTTAAGAGCAGACTGTATTGGCGCCTGGTAACTGCTCAGGTGGTCACCAGCTGGCTGGAGGAAAGCTCCACAATTGTTGTGGACACGGGGTATAAGCGTTCCTCGCGCTGCACCCATACACATGTATATACGATGGCCCCCATTTACTTCTGCTGTTTAAAAATGCGGCTGCTTTATTTGCAGTGGCTCCCGTTGTTTTGATAATTTGGCACATATTTGGCCTTGTCTCGCTGTTTAGCCCAAATATTAGCGCTCTTTCTATGTCTGAATTTTTGACATGTTTTTGGCACTGCATTGTGGCCACACCCCTTTTGATGAAAATTGCATGAAATATACAAAAACATACTGTTATTAACCCTTTCCTGACAATTGGTCATAATTTTATGGCTCTTCATGTTAGTTTTTTTTTTTTTTTCCTCTGTCTGTCCAGAAATTCATATCCCCCTCCCACCACATCTGATCATGGTAAATGAGGGCTTGTTTTTTGTGGAACATTAACCATACCATATATTGTAGTGGGAAACTGATAAAGAAAAAATTCTAAGTGGGGTAAAATATGTGTGTGTGTTGGGGGGGAGGTACTTGCGCCACGTTTGCAGGGGTTTTGGTTTTTGTGGCGTTCAATTTTCAGTATAAATCATATGTTCTCTAGTATAGACTCGAGGGTTTGTACGATTCTAGGGATGCCAAATGTGTACGGTTTCCTTTGTTTTGAGTGACTACAAAAACCGCTTGTTCTCTTAACTTGATGTGAGATTTTGTGCAACATGTAAACTTTTAGTTTTTTTTTTACCTGTGAACCTGAGTGAGCGGAGTATTTTTTATTTTTTTTTGTTGGAGAAAAGATCGTAGCTGTCTGGATGATGCCATTTTAAAATACATGCGACTCTTTAATCACTTAATTCTAATTTTCTGAAAAAGTGAAATACCCCCCACCCCCTCCCAAAAAAAATCGCTTTGGTGCTTGGAATTTTTTTTTCTGTCGAAGGTGTGTCAGTGTTAAAGGCTCACAAGATAGTATTTGTTATCTTCCATACTAGACTGTATGGACGCGAGCGGTGATATCAATTGTTTTGTGTTTTTTTTTTTTTTTCTATGTGTGAAATGGCTAAAGATCGGTTTGAACTTTTTACTTTTTTTTTATACTTTTAAAACTTTTCTTTGTTTCTTGTATGTTGTCTCCTTAGGGAAAGTTGTACCACTTAGCAGGATGCGTCTAGGCTTGAGACACCTCTCCAGAGCACGCGCTCTCTCTAAATAATGCAGCACTTTTGTAATGTACAACCACATTTTACCTTGCTGCAAAAAATAAACGTGATTGTACTCAAGCCTGCAGTTAAAAAAACGCATGCAGTAACACAACATGTGAACCCAACCTTATGCTTGCACATAAGCTAATGCAAAAGCTACAGTGCTGTACTGGGGGATGTAACACATGGACAAAGATACTGGTGAATTACTCATCCACCAATTAATCAAGAGAAGGTGGCTGTTAAGTGGTATAATTACACATAGGTAAGGCTTCCATAGGCTGCCAGTCACATGGTTGCATGTAGTGTTCCATACTAGTTGATCAGGTAGCATATTCCAAATGCACAACCCAGGATACTGACATCAATAATTCCCCACATCAAGGGCCAGCGCTGAGCTGGAATAGGAGAAATGAATGAGACACACATAAGGTATTAATTATGTTATGTTTTGGCTTGAAACTTAGCATACGCCGCGTCGCATCCACTGGTCTAGGGGTCCACATTGTCTGTTGTGAGTTACCCGTTACAGGTAACAATACAAACAGTTCACAGAAAAACAAGGAGATCTAGAATCTACTCAATGATAGTACGAAAGCACAATACTTACCAGGGTTTGTGTAGCTATAGGGGGCTGTCAAAGGTAAGCTGTCGCTACAAGGCCCTGGAGCTATGTGTGAGGCCCAAAGGTCCCAGTGTTATAATGGCACATGTAGGGTTGGCCCTGTTATTGATTTTCGCACTGGGACCTGGAGCTTTATATTGGTTTTGTGCCGCACAATCTCGCATTTTCCTCCCTCTTGCTGTCCCTAGCTCTTTCAGCTATGTGTGCCTCAGAGGGGGCGTGGTAGTGATCTTGGCTTGAATTGCATATTCCCCCTTGTGGGACATCCATGCATGATGACATCTCACTGCCTTTCCATCTCTTAGTCAAAGAAATAGCTCTGTTTGTGTAACGCATTGGAGAAGCCGAGAGGTTAAACTTGTTGACTCCGGGGACACAAGGTTCTTGGTTTCAAAATCCTCCTGCAGGAACCACAACTGTTGATGTTTTTTTTCCTTTTGCAATGCTCACAACCTGATATCTGGTCTCTTTTTTTTTTTTTTATTTATTTGCACTGTGTGACTCAATCTTACTAAGGCGAACAGAGGACGTGTGTGAGATATGGACAGCACCCGGGGTTTGAAGACTCAGTAGCTGCCGAGATGAGATGTGATATTTGACTCAGGGAGAGTGAGGAGCTTCAGCCCTAGGTCGTAGCCCGTGGAGCGAGCTGTAAACAATGGATCATAAAGGGAGCAGCTAAATGAAACAGGTTGCACATTTTTAATAACTACATGAATGGTTATGAAAATATATTTGTTTTTCTCTGCTAAAGCTTCCACAATCGATACTAAGAGTTTTATTCGTGGCAAAACCCTTTAGTTGACCGGGGCGGTCATAATCTATTTCAAGAAGTGAGTCGCAAGAAATCCCCAGTGCTACATGCGGAGAATCTGCCCAGGGAAACAGATACTGGAGTGCCGCGCATCCCTCACACATCCGCAATATTCATGAGAGGGGTCTGATTAGGTATATTATACTCAAAACAGACTAACCCTGCTTGTTCCCTGAAAAGTAGAATCCTTGAAAATTATGACTAGTGCATTTTTTTTCTTTATATGCAAGATTCAGATCGCTTTGGACTGCTTCATGCTGACTGAGTGTGATGAAATCACTATCAGTATATTAATACATGTTGAGTTTTATTCAACAATTAATGTGAATTTTTGTTAGGGAAAAAATAAGACACCCCCTTAAAATAGTCTTAGCCTTATTTAGGAGCAAAAATTAATAAAAAACCTGTTTATTTTGGGGGGAAACAGGGTAGTGCAAAAGCCGGTTAGACACTAGTTCACCCCCCCCCAAAAGATGCGAAGTATTTAAAGTACCCTTACTGTCGGACTTGTGTGGTGGAGGGGCGAGTCCAAAGCTTCATAGATCTCTCTGTGGATGTGTTTTCGGATTAACCTTCACAAGGTCTTATTTGGATATCCCCTTTTTGGAAACCCAGAGTTGATTCTTTTTTGCGACTGTTGTTCTTTTGGTTTATGTATGTGCCCCCTCTTTCCGCATACACATATCGTGCCAAGGACTTAAGTACAAGGGAACGAAATTAAACAGCAGGTGGCATTAGTTTTTGACCATAACTTTGACATTAGAGAAAAGTGGTCTATAATGCTAAACACATAAGACTTCAATATAAACATGCAGTTGAAGCTTTGGTAACGCTGATCTCTAGGAGAAACAAAGCACCGGACAATTAAAAGCTCTGCTATCCTTTTATAGTGCTGTATTGCCCTGACAGGTTTGTGAGTAGGGCCAGTCATATAAGGGGAAACCTGTGACCAGAAGCAGTTTAGCAGAATTTTTTAATTGCTTGTAAATGTTTATAGATGGATTGGAAAGTAACCGAGCGCTCGGCAGCAATCTTTCTCAATCTGAGCATTGCAGCTGGTTAAGATTGAGAAAAATATGGAATTCACCAAAACATTTTAAAGGACCAACCCCGGTCCCCCCCCCCAGTTAATTATAAATCGCTTTTAGGTACAATGTAGTATCAGTAATCTTGATTACCATAATTTTTGCACTATAAGGGCCGGATTTTAAGGCGCATTATCAAGAGCGTGTAGTCTAGGTTCTATATAAGGCGCACCGGATTATAAAGGCGCGGGGCTCCTGGCACAGAGTGTACATTCCCGCACGCAAAGACGCCCTGAGTAGGTGGGGTATAGGCCATGCTCCATATTTCCGCACCGTATTGCTGCCGCAATACGGTCGGATTTACAATGGTCCTGCCACTTATTGTGCCGTATCTCACATCGGAATCACCCCATGTAAAGAATGGGGATTGTAATTCCGTTGCGAAATACGGGTGACACTTATTTGCAACTGATTTGTAACTGATTTCGGAAACGTAATTTACGATCGGAAATCGTTGCAAAAAAATGTCACAAAGCTTTTAAATACGTTCTGAAAAAGCCTAACAACCCAAGTGAAGAATTGATTATATATAAGGCGCATCGGACAAATATAAGGGCTCGTTCACACGGCTTATTTTGGGTGAATTTCGCCGTATTTGCGCCCCCATACGGTGGAAATCAGTCCAGGCAAAAACGGTAATCAACAGTTCTCATAGGGAACTATGGATTACATCTCCTCTCCCCGCTTGGCGGATTCGTGACATGTCAATTATTTACGGCGTGTACGCGCTGTGAATAATGACTGTCTATGGGGCCGGCGAGTTGCCGACCCCCGCCCCGCCCCCCGCTGCACGGCAAAATCCGTCCCCGCAATTACGCCGGCAATAAGCTGTGTGAACATTGCCTAAGGCGCACTTTTGATTTCTGAGAAAATCATAGGCTTTTATGTGCGCCTTATAGCCCGAAAAATACGGTACGTGCTTTCACGCGGAGTGTTTTTTGCGCTGAAATGTACAGTGTTAACTGCTGTGCCTTGCTGCACAAAAGGCATAAAAAAGTGACCAAAAAATGCTCTGTTTAGCACTGTCTATGTCTTCATTACTGAATTACGGCGGATTTTCAGTGGTTTTTACAGTTTTGAAACCAGCGAGAATCCGATGTTACACTGCATAGACAGCAATGAAAAACCCATGTTGTGGTCTATACAGTACGGGTTTTTAACAGTCTCCCTTATAATCTGGCTGAATATGCAACATGTTGTATACTGCACCGGATTCTGCTCGGATTTGCCGTCAGTCCTGTACATTGAATGTATGGGGCAGATGGCAAATCTGAAAACCGACCACGGTATTTGTGCAAATCTGTACCAAAAAACGCGGTCCTGCCGTCCTTACGACGGTATTTTGTCACATCCTGTGTAGACCTAGCCTTACCTGCAGCTGAATACAGGATATTTAGCTGATTGATGCAACAGTCTTTGCTAGATCACGTGACCTGCACTCTAACTAAAAGACACTGAGATACTGACATGAAGTTTGTCTTTATGAATTCCTAGGAGACTGACTTTGAACCTTCCATAAGAATGCATAGAGATGCACAGCATGGCTGTGTAACCCAGAAGTGAGTTTCAGCTGCTTAGTGCAGGTCATGTGACTCTGTGGCAGCAGTGAGAAATCCTGTATTCAGCTGCAGGTAAGAAAAAATACCTAGGAGCACTCCAGAATGGGACTTTAAAAAGTATTATATATAAATCGGCACTTTCTATGGAGAGAAGTGAGATCAACTAGAAGTCCTGCCTTTACTGTCTCTATTTTAGGCTTCTAGTGGTAAGAAAAATGATTTCTAATCAATATGCCATCATCCTGTCTACAGTAAGGCAAAGATGCAGTCTGATTAGTAGCTTGCAAAGATCAAGCTACATCTGCTGCTCATAGGAGTCTATGAATTGGTAGAAAAAATGTAGGTGCCGCACACTTCAGTGGAAGGCCAATCGACAGAAGTCCAGAATACATATAATCCACGGGACTCCTTATGTAGTTGAAGAAAGATTTATTGCACAGACAAGTATATGCAAAATCAACTCTCTATTTAAGTGTACATAATGCACAAAAGGATCAATAGAAAATTTCCCACGGTACAACGTTTCGGGACCCAGCTGTGGGGGAAAAAGGAGCAGGAGTGCAAGAGTCTATGAAGTGGAGCAGGAGTGAACGGCTGCAGAGATAGGGAGGGAATGAGGAACAGACACTGGCTCTAGTGGTTATCTTGCCTCAGTGCTGGATTCACAGTTTACGCCTCTAATTATTGCTACTATTATTATTGTTACTATTTGGCTATGTTCACACAGCTAATTGCAGGCCGTGCAGTACACCCTGCAATTACGCCGGGTGTTCGGCCCGCCGGCCCCATAGACTGTCAGTACTCACGGCGCATCAGCGCTGTGAATAAACGACATGTCAATTATCTTCCCGCTCGTACAATACTATTGTATTGTACGCCCGGGGAGAGGAGGCGTGGTCCATAGTTCTCTATGAGAACTGTGGATTACCGTAATGATTTGGGCGCATTTAGCTCGTATTAGAGTGCAGTACGATCTCAATACATGGCGAAATGCGTCCCAAAATAAGCCGTGTGAACATAGCCTTAATGTTCTCAATGTTGCTGCTTTTTAGGGTGTGCCACAGAGAGATAGGGGATTGAACTTTTTGGATGGGAGACATCATAGCAGCTGGTCTTTGTCCATTGTGAAGCTTGAGTCAGGCAAAACTGTCAGAAATGCAGCCTATAAAAAGGAAAAAATAGGGGATAAAAACTATAAAATGTTGTTCCTTGTCTACATACA
Organism: Phyllomedusa bahiana; assembly: GCA_025379985.1. NCBI lineage: Eukaryota > Metazoa > Chordata > Amphibia > Anura > Hylidae > Phyllomedusa > Phyllomedusa bahiana. Next base: position 146,167 of record JAODAL010002042.1, read on the forward strand.
CATGACTGCTTATTCTAAAATTATTACAGGTACAGTGTAGGCTTCACGTATCTAAGATTATTGGAGACCCATAGTATCAGATTACAAATACTATGGCACTGCATAATTATGGGGACATGCATACCAGCATATCTTAAAATGGATATTTTTTTTTTGTGCTGAATAAGGACTGAAAACATGGTCCAGGATACAGCACCCCAAATGGATCTATGCATTCTGAAGTATTCTGTATTGCTTACTGTACTAGATACAGATAGGAAAATCATATCATTGGGGAAACCCATTTCAAACTGCTGGACCTTATTATCAAACCTCATAAGTGTGAGTATAGAATATACACACCATGAGGTTTGATACTCCGTTCCAGAAAAGTGAGGCTGAGCAGTTTTAGTCAGAGATGGGATTTCCCCGGTGATAGAAAATTATATCAGGTTATCCTGTATTGCAGTCTTTTTTTTTTTATTCTGCAGTTTTAGCAAAAAAGTTTTTTACATGATGTAACCCCACGCTATAGATTTTTTTTTTCCCATCAGAAAATTTTCATTGCTTGATCTTCGTACACTAAGTAACTTCTCCTTAGTCGTTGTAATTACTTTTATACTTCTATATTTTAATTCAGGAAATCAGGCCAATGAGGTTTAGTCTCATTAGTCCTATTAGAGCGCTGTTTTCCTCCTTCCTCTCTGACTGGATATTGACTTTTGTTTTTTGTTTCATCACACTGGCGCTGTCTGACTCCTTTGATGAATGACTGTATCATTTTCTTTATGAGTTGAGTCCATTTCCCTTGATTATAATCATAAAGCTTGGTTCTTTTACTGGGCGCCTCAGCTTAAAGAGTGTAGTAGTTTCCGAAAGGTTTCCCAGACTCCACTATATTATGTGAGTATATAATGTAGGTTGCTCATCCATTAATAAAGATCTCTATTAGTCAGACTTGTGAGTAATTGCGAAGATCTTTTCAGAAGGTAAATGTCCTTAAATGCAAAAATCTAGCCTCAGCTCCACCTGCCCCATAAAGATAGAGGTTTCACTACTAGAAAATAAGGCTATGTTGACCCTGCAACAGCAGTTTATGTTCAAGTGGCACCCATTGGACCCCATTGACTATATTGGGGTCTGCTGGGTGTCATTGTGTCTGTCATAAAAAAAAGCGGCACCATTTTTTATGGAATCTGCGGCTGCAAATCTAATCTGACAGAGATGTGAACAGTTTCCCTAGACTATTGATTTGTATGTGACACTGTATGAGTTTGTCTTATTTTGTTGAGTAACAATCGCATACAAAATAAACCCTTAAATTCCGAATGTTCCTGTCTTGCTCTACACTGATCAGGGAGAGTCCCAGCCTGACAACTGAGAACTTAAAGGACTTGTCAAATGGGGAAAAAAAAATGTCCAAATGTATCTCAAAGCTATACAATTTATTATCCTACTTTTATAAATTTTCTGCATTTCTAAAATAGCTGTTTGACATTAAATGCACAGAAATATTGAGTTTTAACACCTAGGAAACAGATGTGTTGAGCCCAGGAGATCAGAGGTTTGGCTTTCTCCAGAACAACCGTTGAAACCACACTCCTTTGGTACATCCTCCCAAGACTTTCATATGAGGGAAGAGAAAGGGGACATGCCCTGAGACATATTTGTAGGAAGGCAGCTAGAAAAAGCACAGCAAAGGATCGTTGGGTTTGTTTTTCTATGGGGAAAGGGGAAATTACTTTCAAACAAGGAATGCTGCTGCTCAGCTGCAGAGAAGGGAGGCTACATATAGCTCATAGAAAGCTTAAATTGGCCCAAATACATCATAAGGAGATTAATTAAGATGCTGTAATGCCATCTTTAAGCTTAACATAATCCGTGCTATACATCAGCATTAGGAATTTACACCCCACCAAGCCTGAGAAAGGGATGATTTTAATTCATACTGTTGATGGACGGGACTCCACACTTTAGGCAGTTTCCACTCATTTCATTGGAGCTTGAAACGCGGAAGGGAGGGGCATGGCCCTCACATCCTCGCACTATACATTAATCTAATGGTTCTCAGCAAAATTTTACAAAAATGAACAAAAGGTTCTTAGTATACTTTTTGATCAAACAGTATAAGCCCACTTGCCACTTCACAGCGGGTCGCTACACTAAATAGGGGCAGCACTGCATGGCGGCCAATGCCACAGCAAAAGCCACACAGATGAGGGGCACAGTCCAGTGGCCCAACAGCCCCACTGCTGCCAGACCTAGCCCCCTGGCTCTGGGCTGCACCACCTCACCAGCACAGCATCACAGCAGTGATGGCCGCCACACAGCACCGCCACCAAAAAATGGAAAGGTTGACACAGCTTAGGGATCCACTTGATAGAGGTTGCCGTGAAGTGGCAAGTGAGCCAAACTGTTTGATCAAAAAGTATACTAAGAACCTCCTGTTCATTTTTGTACAGTTTTGCTGAGACGCATTGAATCAATGTATAGCGTGAGGATGTGCAGTCCATGTCTCTCCCTTTAGTGGAGCTTGACTTCACTTGTTCTAAGGGTCACAAAAATATTGCAAGAGGAAGGTCGGCTCACCTAGTTGTGATTTGATTGTGTTCATTTATGGAGTGTTTAATATTGTATGTAGCCTTCCTCTACTGTATGAAGATTAAAAAAGCAGACTGTCCTGAGCTTATCTCTGATGGCTCCGATCCTACATGCTCTTTACCGGTCATCCACAGCAAAATATTCCTGATGTCCATGGTGGCAGTCTCTGCTCATTTAGGTTTGAAAAGGTTACGTAACGACACAGAGGGAGGAGACTGGCATAAGAGCTTGTTCCACAGAGAAGCCTTCAAGGTTTTCCAGCTTAATACCAGATACCCGGCAGGTTTGGACTGAGTGACTACTATTCATATATCTATATATATCTATTGAACAACTCTGCTTCACCATGTATGTATTTATACAATGATTTTAGTATGTAGTTGGCATGTTATCCATGATTTCATCACTGAAATGTGACTTATTCATACTCTCATTGATTTGGCTTGCACTTTATACTAATTGATTTTTTCTTTGATGAGAGCAAAAATCAAAAGCACTACCTGTTTAACACGTGCAAGCCTCTGTGCATCCCAGTTTTATTTCAGATAATGGATTAGAGCAATGGGGTAGTCTTAATTGCCTTGATGCTGAATTACCTAATGCTGTTTTTGTATTCTATGTGATGAGGTCCAGCTGACTGACTGTATCCTACTGATGAGTGTCTTTAGTACTTTGCAAGTGTAGATTCTGGAACATAAACTGGATATACAGGATATAGCTGCAGCTGGGACTACACACAGTCAGTTGTTATCCATGATAATGTGTGACGTTTTACTCTTTTAGACCTTATAAATAAAAACTATTTAGTTGATAATTTTAGTATTTTTGCCAGAAGCAATTGTTCTACAGTTTACATTTTTCAAAAGCAGGTCAGGAAATGACAATCTGATCAGTAACCATGAACAAAAAGGCTGATTATAGTGTATGTGTGTGTATGCGTGTGTGTGTGTGTGTGTATGTGTGCATGTATGTATATATATATATAAATATATATTATATATATATATATATGCGCCGTGGCCCTTAAGCTCCAAACAGAAAAAATGGGGATTTCTGGGATACAAATTTTTTTTTACCCCACCGGCTAGGTGCTGCTTAGCTTGCATGTAATGGCATTGACTATACAAACCATAAAATAGAATATGCAATTGTACCTTTTTATGTAACATGTGGATGTTGCTTATGTCTTCCTAGACTGAGGTCTTTATATACTAAGTTCATCTTACTTTAAGTAGACCACACTTTTGTGTCCGCCACATAAAACGTATATGTTCAGTAAAGAGAGAAAACGTATTTCAATGCAGGCTATGCCTGCCCTATAGATTCAAATGGTCCTATTACAGCATTGCTGCATTGTCCGTCAGGATATATATATATATTTTTTTAAAGGTATCCCAGCGGATACCACCAAAGGAGGGCAAAAACATGATGTGAATGGGGTTTATCATGTAGCAGACCCAGCACTACCATCTTTGTTGTCAACACAGTATCGGCTACACTCTACAAGCACTGAAAAACAGGCAAAGGGGACATAGGAATTTTTTGGAAAAGCATTTCTGCTACTTTGGAATATATCTTTGTCATCAACCTTGCAGACAGGATATGTTTAAATTAGTCTAATACTGCCATCTAGTGCTGGAGATTAATGATGACACCCATTCTCTAGTGTAAGGAGAATTGCTCACACACAGGTTTCATTTGTTCTACTGCCCTAACCAAAGGCTGCATTTAGGTTATGAACAAATTAGACGACAGTGATCTCGCTGTCTCCAACCATCCTCCACCAAGTGGTCTGTCTCTCTGCTTATCCTTTATATGTTCAGAGTAACATAATAGAATAATGTTAATGTGCATCAAAATATAATATAAGGACTATGTTGCTGGAGACCGGACTGAATACACTTTAAACAGCTACTTATTATAATCTTGCTCATAAAAGAGCTAAAAAAGCCACTGGGTAGAAAAAGGATTTCCTTTCACAATGCTTAAAACAAAAATAATGGCTGGGAGTTTGTATCAAGCATTTATCTTGGCATCTGGCAATGTCTATAGAGAGCCATTGTTAGACACATAGGAGACTTCCTCTGGAAATTTGGCCACAAATTAATCTAGAGTAGTTTATCGGGTCATTTTATGATTTTTCCTTTGTCAACAATATTAGTGCATTGCTGACTGTCAATGTATAAAACATGATGTGACCACAGATCAGCAATATCTTGGGGCATTTGTTTGAGCCTCTATTGATTTTAAACTGTAATAAAGCTCCTTATAACTACTAATTGTACTTTATATTCAGCGCAAGAATTCATCTATGGAACTGATCTGATTTCATGAATATACACCTCTAGTAAAAAGTTCCATAGACGCTTATGGGATATGCACGATTTGTGTGAGTGAGGTGCTATTTATCATCTGTCTGAGACGTCTGATTAGTCAGCACCTCGCTATATTATCTGAATTTGACTTTTTCTCTAGCAACACACCCAGGCAATCCTTTGTGAGCTCAACCTATAAGCAGCACAAATGTCATCTCTGCCATACTGCCATAATGTTAGGGATCCAGGCTCTGAAACTGGCTTCTTATGGCTGTACAGGGCAAAAGTAAAGTCGGTAAAAGCTAAAGGCTGCTTTCACACAGTGAAGTTTTGGTGCAGTTTTAACTGCGCTCCAATTAAACTGTCTTTATTACCAGCAAGCTTCTTTCAGTTGTCTAAATTGTTCAGGAAGGTGTTTCAGGTAAGTAATCAATGACTGTGTTTGAAGTCTTGTGGATACAAAAACACTAATTGATTACTCACTTTCCAAACAGTTTAGATAAATGAAAGAAGCTTGCTGGTAATAAAGGCAGTTTAATTGGAGCGCAGCTAAAACTGCACCAAAACTGCGCTGTGTGAAAGCACTCTAAGGGTATGGTCACACGGCTTATTTTGTGGCGCATTTCGCTACGTATTGTGAGCATACTGCGCTCTAATACGAGCAAAATGCGCCCCATAATTACGGTAATCCACAGTTCTCATAGAGAACTATGGATTATGCCTCCTCTCCCCGGGTGTACAACACGATCGTATTGTGCACCCGGGGAGATAATTGATATATAATAAGTCTATGGGGCCGGCGGGCTGACGCCCCGCACCCCTCCCCACGCCGCGGGAGTACGCGCCTATCCGCGTGACTTCCGAAGACCCGGCGTAATTGCGGAGCGTAGTGTACGCCCCGCAATTAAGCCATGTGAACATACCTAAACTGTTAACGCTCTCGTTCGTAATCGTAGCATCTTTAATTCCCATCAGCTTTATCAAAAAGAAGAGGTCTTGGGGCTCAGACACTGACCATCGTGTATAGATGGTGTCACAGACCTGAATGCACTATAAGCATTTACATTTTTATGTCCCTTTTTATGGTCTGTTGTAACAAAACATTCCATCCGGATTGCGCATCGGATTTCAGTTTGTAAATCTCGTATAATCTGACTCCCATGTACCTGAATGGGCAGTCTGTGCTATAGTTCACACTGTAAACTACAGTACCAATTTTCCACATCACACTTTTTAAATCTGTGGTTCTGAAAAAAAGAATGGACAAGTTTGTTCGTTCATTCAAGCCAATCCAACTGGGATTAGCTTTGAACAGGAGTGATGCGGATTATCCCTATTGAAATGGAGCTAATCCGTATCCAAGAGGAAAACCAGATCTGTAAAGTAAAAATCCTTTGAAGAAGTCAAATATTCTGATAGGTAAAACTCAATGGGCATTAACTCTAAGGCTATGTTCACACAGTGTATTTGCAGGGCGTAATTACCCCCCCCTATTACGCCGTGGGGACGGGGGGGGGGCGGTCGCGGGGGTGTGCGCGGGGGGCCGGCACTTCACCGGCCCATAGACAATCACTGCTAGTGGCGCGTATACGCCGCTAGAAAGTGACGGGGAGGGGAAAGGAGACGTAATCCATAGTTCTCTATGAGAACTGTGAATTACTGTAATGAATGGGCCATTTTCGGCCCGTAATTGGCGCACTTTGGCACGTAATTACGGACCGAAATACGGCCCATTTTAAGCCGTGTGAACATGGCCTTATTGTTTTTCGTTGGGTTATCTTTTGGGTCAGTGTCTTGCTCTAGAATAGCATATTCTGCAGTTTTTCCCATAAAATTCTCTATAGGACTTGAGAAACAGAACAAATAATCAAAGTTAGATATAATTGATTATAGAAAAACCACCATGAAAAAGACTAGTCATAAAAAGAAACCAAAAATGTAAAAATATTAGAAATTTTTGTTAAGTTTGTATTAAGGCGGCCATAAGAAGCCTTCTGTAACTTGGTGTGATTTTTATTGTATTTACACAAGACTAGACAAACCCCACTTACATATATCGTGTAATAGTCTAATAAAAGTTGACTTTTTTTTTTAGCGCATTATTCCCACAAGCACACAAACACAATAACTATACAAATAAATGTCACCACTTCCATTTCTAGGGACAATAAAAAATGTCTACGCCCCAGAAATCCCTTGTTCCTCTGAGTACACACTGTTTAAGCGTATTATGTAATAATCACTCTGTCCTGTCTATATTTGCTTACAGGAAATGCAAACGGTGTCAGAATTCAAAGTGCAAAGTTTCAGAGAGATGAGCTGTGTTTAGCTCCACCGTGACTCATGTCAGATCCTTCTGCTTGTCCCTTGGACATCGTCTCTGTCCCACATATTGCTTGATTTATCAACTTGAACTCCCAAGACTCATAAGAACTGGATTTCCTGTTTCTCACGGTCAGAAGTGAAGGAGACAGAAGTGAACTGGGCTGAAATGAAGAAAAAAAAGGCATCTTCTGGGTTTCTTAGGAGCGCCCTGTTGGCTGGTGGATTTTTGCTCTACCTCTTAGCAGGTGCCATGGTGTTCCAGATGTTGGAGCAAGATGCAGAGACCCATGTCATCACAAAAACAGAACGCCACCGGTTGGACTTCTTGAAGAACCACACTTGCCTGACACAAGAAGCCCTGGAACATCTCATTCATGTAAGCACATCCAAGCAGACCTGTTCTTCCAAAGCTGAGCAGTCATTAAGTGATATTAGGAAACATTTTAAATGTATGCAACTACCTCTTCTGTCTTGGCAAGGATTTATCCTTATTTTTTTTTTTATTGGCTAGCCTACCTTTCGCTAATAGGGCGATTGGATAAAGATGTTCTGCCACCACAGATAAAGATATTCTATCCACAGATAACTAGATTTTTATACGTCCGCCATAATACGGGGATTTACCACAGCACTGACCAGCAGGCAAGCTTACAATCTGCTGAATAGTTTAATAGATTTAGGGGATGTTCACACAGTCTCTTGCCTCCGTATGAACATCCACTTTTCTGATGCGTCTCTGGGTCCATCTGAACGGACCCAGAGACGCATCTAACAATTAGCAGTGAGTTTATCACTGCCGGCAATGACAGACACACAGCGGCGTTCACATGAGAGATCGCCGCTGCGTGTTTGCATCGCGCCTGTCGGGTCCGTCTTGCGGATGCGATCAAAGAAATGACATAGTAACAACCTATCATATAGGAAAGAAAGTATCACAGCTTCTCTAATCCTGACTCAAATGTTGGGAGTGACTCAGAATATTAATTGTTGCAGCACTATTCATTTTGATCTGTGCGATCCTGCCCTTTTTATATGCTAGACTGTAATTAAAACATAACTTTAACTAATATGCTATTTAAACCTATTCCCTTAAAAGACCACATAAAATCAATGTATATTTTATAAGAAATGCATTGAAAACTACACTGTGTTAAGAGATTAATTAAAGTAACTTTTACTAATATCCTATTTAAAAATAAAATCTATAATCTTCTCTGTGAGTTGATTTTTTTTTTTTTTGTGACTCTACATGAACTTTATTGTATTTTTTTTGTCTTAATTTTTACAAGTTATCTTTAAGGGAATCGTGTTTTTTTTTTTGTTTTTTTTAAATTTTGTTACAGCTGTTGCAGACAATATATATAAAGAAAACAAGGGTTCACTCACCAGTGCACCGGAGCCCATATAATACACAGTGCAGGGATGAGGCATCCGGCTGAAGATGAAATGTGTCCAACAGCATAGGCAAGGTAGTAACATCCAGCACCCATGAAAATGTTATTTAATTCCAATATAAAAACAGTGAAAAAAAACCACCATGCTGGTTTATGCATTTCAGTTAGCATTAAGAGCCTACAAGGTGGCTTGAAATGCGTAAACAAGAATGTCTTTATTAAAGTGATTTTTACCATAGTTTTTATATGTGAATTAAATTGTGCATTTTATTTTTCAATATTTTCACGGGTGCTGGATGTTAGTAATATATCTATACTGTTGACAATTGTTGCAGACCCTTGCTTACTCTTACTAATCAGTTTGCCTGACTGCAGATGCTAATTCTGAACAAAAAATGCGCTACATTTCTTAGCACTTGCCACTAGAAAGTGCAAAGGCAAGTGGGCATTGTACAGGTTTAGTTGGATGACGTGTGAGCTATTACTTTTAGGTTTTTTCCAAGTTTTATGCCTATATGAAATGCAAATGTTAATGAACATGGGGCACTTTGTTTTAAAGAGTTAACAAACATGTGCATAACATTATCTGTCGAAACGCAAAGCGCTCAATATACAGCTATTAGTCTTGTTACTGGTTAGGCTAAATGACAAAAAAATCAATAGGTAGGAGTTCCACCTCTCGCACCTGCACCCTTCTTGAAAAATCGCCTTACCCTCTATCCGCCTCTGTGCTCGAGCTGTACAGAAGGGAGAGGTGTCCACACATGGTGGCTTCCTGTGTTCTTTTCTATGGGAGTTCGAAATCTCCCAAAACATTGTGTTTAGATGTTCAAGGACCTACCATAGAAGAGAATGGAGAAATCCCTGCATGGCCACTTCTCTGCTTGAACAGCACAGGGTTTGAGGGGAAGTGGGGGAGAAGAGGAAGAGAAGACCCCCAATCTCAGGATATGTACAGGTTCCAGGGGTGGGGACTGCACCTGTCAGATGTTTGTCTGACCATCTGTCTACAAAAGTGGAGAACATTCCTGGACAAATCAAACTAGTGTGGTCCTACCACAAGGTGTTGTAGCATTTATGTATGTGATATTTGTACAAGCTAGTAGGAGAGAGATGCACATTGATGATAAGGTGCTGTCTCTTACGCAGTACATGTTTCTATGTGGGGAGATGTGTTATGTACTTATCTGAACTCTCATACTCTGCTGTCGGTGTTACCCTTGGGTCACTTGAGTATACATCAGCTGCCGGATACAGCTTACTGGTTCAGTGTGCTGGTTCCTGATATCAATTGAAGTCACCCAGTTGTCTCAAATTGGTGGCTAAGTACTAGAGTTAAAGGGGTTGTCTCACTACATCAATTCATCCTACTTCAGTCCTGTTTTCTCTGTTTCATTTATGAATTCAGGGGTGTGTTTACTGGCTACTACTGGACTGCTGAGGACACCAGGTCTGTAGCTATAGCAACCAGCTCTGGCAGCCTATCAAGATAGAATGAACAGGTCTGTAGCTATAGCGACCTGAGGAGCTGATGCAGCCCATACAAGAAGGGATATCTAGGAATAGGTAGGACACTGTTAATGGACACACAAAAAGCAACCCTTTTTAGTGAGGCAACAAACTCAGAACAGGTTGTATATTTGATTATCTATATATGGTACATGACATATGGTAGTTGCTTGGGTGTTTTTGTGAATTTACGGGGCAGCTTAGGTGTTCCTAGGGTGAGCCACCGTGAGGTGGGGCCGCCCTTTTTGGGGCGATTGCTCTGTCCTATTGTTAAGGACTAAATAGGGGAAAACTGTAGGGAAAGACCATTGATCCAAAATGAATAAGTATTGTGAGGACACTTCATTGTTTGTCTGTGAGTACTTGACTGAGTTACTCCCGATATCTATCATTGATTTTAATTCACTCAAGAATATATTTTGATATGGCTGGGCATTTTTAAATATAACTTTTACTAGATACATTTTAAATTTGGGTTCTGTTTTCTTTGGCAGTGATTTATTGTAGTGAGACAACCCCTTTAAAGTAAGTCCAAAAGGAAGAGTTGGTGCCTCCAACCCAAAGTGAGTGCAGTCTTGTATCTATACATAAGCATGACACAGATTACACGGATGCCTGTAAAGTCCCGGCCAATGTGATCATTATTGCAGCAATTGTCTGTCTTACTATAAAAAAAACGATTAGGTTTAATGCTGAGATAAAGTTTTCTTTCAAGAACAGGTCATTACAGACGCAGTAAAGCGAGGGGTGAACCCTTTATTAAATGGGACTACAGAAAAGCAGACCAATTGGGATTTCAGCAGCTCCTTCTTTTTTGCTGGTACAGTTGTAACCACCATTGGTAAGTGATGTACTTTCTATACATTTGGGCAGATTTATCAAGGCAGTTACGCAGAATTCTGGCTCAATTTGCACCAAAAATAATGTCTTACAAGCTTTTCGCCACATTTACTATGTGTTTTTAGACACTTCTGTGCCTCATTCGACAAAGGGGCGTGGTTTTGCGGGAAAAGGGGTGTGGCTTAAATGTGACAAAAATGTGTCGGCATTTTGTCGCAGTTTCTGGCGAAAAATAAGCCAACTTAGACTAGACAGTTCTAACCTGCACCAGTTTTATCAACACTATGATAAATGTGGTACATTGTAAGACTGTCTGGTCTAAGTTTACGTTGTCTTAGAGTTAGACGCTATTGCTAAATCTGCCCCATTGTGTTATCAACCCTTTGTAATATTTCCTATACTACAGTGGAAAATTTGCCTTGCTCCCAAAAATGCCTGTTTTAAAAATAGATAAAAGCTGTCCCTTAAGAGTTTCTCAAGTGACTTGTTACGGCTGAGACTAAGTTAGGATTTTATTTACTTTACAAAGCTAAAAATTGGCAGCATTTCAGCATCCACATTGCATTGACTTCTATCCATGTTGATGCTACAGGACGGAGTTTCTATCACCACATAAGATAGAAGCTTAAAGGGGTTGTCTCACTACATTGATTCATGTTAACTCAGTCCTGTTTTTTTGGTTTCACTTTGAATTCAGGGGTGTTTACTGGCTTCCACTAGGCTGCAGTAGAAACTAGGTCTGTTGCTATAGCAACCAGTGCTGACAGCCTATCAGCAGTGATCAAACAGGTCTGTAGCTATAGCAACCTGAGGAGCTGATGCAGCCCATACAAGAGGGGACATCTAGGAATAGGTAGGACACTGTTAATGGACACATATTGCAGTGACTTGTTTTTGCAAGATCTTTAACATAAAAAGCAGCAATCCTTGTAGTGAGACAACCCCTTTAATTCAGTAGAACTAAAGGGAAGTATCTTGGTGTTGCAAATGTAGTACACATATCAAGATGGGATCATATTACTATCATGCAAAACTGACCCAATATATGTGACTCTCAAAAAAATATTTTTATTATTTTAGGATATGGAACAATTGCCCCCAAAACCTCAGGTGGGCAGATCTTCTGTGTGTTTTACGCTTTGTTTGGAATCCCATTGAACGTCATTTTTCTTAGCCAGCTCGGCCAAAGGCTGTCCTGCTGGTGTGAAAGTCTTGGAAAATGCCTACTTAAAAATGGATTGGGAAAGGTAACTACGAAGCTCGTGACTCTTGCAGCAACAAAATTGTGTTACTGGCTAAAATTGTGGTCCGTTGATATTTTCCCTTCACAATAGTTCTTAAAGTACAACAGTTAAGCTAATTGTTGAGAATCTCTTTGTCACCACCACAAGTATGTTAAAGCGGTTTTGCCACGAAGTAAACTTGACGTGAGAATCTTGCAAACTAAATAATAAACATTTTCACCATTCATCATTATTTAAAAATGATCTACCATTTTTCTTTTAGCTGCTCTTTTAACAGTGCAAATAAATAAAACAAAAGAAACCTCAATCAGGTCTGTGCATTGATAGAGAAAAAAAATCCACAGGTTTGGTTTCTGCAGGGATTTGAACCTAGGACCCTTGTGCCTATAGGCAAAACATTTACCACTGAGACACATTGTAGCTGCTCACAGCTCCATACATAAACAGACCTTTCTTTGATTACAGAGAGGAAAGGCCTGGTGATGTCATCCTGCAGGGTCACATGATCTGCAATTCAAACAAATCACACACGCCCCCTTCTGAGCACACAGAGCTGGATGAAGGAGGTATGAAATGAGATTGTGGCAAAACCCCTTTAAAGTAAAATACAGATTGGTCTGTCTTGTTTTTCTTAGTCGATAATAGATTTCATGGGGTGGTGGGGGGAAAGTAGTGGTAGCACCATAATTATGGCAGTGTTATCTCTGTTATACATGTAAGACAAGTCATTGAAAACCTGCAGATTTGAGGAAAATGTTTAAGGCTACACTGCAATGTGAAAATGCCATCCAAAATCCGACGGCATTTTCACATTGCTGGCCAGCGGTGCACCGACCATTTTTTTGCACAAAAAATCAGTCTGATTTTCTAATTTTGGATTCCCGGCGGCCCAGTACATCGGGGGTTCAGGAATCTGACGTCGGTCCGGCGGAATACACATGTTCTATATTCCGCGGGATGGTTTTATGTCTGGGAAACCCTCAGTAATTTGTGCTGTGTAGACTACAGCTCGGATTTTCTATTGAGAGCTACACAGCACTGGATACGGTCAGATTTTCGACAGATTTAACATACTGAATCCGCTAAAAAACCGTCCTAAATCCAGTGTTGTGTAGACCTAGCCTAGGCTTTACGTTTTTGTTAATGGCATGAACACAAACTTGCTAACATGAATACGCATTGGGGAGATTTGTGTTGATAATTAAGGCTGATCCACAATACTTCAGGCTGCGTGCATTCCTCTTGTAATAAGATGTGAGAACAGAGCTGTCCGTCAAACTGCTCTTCTCTCCACATATAGCCGTTCCCTGTGTAGACTCTAATGTTAACACATCCACACCGGTCCATTAAGTCCAAACTATATCCCTACTGTGTTGATCCAGAGGAAGGCAAAAACCCCTATAAGTTGGATGCAGTTTGTCCCATAGTAGAGGAAAAGGTCCTTCATGACTTCAAATATGGCAATCAGATTTGTTCTCTGAATCAACGTCCTGTCTCCAGAACCTGTAATATTTTTCAAGAACGGCATCTAGGCTTTTCTTCAGTTAGTGCAAAGAACCCAATCACAACCTCGTGTGGCAGTGAGATCTATAGTGTCACCATCCTTACAAAAAGGAATCCCTGCCTATGGTGATGGCGAAAGCTTCTGTCCTCTAGATGTAGCAGATGTCTCCTTGTCATAGTTGCAGGTCTAAGTGTAAAGTGATCACAAATAGATCTGAGTACTGTCCTTTCACATATTTGGATTTGGTAATCCTTAAAGGGGTTGTCTCACTACATCAATTCATCTTACCTCAGTCCTGTTTTCTCGGTTTCACGTTTGAATTCAGGACCGTGTTTACTGGCTTCTACTGGCCTGCTGAGGACACCAGGTCTGTAGCTATAGCGATCAGTGCTGGCAGCCTATCAGGAGAGATCAAACAGGGCTGTAGCTATAGCGACCAGTGCTGGTAACCTATCAGGAGAGATCAAACAGGGCTGTAGCTATAGCGACCAGTGCTGGCAACCTATCAGGAGAGATCAAACAGATCTGTAGCTATAGTAACCTGAGGAGCTGATGCAGCCCATACAAGAGGGGATATCTAGGAATCGGTAGGACATGGTTAATGACAATATATTGCAAAGTGACTTGTTTTTGCAAGATCTTTAACATTAAAAGCAGCAATTCTTATAGTGAGACAACCCCTTTAAGTCATCTTTTCTCAACGCCCAATTTTTCTAACCTATCTTAGTACTACAATCCACTCATTCCATTGACCAACTTAGTCTCTCTCCTCTGCCTGGTTCAGCTCCGTTATGTCTTCTTTATACACTAGCACCCAAAACTATATACACCTCACTGGTGAGGCCACATATGGAATATTGTGTAAAGACAAAAACCTGTTTTTACCCTGAGCATTTATTCTTCTTTTCCTGCCTCCCCTGATTTTAGTTGCTTTGGCAGCAGTGACGTGGCATTGACTACTAAATATAAGACTATTTTCCACCAATATCCCCAAGTTTTTTTAGTGGTAGTTTTACCCAGTATCCAGTATTTAGTACAGAATTCTACATTTTATTTCCTCAGTCGAAGTGTATGACCTTACTTTTATCCACCTTAAACTTTGTGCCTTTCTTTGCCCAAGCCTCCAACTTCCCCCAAATCCCTCTGTAATACTTTATCATCCTTTTCCGTTTTAATTTTAAATATTGTTTCCCATCTATCTTTTGCACATGTGTAACCATTTTAATATATATATTTTTTCTTTTTAGAAAAAGGCAAAAATCCTGACCATAATATTTTTCCTGGTGACTGGAGCTGTTGCGTTCTTGCTAATACCACCACTGCTCTTTAGAGAGACTGAAAAGTGGACCTATCGAGAAGGCGTGTACTATGCTGTTGTTTCCTTGAGCACTATTGGCTTTGGTGATTACGTTGTAGGATCTGGTATGTTTTATCACATTTTATTAATTACATCAGTTGTTACCTTTTTAAATAAGGAAGCATTGTGAAAACCATGCATTGTTGGATAGGGTTGTTAATGCTGTAACGGGTCTGTCAGATGAAACACAGAATTTAATCAAAAACACAACAAGGCCATACCTACAGCTCAATACACTGTTTTTTCTGTAAATTGTTAGTGTAGGGACTCGCAAGTAATGAGGAGCCTTGACGGGGCTTGTGAAATATAGTGGCCACTGTATCAACTAACACCTCATATTTGATATTTTTCCAGTATGTCATTTTTATTTTCCCAAAAGTACTGGGGAGCGGAGGGTGTCTATATTTTGTGTTGGACACCTAAAAAGTAAGGGCGTCATCAATAGGTTGTAAGCCAGCACGGTGCACCACATGCAGGGCCGCCGTACAGGGGGTACTCCTGTATGGGGCCCGGTGAAATAAGGGGCCCGCAGCAAGCAGGCCCCTTATTTCACATTATAGAACAGAGATCGGCGCATCTGAGCGCCGATCTCAATACAGGACCCGGCCGCCGCCCCGGCGGCGCCGGGCGAGCGGTGGCGGCGCTGCTGGGAGGGGGCCCGCGCTTCTGGGAGGGGGCCCTCTGCTCCCGGCCACAGCTGCGCTCCGCCTCCTATCCAAAGGGGGGTTTTGTTTCTTACAGTTCCTGCCGGGTTTTACGCCGGAGCCGGGGCCCCCCTCCCCTGTCTGTGGGCAGGATTCAGAACGTTTAATCCGTGAGGCCCTGCCCCTCGGGCGGGGCCCTCACAAGTTCAAAGTGTTCTGCATCCTGCCCGCTGAGCAGTACACCGCGCGCGCAGATAGCGAAAGGAAGGTCCCTGCTCCGGTTACAAACGCAGGACAAAGTAAGTACAAACAGCATGTCTGTGCCGCACGGTGCAGCTGTAACCGGGA
Organism: Phyllomedusa bahiana; assembly: GCA_025379985.1. Classification (NCBI taxonomy): domain Eukaryota; kingdom Metazoa; phylum Chordata; class Amphibia; order Anura; family Hylidae; genus Phyllomedusa; species Phyllomedusa bahiana. Next base: position 162,227 of record JAODAL010002042.1, read on the forward strand.
GCCGGACCCCCTCCAGTTGTTCTCCCTTTCTCCCCCCAGCCCTGCATCTCATGTGGGGGGCCCACCTCCCCCAGCCCTGCATCTCAGGTGGGGGGCCCTCCTCCCCCCAGCCCTGCATTATCATGGGGGGGGGGCCCTCCTCCCCCAACCCTGCATCATCATGTGGGGGGCACTCCACCCCACAGCCCTGTATTATCATGGGGGGGGCCCTCCTCCCCCAGCCCTGCATCTCATTGTGGGGGCCCTCCTCCCCCCCGCCCGGCATTATCTTGGGGGGGGGCCCTCCTCACCCCAGCCCTGCATCTCATGTGGGGGGCCCTCCTCCCCCCAGCCCTGCATTATCATGGGGGGCCCTCCTCCCCCAGCCCTGCATCTCATGTGGGGGCCCTCCTCCCCCCAGCCCTGCATTATCATGGGGGCCCTCTTAAAATGACTGTGGGGCAGAGGCAGGGACATCTGGCTGCGGGGGGGGGGCAGGGACACATGGCTTGCGGAGGAGGAGGGCCCCCCACATAAATTTTGCGGGCCTGGGGAGGAGGGCCCCCCTCATGAGATGCCAGACACCAACAGTAACCAATTGACCCCACTGACTTTTAATTGGGTCTGCTGGGTTCTGCTGAGGTGTGTATAGATTGACAAGGAAATAGTTCTCCAAGAGGCTCTCTTTTTACATGAAAAACAACGGATTCTATGACTCAGGCCCCTAATGGAGACTGATGCATAACAGAGCCTAAGCCTTTGTGCACATTGAGTAAGTATGTAATAACTTATGTTACTTATATTCTGCCCTTGTGGGGAAAAGGTGGTCATTTAGTCAGTGATAATACTGGGTTTCACAACTCCTGGCAAATAATTATGGGATCAAAAGTTCCAAAAACTTTCATGCAGCGTACCCCGAACAAAAGAGAGGAAATTATTTCAATGTTTTTCTAGCTCCAAGAGCAATTGATAGATCAGCTCCGTAGGATGAAGCTTTATAATGGACCAACTTTTTTAATTTCCACCATAAATTAGATTGAGATTTGGACTGTATGCCATATCGGTGAGCTAATGTGTCTTTCCTGAAGAAAACCTTGAACACACTTTGCTCTGTGATGAGATGCATTATCATCCATTAAAATGACTTCACCATCAGCAAAACTATTATCCATCAATGGAATGAGGAAAGTTTCTAAAACCTCTACATACAACTGTGTGTGTGATTACAGTTCTCTGTTTATTTGTGGCATTTAACCTCCTATATAAATGATGGGAAATGTGGGGTTTTTTTGCTATTTTTTTTTTCTTTAGCTGCCATCTTTTTATGTTTCATTAGACGGCACCAGAAACGAGTTCTAGCATCATCTCCTTAACCAATGCAGATTGGTGATTGATAGTGTTGATCGAACTGTTCGAGAAAAGTTAAGTTGAAGTTGAACATCTCGATTTTCTCGAACCGACCATTTTACTGTTCATTTGAGTTCGACACGCCATTTTAATAGTTTTCAGCGCCTTTCTGCACTTTTGGCGGCCATCCAATCAGTGCAGAGCACAGAGAAGTGTCAAAAACATCATCGCTGAGGTGTAGGGCTCTCATTGGCTGCTAAAATCACATGACCATGTTACATATATTTCACTGTATTGCATTCTGAATGCCATTTTCAGCACACTCTCTGTACTGTACAGATTGCTCTGTCTGCTTGCATGCAGGAACAAGATTAGTTTATTAGCGATTTTAGATAGGAAAAGCTGCTATTTAGATTAGTTAGGGGGTGTGCACCAAGCTTAGGGAATCAAGACTTAGTTAGATAGCATTTTCCTCTTCATAAACAGCAATAGTTAGGGAGTTTTGTATTACTGGCTGACATCTTTCCCACACCCACAAGCTGTTATTTGTCGACACTTGCAGGCTCAGAAAACGCCTAACTCTCATATACCTGGATATATATTATACAGAGCGCCTGGATTTACTAAATTATACTCCGTGCCCAAAAGTTCCGTTTTTGCAGTTTTGGGGGTTCAGTAATTGTATAACTCAACGTTTCCAAATCTCCTACACAAAGAAATATATTTTAAATAGTGGTTGGTGAAAAATATTCTGAGTGGAGAAAAGTTTATTTTGGCAGTTTCTCCTCACCTGTATAGGTTTAAAAATTAACCTGAACATCTTCTCCCATTGACCTTAATGGCGTTTGAGTTTGACTCGAACTGAACGCCACTACTGTTCGACTCGAACATTTTACTGTTCGCTCATCTCTAGTGATTGATCAGTGTTATCCCTTTCATCCAATCCTTCACTCTCCATGATTGCTTCTCTTTACCTCACTGTAACCTTGTTTTCTTCACCTTAGATGTTTAGTGCTGATTTTTGTTTGTTTTTTCTATATGTAATCCTACTTTCCTTACAGTTCTTTCACAAACATTGGCCTCAGTTTTCACCTATTTGACATGTTGTGTGTTTTCCATGCATAGTACCTCTTGAATTTTCTATTCTAATGCTTAAACATCTTTCTTGCTGCACCATATTTTTTTCCCATCTATAACCTCCCAATTTCTTTTATACTTGCTGACTGGGAACAACCAACATCTATTCCTGCACTCTGTGTTCAGTTTGCTAATTGAAGGAGTTTTATAAACCTTTCTATTTTTTGAATTGACATTACTCTTGTTGTTGATCATATTTTCAATTAGCGAAGTTCTACAAACACTTTACATTTTAACTGCAGACTTGCTTTCTTTTTAGCATTTTATTTAGTTCTGGCATTTGTACATCACTGCCAGATTATTATTATTATTATTATTAATAATAATATATAGAAGCTAAAATATAAATTTTAATAAACAATTAAAAAATAACATATTGCAGGAGATCTATATATGCACAAAAGGAAAAGTAGCAGATATTCAATTGTAAATATAAAACGTAACTTTTAATAATAAATTAAGATTAAATGTCAAAGAAAAACTCACCAATCTCTAGGCACCAGTCAGAATGGATTTCCTAAATCCTCTCCGGATGTCTTCAGGATCAGCATTCAAAACCAGCATCCAAATCCGGAGTCATTACACCAACCCATACTATAATCAAGAAAGGGTTAATAATAAGCTACCCTGTCCCTGAAAAAAAGGAAGCCCTAATATGACCCATAGCGGGACATAACGTCCTAAAAAGGACGATCCTGCATGAACTATACCTATTAAACCCTGTATACTATCCCTAAATGAAATGTCCAAAAAAGCCCAGATGCGTTTCAAACAGCAAACAGCTGAAATCCTCAGTGGGCAAAAAAGCATCCAAACAGGGCAAAAAGAGTATGGGGTAAATGGCTGGTGTGCCTTAAGGGAAAGGTGCCCTTATGTGTAGATGGATGGGGTCTACCATACAGATCATAGCGAGACATATCTTTCTGTCTAACCAACCAAGCGCCTGCCTGTCATGCGGAGGAACCGCTGGGCTGGGTTTGATTATACGTCTCCTATTGTATTGAAGATGGTAATACTTTTTTGCTATGTAGCCTGCATATCTTAAAAAAAAAATGCATAATTATTGAGGCAACTTAGTTGTGTTTTTCTTGGGACCACTTATTTTTAATTTATCGCTGATTTATATAGGGATTAGTTATTGCTTGAATGGGGGCGCCCTTTTCGGAGCGGATCCCTTGCATAACAATTAAGGGCTTTGTAGGGAGACATATCTTTCTGTCTAACCCACCATCTGTATGGTAGACCCCGTCTGCCTATTTCTGGTTCCTTGGCGGTTTTGCCGCGTGTGTGTGTGTGTGTGTGTGTGGTACAGATATATCTCTCACCTGCAATGTGTGTGTGTGTGGTGTGTGTGTGTGTGTATATTATATATATATATATATTATATATATATATATATATATATACATATATATTATATTATATATATATATATATATATATACACACAAGCTTTTTGTATATGAGAAACCGTAAGAAAAAAACAAAACATTGCATAGATTGATATTTTATATATATAATCAATCTATATATATCTCTCTATCTCCTCGCAGTGATTTGTATTTTTGCTCAAATTTGTGTTACAAATGCAAACACAGGGTAATCTTTAACTCAACATTAGTTAATTTTCCTACTCAGTCTGGATAAGCATATCCCGTAATTAAAGTTATTTCCTTCGATTTGTGTGTGAGAAGTGTCCTATCTGTATATTTGCTATGAAGTAAGGAAGCTGCGTGACCGTGCTCTAAATCCATTGATTCCATAGTATTTGGCAGGAGCTGTAGACTTTAGGGTGGTAGATATCTAAATTACATACTCTCCCTGTTGCAAGGGTTTGTGTAATTGAATGTAAGGCACTCTAGACATTGGATGGCTTTTACTGTTTATCAAAGAGAAATGGAGCAGAATTTGTCCCTGGAATAGATTTAGCAAATAATTACAGATACATTTTATAATGCATCTCTTAATTTCCTACTAGTGACCTGTTTAATGAATTGGATATGTTTTATTTTTAGGGCCCAAAGGCACTCACCCGTTTGAGGGGTATCGGGCGTTGGTGAGCTTCTGGCTCCTATTTGGCCTTGCTTGGCTTTCACTATTGATAAACTTATTGATTTCACTTTTGAAAGATACGGAAAAGAAGCTAGAACACGATCTCCAGAAAATAAGAGAACTCAAAAAAAGGCACCATCACCAAGACGTGGCCATGGAATCGCTGACCTCCTCGGATAGAGCATTAAGTACAAAGGAACCGCATGATATTAAGGTTTAACTGTGGTAGTTGGTAAACTTTTAGACTTAAGGGTTGTGTGCTGAGAATTAGCAGTATTTTGGGCCATTATATGACTTGTATTCTGCACTTATCAGTTGTCTTCTCTCCAGACTCGGCTGTCCTTTGAGCTCCAGAGTGGGTGGAGATCAGATGCTATGATGTCTCCCATGCACAGGAAAAACAGGAGCTCTTTCTTCCTGTTTCTCTGTAGCAAACCCACTGGAGCTGCAACAGCATGGAGGACTATATACATATAGACTATATACATCACATCTGACTGTCAGGTTTCAGCGTATAGTTTTTATTAGTAAATTCAAAGTGAGCAAGGAGGCAGCTGGGGAGGAATATAGTCTGCATTATATCTCATTGCAGAAACATGCATATTTCTCCACAAGATTTCTTATCACAGCTTTTATTGACTTATGGGAAAAATGTATATGACGGCTACTGGTTAACTAGAGCATGAGCCCTTGACCTCAATAAAGAAAGATAGTCGATAAATTAACCTTAGGTTTTCTGGCAACTTTAGGTCTGTTAAAATAGTCTACAAGTTTGTATAAGAGTTATAGGTAAATTATTACCCAATAGGCACCATATAACCAGTTTCTGCTTCAGACAGGATGTGTGGATTGCAGTAGTGTAACAACCTCAAGGTTATGGTTGGAGGGAAATGAAGGCAATCATTGACTTTGTTTACAAGGGAGAGTAGTTTTAGGACTCATCACGGATCTATGTGGTTTGGCCAGTATTACACCTGGCATACATTTCAGATTTTATACTCGAGGCGTCAAACAGGATTGTCTTGTTCCTTTGCTTGCTGTATTAAAGAGAACCTGTCACATAGGTTATGCCCCCCTTGCTGAGGGCAGAACAAGCTAGTGTCAGACCTGCTGTTCCCAGCACTGTGTCCCTTGTTCTGTAAGATGCTGTAGTTTTTGTGTATTTAATGCTCAAATCTGCAGTTTTCAGCCAGAAAAGTCTTGGAGTGTCAGTTTTTTTCAAACCCCGCCCATCTCAACTGATTACCCTATTACTTTGAAAAGGGGGAAACATGAGAACAACTGCCAGGTGGGCGGGGCTGGCCTTTGGTGGGCGGGGCTAACACCTGCTCATGAATAAGATTTGAAGGGTAAATGCTCCAAAACTTCAGCATCTTACAGAATAAGGGACACAGCGCTGGGAACAGAAGGTCTGACACTAGCTTGTACTGCCCTCAGCAAGGGGGGCATAACCTATGTGACAGGTTCTCTTTAAGTTATGTTAACAAAGCATATATTTCCCATGGAAAACATACGCCACAAGATACTTGTATTTTACTTTATTCCTAACAATGGTTTTGCTGCGATTTGAGACTAGTGTAGCACTACTGTCTGGTTGTATAACAGCGTAGGTAGATTAAATAAAGACTTGGGACCACATGTATGAAAACTGTTTTGGTTGCCCATAGCAACCCATCAGGGCTCCCCTTTCATTTCATATAGTGCTCTGAAAAACTTAAGAGAGCTCTGACTTGGTTGCTATGGGCAACAAAGAAAGTCTTGGATCTAGACAGTTTTCATACATGGCCCCCTTGGTTTACATGCAATATATTACAACTATAGAAGAGTAGGTGCATCTGTGGCTTATCCAAAATAAATGTGGGGTTAAGACTATGTTGACATGAAGTTTTTTTAGTTTTTTTTCTTGGTGGCCAGAATAGCTCTGTCAGGAGCATTATTTGTTATTCAGAAAGAACCTAGAAAGTGAGTGGGATATATTCTAAGGCGTTATACTGTGTATGTATCCTAACAACCATGACTCCGAGAATAACAGAAGTTACAGCACTAAATTGAGCAGAGCCTAAAACCCTGTATTTTCTTCCTTGTGTACATTAAAAGTGGAAAAAATGCAAAAAGAATAAACACTCAAAAAGATACTTACAAATATGTAACTATGCAATGTAAGCTTAGGGTACGTCCACAGGGTAAGGGGTTTTCAGACTCTTTTTGGATTTGAAAACCGAATGCCAACCATCCCCAGAGACTTTATGGGCATGTCCCCACGGCCCGGGTTTGCAGATGGTTTTTCAGATGGTTTGCGGTTTTGCAGACCGTCTGAAAAACCGGCCGCAAACTAACACATCGGGCCGCTATGGAAAACCCTTGCAGCAGTCCCCAAAATACATTAAACATCTTCATTCTTCCATCCGGTTTTTGGACGGAATATGAACATATCAATGGGAAGGGGGAGGGCTTTTCTCTGCTCATCGTGAAGAAAAGCCGTTCTCCGGCGGCCGTGGGGGCGGCACTAAAAGAGGACAAATTTGTCCTTATGACATGGGGATGAGCCTTAATAGAAAATCTGCCAAGTAGTCTACACTAAACGGATTTTCTACTTGGCGGATTTTCACACTGCCGGTGTTCCGAAAAACTCAGAACATGCACAATGTTCCATTTGGTTTTTGGGCTGAAGATTAGCGGGACAGGAGAATCCGCAAACCGCGGACAGAACCATCCCCCAAAACACTTAAAACAAGATACAATACCGGACGGATTCTTAATCATAATACGACTGATATTTTGTCACTGCCGTGTGGCCGTAGCCTGAGTTTGTCAGATTAACAAATAGCAGCTAAACTTTTTATTATACTTTTTTGTAGTTTGTTTATATGAAAGTCCAGCATCAATATGTTTACTTTTGTTTTTATACTTTTATACCTGCCCTGCCATTTTTTTGTACTTGTAGTAATCGTTTTTGTTTTTTTTAATATTTGGTTATTATTCTACCTTTAGAAATAAACCTCGTGTAGTAAAACCTCTGTCATTATTTTAAAAAGGCTTTTTAAAGTCATGGCCTATCGCTGTAGGATTAACTCCTTAAGTTGGCGCTATAGAAATAAAGACTATTATTTAGGTCCAGGCTTTTTTTTTGGTGACACGTTTGTTTTTCCCTCTTCGCCTTCTGAAAGCCATAACTTTTTTATTTTTCCACCTACATAGACACATGAGGGCTTTTATTTTGCGGGACAAGATTTACTTTCTAATGGTGTTATTCACTATACTATAGAATATACTGGGAAACCGCAAAAAAATTCCAAGTGGGACAAATTGTGAAAAAAAATGTATTTTCGCCATGTTTGTGGGGGTTTTGCTTTTACCGCGTTCAATCTTAGGTAAATATAATGTGTTATCTGTATTCTACAGGTTGTTACGCATCCGGCAATACCAAACATGTAGGGTTTCCGTTATGTTTTGGTACCGTAAAAAAAAATTCCAAACATTTTCTATTTTTGAAATTTGCGCCACGGCGCCATTTTGTGCGACCAATAACTTTTTTGTATTAACACCTACAGACGTCAGTGAGGGGTTATTTTTTTGCCTGCTGAAGTGTACTTTTTATCGCTAGCAGTTTGGAACGGATGCGACTTGTTTGATCATTTTTGTTCCATTTTTTGAGTGACGTAAAATGACCAAAAAATGCAATTTTGCCATTTGGAATTTTTTTTCTTCTACGGTGTTCAGCGTACGGGATAAATTATGTTATATTTTTATAGATCGGACTTTTTCGGACGCGGCGATACCAAATATGTGTAACTTTTTTTATTATTTTAATGATTTTATTTGTAAAATGGGAAAAGGGGGGTGATTTGAACTTTTAATACTTTTTTTTGTACTTTAAAACTTTTTATTATTTTTTTTTTACTGTAACATTGAGGCCACCTATGGTACTTGACCACTAGGTGGCGCGATTGTTAATACAACCTAATGCATTGCATAGACAATGCATTAGGGTGTACAAAGATGGCGGTTTCCCCACTTCCTGTCTGCGGACGGAAGTGGGGCAAACCGGCCAGAGTAAGTGACGGGAGCCTTCACAGGGCTCCCCACCACCATGCCCGGTCATTGGATCGGTGCAGCATAGCTGCGCTGATGCCGATGACCATAACGATCGGTGCGGGGCACCGATCGCCGTTAATTCAGACGCCGCGGCCATCTTTGCCGCGGTGTCTGATGGGTTATACAGCGCCAGCGGGCGGAGCCACCCGCCGGCGCTGTTACTGCCGTGTGTTAGCGGCGATTTGCCGCTAACACCCGGCGGCTGTGCGGGGGGGTCGCGGAGCGATCCCCCTGCAAAGCCCTTTAGCGGCCCTGGGATGTACTCATACGCCCAAGGTCGTTAAGTGGTTAAAGAAGACAGGCGGTTTTATCACATGTTGAGCCCTTGGACTCCTTCAAAGCTTTTCCTGTGCAGCTCCCATCTACTTTTTGGGCAAAGAACTGCAGTCCAGCTCTCTTTAAAGGGGATGTGTCATCAAAGATGACTTATTGTTTAACTCACATTTTTATGTTCAACACATTTTTTAAGAATCTTTGGTTATATATTTTTTTATTTTCCATATCCCTTTCAATATTTTTTAATAATTCTTAAGTCCTGCAGTTTTCACTTTGGCCAATAGGCCTAATAATAGTCTGAGACTTCCTGTTCTGTACAGAAAGATTCTCAGTTGTCTGCTCATTATAAGCACAAAGAGGGTCAAACTGAAAGGAGACACCAGTGTGAATAGTTAACACATGATCCACCAGTCACAAGAGGAGATAGTTACAGTTCACCCTTTCACCTCCCTGCACAGTGACTTCTTCCCAGGTCACAGAGCATGACAAGAAAACTCTCCTATAGAAGTGAATGGGACTGAGTCAGTCTTAAGTCCCTATGTGCATGACGCTGCTGTAAAGCATCTCTCTGACTGCTGTTAAAGCAGTGCAAACAAGGCCTAGTGGCCAAAGTGAAAACTGCAAGACTTAAGAATTATTAAAAAATATTGAAAGTAATATGAAAAATTTAAAAAACAACCAAAAATTCCTAAAAAATGTGTTTAAAATAAAAACGGGACTTAAACAATGACTCATTTTTGATGACACATTCCCTTTAAGTAATGGACTTTACTGCAGGTCCCTGCATAACCGGTGGTCAGGAGCCTCCTAGAGTATGGAAGACCTTTTCAAGGGGACAAAGCACTGGTTTAGCTCTCTTTCTTGATCAGTGGGGGCACCAACCCATCTTAAAGGAGAAACCCCTTTTAACAATTAAAAACCTGCTCTTTGCATGGAATATAAAAGGAAATAAATATTATTTGCACATCATTTAAGTGTAACGTGTTTTATTCTAATTAATAAGTCTGTCATTATTATTGTTCCAATATATTTAAACTAAAAAGTAAAGAAACTTTGCATATCGTTTTACTTGCAAATCTCATGTAGATTTTCCTTTTCTATATGTCCCCTTCGGATTATTAAATGTAAAAGGCTGTGCACATCTAATATATACTTTGAAAACGTAAGCATAGGTGCACACTGAAAGGCAATGACAGACATCTAATACATAAATCAGTGCACACTAAAGACTAAATAAAACCTCAATTTATATAGGAATATAGGAAATGCTTTACATCTAAGGAAAATATGAAAAACCTGGGACTCTTAGTTTACAGTATTTTGATCAAAGATTGTATTAAGCTCACCTCCCCCAAACGTCAAGGGGTTCCCAGAGCAGGTGAGTCCCTACACTAAAACATGTTACCTTGCTAGGAGTCCATTCAGACTGCCACTTCCCCAGGAGTGATAGGAACCTGCAATTGAATTATAGGGACTCACCTGCTCTGGGAACCCCTTGACGTGTTGGGAGGTGAGCTTAATACAATCTTTGATCAAATACTGTAAACTAAGAGTCCCAGGTTTTTCATATTTTCCTTAGCTGTAAAGCATTTCCTATATCCTATATAACTTGAGGTTTTACTTAGTCTTTAGTGTGCCACTGATTTATGTATTAGATGTATGTCATTGCCTTTCAGTGTGCACCTATGCTTACGTTTTCAAAGTATATATTAGATGTGCACAGCCTTTTACATTTTATAGTCTATTTGGGAGATGGCAATCTCATTGGCTTGCTGCACTCAACCACCTCATTTAAATATGTGCAGGTTAACTCAATTGCAGGTTCCTATCACTCCTGGGGAAGTGGCAGTCTGAATGGACTCCTAGCAAGGTAACATGTTTTAGTGTAGGGACTCACCTGCTCTGGGGAACCCCTTGACGTGTTGGGAGGTGAGCTTAATACAATCTTGATCAAATACTGTAAACTAAAGAGTCCAGGTTTTTCATATTTTCCTTAGTTGTAAAGCATTTCCTATATTCCTATATAACTTGAGGTTTTATTTAGTCTTTAGTGTGCCACTGATTTATGTATTAGATGCCCTTCTGATTATTGTCATACAGATTGTATGTTAGCAAGAGGTAAGGACATGTGTATCCTGACATGACTCCTGGGTCAAAATACACAGAGCTTTTTTGTGGTCTGATACCATGGAGACACACCGGTCTCCATATGAGCTGTAGACACAAAACCAATAAGAGTACGTCGCTACAGCACCTTTTATACATTGATTTAAATAGAAAATCCATGTAGCAGTCCACACTGCACGAATTTTCCGCCAGATGTTGTTTAAGGCCATGCCCCCACGGCACTGGTTTGCGGTTTTGCAAACCGTCTGAAAAACCGGGCGCAAACTTTTACACGGGCCGCTATGGAAAACCTGTGCAGCAGTCCCCACGGGTGTTCCTTAAAACATTGTATATGTTCATTCTTTCGTCCAGTTTTCGGACGGAATATGAACATGTCAATGGGAAGGGGGAGGGCTTTTCTTCGCTCATCGCGGAGAAAAGCGTGCCCTCGGTGGCCATGTGCCAGATAAACCGACCGTTATTTGTCCTGTGCCTCGGGGACGCGCCCTTACACCGCCGGTGTTCCTAAAAACTTAGAACATGTTCATTCTTCCTCCCGGGTTTTCGGGCAGAACATGTGAATGTGAAGGGGGGGCGGCTTGAATCCACAAACCACGGACAAAAGCCACCCCCTACACGCCAAGAAAAGACAAAATACCAGTCGGATAATCTGACTGGTATTTTGTCATTGGCGTGTGAATGCACCCTAAATATACTTGACAAACTGGACCTTCCCTTTAATGTAATTACAAAAAGAAGGAACTTTTAACCTAAATTCTTGATAGCATGCAATGAAAGCTCCGGTTTCTTTTTTTTAAAGTATCTTAGAAAATTAAGGGTGGATTAGAACAATTTGCTCTTAACATGTATAAACTACCAACACCGTTACCATTAACCAGTAACGTCTATGCTGTCATGACCAAGAAGACTATGGGAGAAGGTGGACAGTGGCAGCACTAGAATGCAGGTGAGGAGAGGTGAGTGTTAATTTTTTGATTTTAGTACTGAAGCACCAGCATAATTTCTTTTTTTTTCTCACAAACCTACATGAAAAACCCTTTTTAGAATTAAAATCCTTGTGGAGTAGGTGTGTAAATATTTTCCCGCTGAGAACACCTATTTAATTAGAAGGGTCTTCTCAAAATCCCATTCATGCTTTTCTAAAGAACCGATGTATGCTGATCTTAGGATGTCCATAGCATGCCCTCTATATTAATGATCTTCTGATTAAAGGGGATTTATCGCTTCATCAGTTCATCTGTTTCATTGTGCTTTCAGTTTCTTAGCTCCTTAAATCCAGGGGCGTTTCTTCCCCTCCCAGCTGGGTGTTGTAAAAGACTAGTAGTGGATCCGCTGGACCACCGCAGACGATGGTGGAAGCCCACACCAGGGAGCGGAATCTAAGTAGGTCCCGGTATTCACCAGAGCCCGCCTCAAAGCGGGATGGACTTGCTGCGGCGTGAGGCTACCAGGTCGCTTCCACTGGTGGGACTTGCTTGCGGTGGCGGCCAAGGGTGGGCGAGGTACAGATTCGTCAGGCAGGCTCGTAGTCGGGGCCAGGCAGCAGGTCCGGGCAGGCGGCTCCGGTTCGTAGACGTGGACAGGCAAAGGGTCTGGGCAGGCAGCGAGATTCGTGGTCGGTAAACGTAGGCTAGCGGTTCGGTACACTGTAGACAAGACTAGAGACTTCTGGAACGCTTTCTCCAAAGGCATGAACACTAAGGATCCGGCAAGGCTGCCAGGAAGAGGCCGGACTTAAATAGGAACAGTGCCCGTCAATGACCAATTACCGGTGCACTGTCCCTTTAAATTTCACACAGCCGGCGCGCGCCCTAGGGAGCGGGGCCGCGCGCACCGCAGGACAGAGACGGACAGAGCAGGAGCGTGGCCGGGTAAGTGAACGCTGGCACTGACAGGGGGGTGAGAGGACCCGGACCCGACGTGCGGGACAGGGCGCCGCTCGGCGTGGGGGCACGGAGTGGAGGAATTTCTGGATGATGCTGCGGTTCAGGATGTTCTCCTCCGATTACCAAGACCTTTCCTCGGGCCCGAACCCCTTCCAGTCAACTAGAAAATATCGCTTCCCTCTTGTTCTCCTCATACCCAAGATTTCCTTGACCTCACAGACATTGGAGGCACCAGCCACAGACGGAGGAGGACCAGACCTCTGAGAGAAACAGTTAAGGACCAGGGGTTTTAGTAATGAGACATGGAAAGAGTTTGGAATTCGCATGGTAGGAGGTAGCCGGAGTTTGTAGGAGACCGGGTTAATGCGACTAAGAACCTCAAAGGGTCCCAGGAAGCGGGGTCCCAGTTTGTAGGAAGGCATCTTAAGGCGGACATATTTGGCCGACAGCCACACCTTGTCACCCGGGGAGAAGACAGGAGGAGGACTTCTTCTTTTATCGGCTTGAGTCTTTGTGCGCTCGGAAGCACGGAGCAGAGACTGGCGGGTCTGGGACCAGATGGTCTTCATGTCCTGGACCAATGCATCCACCGCCGGAACCTCGGATGGGGATGCCAGAGGGAGAGGTGGGCGGGGATGCAGACCGTATACGATGTAGAAGGGTGAGGCCCCCGCAGACTCTGAATCTAGGGAGTTATAAGAGAATTCCGCCCATGGCAGCAAGTTGGACCAGTTATCTTAGCATGCAGAGACGAAGTGGCGTAGGTAACACCCCAATACCTGGTTGACCCGCTCCACCTGGCCATTCGTCTGAGGGTGGTAAGCAGAAGAGAAGTCGAGCTTCACCTGGAGTTGGGAACACAGAGCCCGCCAAAACTTGGAAACAAACTGGACCCCTCGATCCGAAACAATTTGCTGAGGGAGCCCATGCAGACGAAAGACATGATGAAAGAATAGCTCTGCCAGGCGGGGGGCAGACGGCAGGCCAGGCAGCGGGACAAAATGCGCCATCTTGGAAAACCGATCTGTGATCACCCAGACAATGGTGTTGCCAGCCGAAGGAGGGAGATCGGTTACAAAGTCCATCGCTATATGGGTCCATGGTTGAGTAGGGATGGGTAGTGGATGTAGTAGGCCTGCCGGCTTGTGACGAGGCGTCTTGTTGCAGGCACAGGAGTTACAAGACTCAACGAGGCCCTTGACATCCTTCACGAGCTCTGGCCACCAAGAGAACCGGGATATCAAGAGGAATGTTTTTCGGGTGCCGGGATGACCGGCCACCAAGGAGCAATGTCCCCATTTCAAGATACATCTGCGGAGAGCAGGGCTTACGTAGGTCTTCCCCGGGGGAACCTTCCGGAGGTCAACTGGGGCAGCCGAGATAAGACGTTCTGGGGGAATTATGTGCTCCGGAGTAATCTCTTCACCCACTACGTCGGAGGCATGGGAGAGAGCGTCGGCTTTCACGTTCCTCTCTGCGGGCAGGAAGTGGATCTGGAAGTCGAACCGGGAGAAGAAGAGAGACCACCTAGCCAGGCGTGGGTTAAGTCACTGGGCAGTCTGGAGGTCTTGGCGGTTTATGTGGTCCGAATAGATGCGGATGGGATGGTGAGCACCTTCCAGCAGATAACGCCATTCCTCCAACGCCAGCTTGATAGCTCCCGATTGCCAATCGTGTAGTTCCTCTCGGCCGAGGAGAACGTCTTGGAAAAGAAGCCGCACGTTACGGTCTTGCCCATGGGCCCTTTTTGCGTAAGAACTGCTCCGACCCCCACAGACGAAGCATCCACTTCCAACGTGAAGGGTCTTGCGGGGTCCGGCCGCGAAAGGATAGATGCTGTGGTAAAAGCAGACTTGAGCTTAGAGAATGCCTCTTCAGCTTCGGAGGGCCAGCTGCGTGGGTTAGCATGTTTCTTTGTAAGTGCCACGAGCGTAGAAAAGGGGGGAATAAATTGGCGATAGTAGTTACAGAACCCCAGGAAGTGCTGTATGGCTCGCAGGCCGACTGGGCGTGGCCTCTGCAACACGGCCGACAGTTTCGCTGGTTCCATTTGTAGTCCTTGGTCAGAGATGATGTATCCCAGAAACGGAAGGCTGGTTTGGTGGAAGAGGCACTTCCCCAGCTTGGCATACAGATGGTTCTCTCGGAGACGCTTCAACACCTGACGAACATGGCTGCGGTGGGTTTCGAGGTCAGGTGAGTACACCAGGATATCATCTAGGTAAACCACTATGCAGGTGTAGAGGAGGTCTCTGAAGATGTCATTCACGAGCTCCTGGAAGACGGCAGGCGCATTACACAGTCCAAAGGGCATCACCAGGTACTCAAAGTGCCCGTCCCGGGTGTTGAAGCCCGTCTTCCATTCATCGACCTTGCGGATTCGGAACAAATTGTAGGCCCCTCTCAGATTCAACTTGGAGAAGATCCTTGTGCCCCGCAGACGGTCAAAGAGCTCTGTGATCAACGGCAGGGGGTACCAGTTTTTCACCGTGATCTTGTTTAGACCCCGGTAGTCTATGCAGGGCCGTAAGGAACCGTCCTTCTTTTTGACGAAAAAGAACCCTGCACCTGCGGGAGAACAGGACCTTCGTATAAACCCCTTCTGGAGATTCTCCTGAATGTACTCCGACATGGCTTGTGTCTCTGGAATGGATAAGGGGTAGACTTTGACTTACTGCTTGGCACCAGTCCTCCTCGGGGCAATCGGGCAGTCGTAAGGACGATGCGGGGGAAGACTCTCGGCTTGTTTCTCAGAGAACACATCAGCGTACTCCAGATACTCGGGCGGCAGACCGGGCAGTGGCTCACGAAGGGTTGAGCAGGAAAGCACCGGGCGAGGCGCCCCCAAACAACGCCCCCGACAGTTGGGACCCCAACGAGTTACTTTTCCAGACGTCCAGTCCAGCGTAGGAGAGTGGAGCCGCAGCCATGGACAAACCGGATGGAGTCCGTAAGCAGACTCTCCATCGCCGACATAGATGTTTGAAAACGAGGGTTGTCTCCCTACAGACGGACCACCGGGAGACGATACTGTTTCACCAGAGACTGATGGATAAAGTTCCCGGCTGAGCCAGAATCCAGAAACGCTGGAACTTGGAACGAGATTCCAGCTTCAGACATGACCTGTACTGGCATCAGCAGGCGTGGAGAGGAGGAGTTTGCACCTAGGAATGCCTCTCCCACAAAACCTAGGTTGCTTGGGACAACTCCTCCGGAAATGTTCTGGGCTGCCACAGTAGAGGCACAAGTTCCTTTGCCGACGCTGGGCCAACTCTTGCTCAGTGAGACGAGCCCTCTCAATCTGCATGGGCTCCTCGGGGGGTGTTGGCGACTGGGGCACAGGAGACCTCTGGAACACCAGTGCCAGGCGAGGAAACCGGCGAGGTTGGGCTAGCTAACACTCTTGCCGAAGTTCCTCTTCCTGTTCAATGAAGCGCACATCAATGCGGGTAGCTAACTGGATCAAGTCACTGAGGGAAGACAGAATGTCTCCAGCGGCCAAGACGTCCTTAACTCGGCTTGAGAGACCTTTCTTGAAGGTGGCACACAGAGCGGCCTCGGTCCATGACAGTTCTGAGGCTAAGGTACAGAATTGCACCGCATAGTCTCCCACAGACAGATCCCCCTGGAGTAGGTTTAGGAGGGCTATCTCCGCGGAGGATACACGAGCTGGTTCCTCAAACACACTGCGGAACTCACTAAGGAACGACTGTAGGTCCGCCGTCACCGGGTCGTTCCTGTCCCACAGAGGTGTAGCCCATGCCAGGGCCTTCCCAGAGTAGGCTGACCACGAAAGCCCCTTTCGCACGTTCAGACAGGAACTGGTTGGCCATCAGCTCCACGTGCATAGAACATTGGGTGATGAACCCCCTGCAGAGTCTCGGATCCCCGTCGTACGTGGACGGGAGCGACAGCCGAAGCTTGGGACCCCCCAGAGCCACAGGAACCGCTGAGGCAGGGACAACCATAGGAGATGGCGAAGGTTGCTGCTGGGCAGTGGCGAGTTGCTGCAACATGGTGGACAGCTAGTTCAGTTGCTGCGCCTGTTGACCTAGTTGCTGTGACTGGCGGGCAACAACGGTTGTTAGGTCTGCCAGGCTGGGTAATAGCACCTTGGCGGGATCCATGGCCGGATCCTACTGTACCGGACTGGTAGTGGATCCGCTTGGTCACCACAGGCGATGGTGGAAGCCCACACCAAGGAGCGGAATCTAAGTAGGTCCCGGTATTCACCAGAGCCCGCCGCAAAGCGGGATGGACTTGCTGCGGCGGGAATCTACCAGGTCGCTTCCACTGGCGGGACTTGCCTGCGGTGGCGGCCAAGAGTAGGCGAGGTACAGATTCGTCAGGCAGGCTCGTAGTCGGGGACAGGCAGAAGGTCAGGGCAGGCGGCTCAGGTTCGTAGACGTGGACAGGCAAAGGGTCTGGGCAGGCAGCGAGATTCGTGGTCGGTAAACGTAGGCTAGCGGTTCGGTACACTGTAGACAGACTACAATACTCTGACGCTTCTCAAAGCAGAACTAAGATCCGCAAGCTGCCATAAAGCAGACTTAAATGAACATGCCCGGCATGGCCAATACCGTCATTCCTAAATTCACACTGCTGGCGCGCCCGGGACAGAGACGGACAAAGCAGGAGCATGGCTGGGTAAGTGAATGCCGGCACTGACAGGGGGGTGAGCGGACCTCGGACCTGACGTGCGGGACGGGGCGCCGCTCGGCGTGGGGGCACGGATGCGCCTGTGACCCGGGATGAGGGTTGCAGGGGCATCCGTGACAGGTGTTTCTTAACTGAAGGGGGATGACATCATCCCCCACCCCTTCACTGTTCATGCTCGCTCCCGAGTCAGTGTTTGAGATCAGTGGGAGGGGATAGCACATCCCTGCTCCGCCCCCCCCCCATCTGTCTAAGTCCACTTGTCACTGTGTCGTTCCTCTCCCTATGCAGTCTTATTTTGTAAGAGCTGTTTGTTTACATACCACAGCCCTGCATTCAGTCTAGACGGCCTTCTATGAACTCAGAGCACTGATCTCTTCTCCTCTCACAGCTGGAGGTTTGTTACAGTTGAATCCAGTCTTATATGAACTCATCCAGAGCAGCACAGATACGTCTCCCTTCTATGTTTACACAAGGCACCGAGGCACAATTCTGCTGTTTTCTGATTGTAGAAGCAGCTGCAGTGTTACTGTGGAGCTGCTGGCTGTGCAGAGTGAAATTGTTGCCAGCCCCTTATTCTGAGTGAGAGAGGCAAGAATGCACGCTCCCGTGAATACGTCCAGGAGCCAGACAGAATGTAAATTAGTAGAGCCGTCAGCCAATGAAATCCGATCGGCACTGGGGAACAGTGTTTACAGAAAACGAATATAAGAGAGACAGTGAAAACAAGACAGCTTTGCAAATGACATCCAATTGCTAAGTTGCTTGTTTTCACTGTCCCCTTATTCTGAAGACCATTTAATGTAATGATAAAACCCCTTTAATATTTTGCAAATTTCAAGTGAGCTGGGAAACTCATCCTAATCCCCATGTACGTGCAGATACCAGTAGATTTGCATTGTGGAATTGTCAGACATCCACATAATTTGTTAATCTGCTCAGACTTTACATGTGAGTGCAGTGCTGCAGATTTCATGCGTCTTTTTTTTGATGACCGAGCCCAGATTGTCTATTTTGTGCAGTGTGTTTTTGATTACTGTATAACCTGTAAAAGTCAAACTTGTTTTTACTTTTCACTGAAGAGAGTATAAGGCCAGGTGCAAATAGTATAACAAAGATTCTGAAAAATCTTTCACTTTTCAAGGGAAATACGCTAATAAATTCTGCACGCTTCCCATGTGTGCCTTAGGTGCATTTTTTCTTTGCTCATGCATTACACACAAAAATATCCTTTAAAAAACACTGTGTGAACATAGTGTAAGAACAGCAAAGAGACCAGAAACTAGGGGCGACCTGTATGACTTTTGGCACCCAGATGCCATTTTCTTTTGCGTGCATTAGTAGCATAGAGTGTGCCTCAATCTATGAACCTGCTCTACTGCAGGTCATAGGTTTAGCGCTTTCTAGCTACAAAGCGACACAACTTGCTCAGGTAAACCACTTTTAAAGTGCTCTACCTGTTCAAGCAGTAATGCACCTGGATTTGCTGTACTGAAGCTATAAATTTGTAGCTTCATACGGTTGTAGTGCAACACGCCTCCCGCACGCCCCCGATCTCGGGTACATTACAAAGTGCTGCGGGCGCTCCGTATTGCGCTTGATATTGGAGTGCGCTTGATTAAAAATATAGCAAACAGGGATGTGCCAGTTTTCGGGCTGAAAAGCCACCAGACTACTGGTGCAGCCCCGTTCATACATGTTGCCCTAGGTCTCTTTGCACTCTACCTGTACTTCTAGGTATAGTAAGGAGCTAATATTTAACCAGAAATATTCCAAGGAAGGCTTCCTGTTTAGAGCACTGTTCTGGTAAGTTATAACAGCATGCATCCTAGTACAAATAAAAGGCATCATGTGCTTGTAAGGGGTAAACATACCGACTATGTTCTGGTTTTGATGAAGTCCCTTGTTTCTTTTATTACTCTCCGGTTAAACATATTATGTAAGGTTTATTCTGTGCTGTTTATATTTTGCCCCAAGGAAATTCAAGCCGTGTTTGGATATAGAGAACAATGTTGAAAGACGTGGAGCTGAGAATAGCTACTTGTAAATCTTCCTATTTAGGGCATGTTCACATGTTACAGATTTGCCATAGGCAAAAAGCCCCTATGCAGAAACCAAATTGGCTTGCATCGAACACAGATTGCACTCAATCCACACCAAGATCCATGTCAAATCCTGAATGTGTGAATAAGGTCTTACACCTCTGAACAATGCATGACATCATCTCAAAGCATGGAGAATGCTTCTACAATGAAGGTAAAGGTGGCTGTAACTAGGGGGCCTTTCTGGATTCTATGCTGACCATAGTTTGGACAACAAAAATCTCCCAATAGGTTTCCTTTTAAGGCTTTTGAGATGGCCTGAAAGGTGTATTCTCACTACAATGATTAGCTTGTAACAGGTAGGGACAGATAATGGAAGACTTTTTCTAAATACTTTGCTGTTTGGTCTGAAGATAAAAACTATATCCTCTTAGTAGTAACCAGAAACTTGTGTGCTCTGTCTCTCTCCCCACCTCTCCCTTACCTTTTATCTCTCATTGCTCTAAACTGCTGTCAGTCATTCACTCTGACCATGGTGGGTCGCCTCCTGCAGAGTCTTATCTCTAGTAACAGACTTTGAGACCCTCTCATTTAGCTAAGTAAACACTCTTTAGAGCCCTGTAGCCCTGCATACTGCACTTTATAGATCTCTTCCTCTAGTTGTCAGTGTAACAGTAATAGCTATTAACAGCAGAGCTGATGTGTTAATCACTGCTATAGACTCACCCACAGCCTGAATAACATGTGTGATTTTAAAGCTAGCTGTGGTTGTAAAACTGCATGGGGAGAGAACCCCTTTAACACCAATTTTGGTAATAAATATACTACAGACTTGTGATGCAACTATATCTGCTTTTATTATAGTAGTCTGCATCCAATTGTCCACCATAACTATTTGGATCTAAACAAATGCTAAAATATTTTACTTCAGGTAGAGACGATCAGATCAGAACATTGGAACTCTTGTATAATACAGTTTGTCACAGACTTTTTAGTCTTTTAAAGGTAATGTATTGTAGAATTTTATTAGATCTAAAGGGGTTTTCTCATTACAATGATTGGTTTTTAACACGCAGAGAAAGGTAAATGAAGACTATTACCAAAAACATTTTGCTTTGTTATGGAGAGTAAGAAGATTTTATCTAGTACTAGTGCACACAAATTTCTCTAGGTTACTGACCACCTAGAACAAAAGTTTATCTTGTTTTTTTTAGTGACAAATTTAACCCCTTCCCGACATAGGGCGTATGGATACGCCCTAGCGGGAAGTGACTACCCGCAAATGGACGTATCCATACGCCCTGGCGATCCCGCGTGCGTGCGGGCGAGCCACGCGCGATCGCAACATGGGTCGAGCGGTAAATTGCCGCATGCCGTATCACCCCCGGCTGGAGTGAGCTCCGGCCGCGGGTGATTAACGCTTTATTACCGCAGCCTGTCATGGCTGCGATGATAAAGCCGCAGGCAGGAGGAGTGAGCTCCTTCTGCCTGCTCCCGTCGGCTGCCGCACTGTAGTGCGGCTCCGATCCCCTGCCTGATGGTTCCGGGAAGTGAACGGCACTTCCCGGGGTCATCTGTGACGTCACCATGCCCGCAATGCATTGTGGGCATGGTGACAGGCGTTGTCATGGCGACCAGTACACAGTACGAGTACTGTGCACTGGCCTGCCTTCTAACAGCAATCATCAGATTGCTGTTAGAAGAAAAAGTGAAAAAAAGTAAAAATAAATGTCAAAAGTGAAAAAAAAGTAAAACACAAAAAATAAAATAAAAACACGTACACCGCCCTTTTCCCCTTTACAAACGCCAATCGCCCCAAAAAAGATCAAAAATAAATAAAGTACCCATATTTGATATCGCTGCGTGCGTAACAACCCACCCTATAAATCTGTCATGTTAATTAACCAGTACGGGGACCGCTGTAAAAAACAAAAACAAAAAACAGTCACAGAATTGCGATTTTTGTACATCCTGCAGCACATAAAATGGAATAAAAATCGATCAAAAAAAGTTGTACTAATTAAAACTTCAGTTCATCCCACAAAAAAAAGTCCTTACACGTCTCTGTATACAGAAAATAAAAAAGTTATGGCTCGCAGAAGACCGCGATGCATAAATATTATTTAACACAATAAAAACACTTTTTTTTTTTTTTTTTTTTTTTAAATTGCTTCAAAATTTAAAAAACTATATAAATAGGGTATCGCCGTAATAGTATCGACCCAGAGAGTAAAGCTGACTTGTCATGGATACTGCACGGTGAGCGCTGTTAAAAATAAAAAACACTACTAGGATTGCAGTATTTTCTTCACCCTGCCTTCCAAAAAACCGATTTAAAACTGATCAAAAAGTCTCGTCCCCCAAAAAAATTATACCAATAAAAGCGTCAACTCTTCCCGCAAAAAACAAGCCCCTACACAGCTCCGTACATGGAAAAATAAAAAGTTATAGCTCTCAGACTATGGTGATGCAAAAACATGTTTTCCTTTTGAATAAAAGTGTTTTTATTGTGTAAAAGCAGTAAAGCATAAAAAATATACAAATTGGGAATCGCTGTAATCGTATCGACCTGCTGAGTAATACTTGTATGTCAGTTATACTACACGGTGACCGCTGTTAAAAAATAAAAATAAAAAACACTACCAGGAATGCTGTATTTTGTTCAAAATGCCTCACAAAAACCTTAATAAAAAGTGATCAAAGCAGCGTATGCCCCCCATAATGGTACTAATAAATACGTCAAAAAACAAGCCCAGAATGAGCTCCGTATACAGAAAACTGAAAATGTTATGGCTATCATAACAGAACAACATAAAAATGCAATTTTTTTTTATAGACCTATTTCTATTGTGTAAAAGTAATAAAACATAAAAAAAACTATATAAAATCTATATCATTGCAATTGTACCGACCCCCATAGTAAAGTTATCCTGTCATTTACACTGCACGGCGAACTCTGTAAAATTGAAGCCCAAAAAACAATGGCGGAATTGCATTTTCCCCTCATTTTCATGGCCCAATGGAAAAAAACAACAACTTTGTAACACCTGTGCACCCAAAATGTACAATACACCCTAGATGAGATTATGAGGCGTGCTGAATCCAAAATGGGTTGACTTCTGGAAGGTTTCACCTCAGGGCCGTCTCTTCCATTGGGCCAGGTAGGCCAGTGCCCGGGGGTCCAAAAGCCCAGGGCGGCCCCTGGGAGCTCGGGCGACTGCCTGCCCGGCCCAATGGATTCACTCACCACCGCCCGCCGGAGCCCGGACACGGCTCTTTCCGCCCTGCCTGCGCTTAGTTACTTGTCCCAGGCTGCGCAGGCAGGGCGGTGCGGGCTGCGGAGGTCAGAGAGCAGGGTGGCCCCTCACTACGCCGCTCCTGCGCTTTACAGTTCACAGCGCAGGCCGGGGCAGCGCTGCCTATCTTCACTGCGGCGCCGCCCTGCCTGCTCTTTGAACAGTAAAGCGCAGGCGCGGCAATTGAGCAGGGGCCCTGCGCACCTGCACTTCACTGCGGCGCCACCCTGCTTGGGCTGTGAATAGTAAAGTGCAGGCGCGCAGGGCCCTGCTCAATTGCCGCGCCTGCGCTTTACTGTTCAAAGAGCAGGCAAGGCGGCGCCGCAGTGAAGATAGGCGGCGCCGCCCCGGCCTGCGCTGTGAACTGTAAAGCGCAGGCGCGGCATCAACCAGGCAGCAGGTACTCCCGGCGGGCGTACTGAAGCGCAAATCTCCTCCATCCGCTGGCGCCCCGTGGGAAATGTAGTTTTAGTGCGGGCCACGTGCCCCTCCATCATGTGGACAGCCATCCTGTGCCCCTAGGCCAGACCACGCAGCATTTTATATAACTTAGGAGCTGCTGCGTGGTCTGGTTGGGGGGCCCAGTGCACAGCTCTGCCCAGGGGCCCATAATGCTGTTAAGACGGCCCTGTTTCACCTGTTCTGGTACTTTGGTGGCTTTGTAAATGCGACATGGCCCCACCAAAATCTGCGTTCCAAAATCCAAATAACACTCCCTCCCTTATACGCCCTGCTATGCGCCCACACAGCAGTTTACACCCACATGGAGGGTCTTGCCGAACTTGGAAGAAATTGCTTAACAAGGTTTTGGGGTGCTTGTTTACCAGGATGCCTTGTAAAAATTAAACATTTTCAGCTAAAATTGCAGATTATTGGGAAAATTTTTTTTTACAATTTTCACAGCCTAACGCTAAAAATTTTTGTGACACACCTGTAGGGTCGATATGCTCACTACACCCCTGGATATATTCCGTAAGGGGTGTAGTTTCCAATATGGGGTATTTTTTAGGGGAGTTTTAGCACCTTAGGGTGTCCGCAAATCTGAAATGGCCCCTAAATAAAATGGTAATGAAAAATGAGACCCCAGAGTCCAGTAGGTGCTCCTCCTATTCTGGGGCTTGTGGTTGAGCCAAATAATGCACTAGGGCCACATATGGGATATCTCTGAAAACGGCAGAATCTGGGGAATCAATATTAAGTTGTATTTCCCTGATCACATTTACCGTATTCTTGTGAACAATGTATAAAAATTTAAAATCTGCAAAAAAAGTGAAATTTTGAAATTTCACTTCCACTTTGCTTTAATTCCTGTGAAACACCTAATGGGTTAATAAACTTCCTAAATGCGGTTTTGAATACTTTAAGGGGTGTAGTTTCTTAGATGAGGTCATTTATGGGGGTATCTAACATACAGGTCAATCAAAGTCACGTTAGAACTGGACTGGTCCCTAAAAAATGTATATTGCAAATTTTGTTGAAAATTTGAAAATTACTACTAAATTTCTAAGCCCCCTAATGTCGTAAAAAAAAGACATTTAAAACTACAGCAGACATAGGGTAGATGCTAGTTATAAACTATTTTGAGTGGAATAACTATCTGTCTTACATGCAGAAATTTTTGAAGTTTAAAATTGGTAAATTTTTCAAATTTTTCACGATTTTTTGATATTTTTCACAAATAAACAAGCATTTTTTGGACCAAAATTTCTTACTATCTTAAAGCACAATGTGTCACGAGAAAAAAATCTCTGAATCACATGGATAGGTTAAAGTGTCAAAAAGTTATTCTCACATAAAGTGACACATGACAGATTTCAAAAATGGGGTTCTGTCAGAGAGGCCAAAACTGGCTCCAGCGGTAAGGGGTTAAACCCTAAGGACTCGTTCCCACGGCTTAGGGCAAATGCCGGTCGGAAATCCCGACCAGTATGTGCTCTGTTGTGCGGCCGTGCACATGGCCGCCGGGAGGCAGCTTTTCTCCGCGGTTTGCGGAGAAAAGCCCTCCCCCTTCGCATTGACATGTTCATATTCCGCCCAAAAATTGGGCAGAAGAATGAACATGTTCAATCTTTTTCGGACCGCTGGCAGTCTAAAAAACCGTCTGGCGGAAAATCTGTGCAGTGGGAACTGCTGCACAGATTTCCCATAGAGGTCCGTGTAAAAGGTTGACAGCTGGTTTACAGACGGTTTTCAAAACAGAAAACCGTCTGTAAAACTGACTAAAAATTGCTTGTGCAGACAAGTCCTTAGAGCTCTGTAGCCTTGTGCACTACACATTATTAATCTCCAGCACTCGTATCACTATAACTGGGAACAGGAGAGCTGATATGCCAATCACTTATTTATGAGTAACCATGAATAATAACATCTGTTTGAAACGCGTTGGTTAGGCTACTCTGTCTTCGCATACCCTGTTTGTCCTGAGACCGCTTTTTTGTATATTTTTGTTTTTTACTGCTTGGATTAAAATTTCTACTTTTTATACCACAAGACTGGTGTGGATATCTATCTATTCTTCTATCAAGTGGCTGTTACATCCTGCACAGCAACAGTGAGCTCTGTATTACACTTGTATATTACAATATACTCCTAATATAATAGTAATAATAGTATATTATTAATAATAATATTATTATTAATCGTAATAACTTATACTGTGTCTGTTTCCATATATCCAACAAGTGTCCCAGAAAAGGGACAAGCAGGAGCGGCCCGTCTTCTTCTGCTTTTGCGCTCCACCTAGGCATCAGGGACAGGTGGTAAAATGCGTTATTTGTGGTCATTACTTGTTGATGAGAACAAGCGAGCACAATCTGATTGAGGTGGAGGATAAATGTCAGAACATATTATTTTCCTGAACAAGTAACTGATATTGGAGCCAACTTCCAGCAGAGGTGGTTAGAAAATCAAAAGTAAGTGAATAGTAACCTGCTTGGGATACACAAGTATCTGTCCTAAATAATACAAGGCCAGACTGGAGGGCCCCGGCGGTGGTCTCTCTGCCATTTAGCTTCTAACTTCCTAATTACTTTGAATAAAGGTTAAATTTTCTTATATTTATTAATAGGAAATCCTATCGGGTTGTTTGTCCAAATATGTTTATCTGCTTAAATACAATAATCCTCTATTTACAAAACAAATGTAGTTAGTCAGACTTTACCGCTAGATGGCGCTATTGCTACTATGTAGTTATGTGTTTATAAGGTATAACTTTTTTTTTTTTTTTTTAACATTTTCGCTCTAGTATTTTCTGCAGCATCCTTTGTTGTTGGACTGGAAAAATTTTTCAGATGTTCTGCATTCTTGAAGCTGAATTTAGCCACTTTGTATATAGAATTATAATACATAAAACGTTGAACTTTGTAAAAACATTGCATTTACTTTATTCATTTTACTGATCCTGTAATAGAATCCAGAACGGCACAAACTACTGAGATGTTATCCCCCAGCCCTTTCTGATCACCCAGTGTTTTTACAAATCGTGGTCCTGTGATTTGCATTCTGGGAATGTTAGTCTTCCTCCCAGCCATTGGGGTATACATATTGTTCTGGCATGTATACTATATGTAAATATGTTGCTGCATGATTTGACTCCTGGCTCTCTTCCATCTCATTCTAGGATCTTCTGCTTCTTTCATTAAGGATCTTGCTCAGTGTATTCTGAGAGGCATCGCTGAGCAAGTGCCCTAAACGAAGGCTCAGTTTGAAGTATTTGTTCAAACCACAGAAATGTAATACAAAAAAAAAAAAGCTGCAAGAGAGACTTCCAGTGTATGCAATGTTTTAGAATTTTTGCTTCTTTCTTAAACTTATACAGTGTTTCTAATGCATTGGGTACTATTTCAAATTGTTCCAAGAATGTTTTGAAATCCGATAAAACAGAAATGTTAAGACATCATAAAAATGGCAAGATCAGTATTGACATTTCTTAAAATTGTTTTTTCCTACTTCTTCTCATGTTCCTAAATAGCTTTGGGGTCTACAGGACGTTTTTCTCTCTAACTATACAGCCTTGAAACTCAAGCATAGATTTGAAATCCAGTACCAATCTCTACGTGATAGACACCCAATTATACACTTCTCGTGACACACTCCCCTCTGCAAAACCAGTGACTGTCTTCCTGTCTTGAAACATCATGTCCTCTGCTCTATCTTCCAACCTAAACCTCATAAAATCATAACTTCTTGTCTTTCCCCAGCTCCTTAAACCCAGTGTTTCCACTTCCAGTCCTCAATGCGACACCAATAGTCATGTTTCAGGATCCTCCCCAGTGCACTGCACAAAAACATCACTGTTTCAGAATGCACTGACAATAATGATTCACCTGTGCAATGCTATGACCAATAAACCCATGGTGTGCCTTGAGGACTAGGTTGGGCAACCTCTGTACTAACCAACCCCCATCTGCTATTTCTCTCTCAGTATGTGGCACCACCATAACTCCTAGGCAGCAGGCCCGATGTCTTGGGGTTATACTAGACTCGGATCTGTCCTTCACCCCATATATCCAATCCCTTGCCCGCTCCTGTCATCAGCACCTCAAGAACATCTTCAGAATCCGTCTTTTTCTCACTGTGGAAACAACTCAAACCCTCATTGTTGCTCTTCTTCTTTCTCGTCTTGATTACTGTAACTCCCTGCTTATCGGTCTCCCACTCTGTAAACTCTCCCTTCTCCAATCTGTCCTGAATGCAGCTGCCAGGCTTGTCTTTCTCTCCAGCCGCTATACTGATGCCTCTACCCTGTGTCACACTGCATTGGCTGCCTATTCAGTACAGAATACAACATAAACTCATCACTCTCCACAGTGCTGCACCTCCCTACATCTCCTCCCTCATCTCTGTCTACCACCCTACCCGCTCTCTCCGCTCAGCTGCGGACATCAAACTATGGACCACAATCATCCGAAACGCCCATGCCGTCTTCAAGATTTTGCACGTGCTGCACCCATTCTCTGGAACATGCTACCACGTACCATCAGGCACAATCCTAGCCTTCGCAGTTTTTAAGAGTGTCCTGAAAACACATCTTCTCAGGCAGGCCTACCATGAGCCCTTATTGCTAACCCACAACTTCTATCACACACATTTCTGTCACTCCCTACACTAGGGCACTCACAGGCACTTATCTGTATATAGATGTACAGTCAGGGTGGCAGGTTCACCTAATTTTTATGTAAACCACCCCCTATTTATGAAACATGGCTGGACCATTGTAAATTCAGCACTTCTCCCCGAGGCACCCTCATAGATTGTAAGCTCTTGCGAGCAGGGCCCTCACACCTTGTGTCTCATCTGTAAGTAGCTTTCACTGTGTAATGTCTGTCTTTTGTCTGTAATTATACCCTCTACATTGTAAAGTGCTGCGGAATTTGTTGGCGCTATATAAATAAAGATTATTACTATTATTATCTGTATTAGTGAGGTGTATGCAGTGATTGGCGGTCTAGTAGCGCCTCTCTACAGTACAGTGCGGTACTACATGTCCTGTATTGCTCTTACATATATCAGTGAGGTGCATGCAGGGATTGGTGGTCTAGTAGCGCCTCTCTACAGTACAGTGCGGTACTACATGTATTAGTGAGGTGAATGCAGTGATTGGTGGTATACAGCATCTCTCTATAGTACAGTGCAGTACTAATGTCCTGTACTGCTCTTAAATGTATTAGTGAGGTGCTTGCAGTGATTGGTGTTCTATAGCCCCTCTCCACAGTACAGTGCGGTACTACATGTCCTGTACTTCTTACCTGTATTAGTGAGGTGCTTGCAGTTATTGGTGGTCTATAGCTCCTCTCCACAGTACAGTGCGGTACTACATGTCCTGCTCTTACATGTATTAGTGAGGTGCATGCAGTGATTGGCGGTCTAGCAGCGCCTCTCTACAGTACAGTGCGGTACTACATGTCCTGTACTGCTCTTACATGTATTAGTGAGGTGCATGCAGTGATTGGTGGTCTATAGCGCCTCTCTATAGTACAGTGCGGTACTACATGTCTGTACTGCTCTTACATGTGCCAGCATAAGCAGCTCTTTTGGCGGCCTAGCATGGGGGCCCCAGTGTGGTACTACATGTCCTGTACTGCTCTTAAATGTATTTAGTGATGGGGCATGCAGTGATTGGTGGTCTATACGCCTCTCTAAAAGTACAGTGCGGTACTACATGTCCTGTACTACTATTACAGTATTAGTGACGTGCATGCGTGATTGGTGGTCTATAGCGCCTCCTACAGTACAGTGCGGTATTACATGTCTGTACTGCTCTTACATGTGCCAGCATAAGCAGCTCTTTTGGGCACTAGCTGGGGGCCCCAGCAGTTCATTGAATCTTTTATTCTGTTGGCTGCTGCACCTATCTAATAAAAGATTGAGCTGTCAAACCTGCACCCATCACTCCTACCACTAGATGGCAGTAAACAACAAGCTACAAGAAAATGCTTCTTTTCTTTTTAATCCGAGGTATTGTTACAAACCTCCATCCATTAGATCCTAAACCTATTTTGAAGCAAGAATTTACTGTCTTTATAACTAAAAATACTGTATATACATTGACTACAGCACAGACATTACGGATCTTACATTGCAAACTCTGTACATGATAAATTAGGAAACCTGCTCCAGATATTGTTAGAGGTAGTATTGCCACCGCTCATCCTTTGTTACCGCTCTGTAGGCGTTGTAGAAATAAAGGATATTGACATTGATGATGATCGCTTTTTAGATAACGCAGGCAAAGCTCTGATAAAGATATTATCTCTCCGTCTGGTGCAGGGTCAATGTGAAGACCTTCCGTGGTGGATACATCATTATCTACAACCTACCTGAGAGTACAAGCTATTTCAGTATAGGAGGGGACACAGGGACTCGCTGACTTGGATCCACACCAGGTCTCAATGCATCTAATTATAAAATAGAATAAAATGAAGGTGTGTCCTGCTTCAGAGCGGAAACCACAATGTCGGTTTATATAACAAACCTAATGTTCGCTTATATCCATGTGGCTACACCGGGGCACCGCTGCTGCAGTAGTAATATAGCGCTCCCTATAATAGTGCCAGGAACAGTGCCACCCATCACAGTGCAGGGCAGCAGCTGCTCACATGTAATGTCTGTTGGCTGGCACAAAAGAACTTTCTGCAGAAGTGCTTGATTAATCTTAGGATAAAGGATCTATTCACGCAAGAGTTATAGATTTTGTGCGGTATTCAGGCACAAATACCGCACAATAATTAACAGGACGGGGGCGGGGCCGGAGCGCGGCGGGGTGGCGCCGCTCCCGGCCCCATAGACAATGCATTGTTTACGGCGCGTCCGCGCCGTAAAATAATGTGCATGTCACTTTCTCCCCCGCTGCGGATTCGCCGAGCGGGGAGGAGCGACGGAATCCACTGTTCTCTATGAGAGCAGTGGATTACCGTAATTGCTGCCGCGGATTGGCGCCGTACTGCAGCGCAAATCCGGCGCGCAGTACGGCGCCAATCCGCGGCAGAAATAAGCCGTGTGAACGGGGCCTAATAGTGATAAAGGAATCTATTCATGTGCGGCGCAGAGAGTAGTAGATTTATGAATAAGCGGGTCATCCAGGCACCAAAAAAAGGCTAAAACTTTGATACAAATATTTACAAAAATATTACTGGAAATCTCTATTGATATGGATGTTGTAGACAGATTGCTAAAATGACTTTAATTTTTCGGCTATGCATTCCATATGGTCCTATTGGACAATGATGCTGATGACAGGCTGGTTTTATAGAAGGTTACTGCCCACATGATAAATGAGAATAAGAAAGGGGCTTAAAGTCCAAGTAGCCAGCACCATTTCTTAAAATAAATCCTTAAAATAAATCAAAAACAATTAAGAAATGGTGCTGGCAACTTGGACTTTTTAAGCCCCTTTCTTGATTACAACCATTGGCCTGCGGGAGTTGTCGTGCACCCTCGCGGCGTGTGTGGCTGCGCACTCTCGCGGCGTGTGTGACCGCGCACCCTCGCGGCGTGTGTTGGCCTAATCACAGGTGAGCTGGTTGGATTTGTTCTTTGAACACAGTAGAAAGAGAATGATGGTGCCGCCCACTTGTGTAGATGGCGGGTGCTCAGTGGAAAGCCAAGTAGTCCAGAACATAGAAAAATCCACGGCACTCCTTGTGTAATCATAGAAAAGATTTATTTAACAAAGATTCATATCCAAGATTAACTCTCCGTTTAAGTGTATACAACGCATAGGAGATATAGCAGGAATTATTCCTAGGGTCCAACGTTTCGGCCACAACTGGCCTTCATCAGTGACCATGACGTGGGGAGAAGCAGGAATGCAGGAGAGTTGTTGAACACAGTAGACATACATGCTAAATGGTTAGATTTGCGATAAAGAAAGTGTTAAATAAACCCTTGCCAACACCAGAAAGGAAGGGAGCTATAAACGTCTCATTGCTTTACCCATTTTGTCCTGCACACAGGGTCGGACTGGCCTATCCAAATGTTAAACGTTCAACCAGGCTATGACAAAATAATGGGCGTATAAAAGACAACCCAACGACGAGTTGTTGGCCATTCGAGTACATTTCTTATAGGTTGGTTGGTAAATAACCTATTCGAATTTACCAATGATATGTGTACACTGATAATTACAAAGAATAATAAGTAGCTGTGTACATGTTCCATATGGATGGAAGACGGTTGCTCAGGATCATTACGTATGGTGGGTGAAAATAACATAAATACAACACTGCCCCTACATGATCAAAACCCCAGCTGTATAGTGCATGATGGGACATGTAGTACAACAGTAGAAAGACAGGTTCTTCCAGCATTCGAGATTTGTATTCAAAAACTAGAAAATTTTAATTATCTCGTATTAAAAATGTAAAAAAACCAAAGTAACAGCAACAGACAATCATAGTTGATGCGTTTCAGGTCAAACTTGTGACCCTTAATCGTAACATGTAGTACAGCACTGGTAATATACTGCCTCATTACGCTAATCATAATATAGATCTCAATAGTATAATGTAATGGAACCCCAATGAAAGAGAACACCTGGCCCTCAGGCCACCAGACACATCAAATCATCGCCATCACCTCCAAACCTTGACCATAGGATCAGTGGTGTTTTTTTTTTTTACCTTCAAGCCACTACTTATTTTTCAAAAACAGAAGTCCTCTTTTATCCATTATCTTGATTGCAGAAAGCATGATTCACAGGCAGTCGGGTAAAGATTAGAAGGAAAAAAACTCTTTCCTGACAATAACAACTAGGTCAGGTAATTACTCCATCACACCAACAAGAGAAACACTAAAAAATGGAGTGTGCAAAATTGTTACATATAGTTAAAACGTAACCTTTACCTAATAATTTTATAAAAAAGACTCATAATTAGAAAACAGACTCCATCCAAAAATAGATAGGGTGTACATATTACTGTATAGCTTCCCATATATTGTAAATTAGGTACTACCAGGAGAAAGGGACCGACTCACCCTATTATCTCCCTCAAAATGTTTGCACCTCAAAATAAAGACAGAGCACTCGCCCCGAAAAGGGCGACCCCACATAGATGCGTCGACTATCCCTATAATTTCCTATTTTACCATTATATAACTAGTGTAACACGTTATATAACGTGGTATTGGACTGTGTGCGTATGTATAGGTGCTGCAGCCATGCCAGTGGCACCCAGGTTCGCAGTGTTTTTTTCAGCAATGTTTTTCTGTGCAGGACTATACGTTGTATTTGGCACATATTTGCTTTTAAACTATATAAGGAGAAGTAGATACCTCCATTTTGGTTTCCAGCACCGCCCACCTCCACAGGCTGTTATATCAATGCACTATGCTTTGAAAGGTTGGTGCTTTTTTATTTTTCTCTCTGCATTTTGGAGGCCATTTGCCACAGTGAGAGGTCTGAAGTTGACCCAGGTGAGAGATAATATAGAGTAGGACCACCCAACTGAGATCCCGTTGTAAGCCGGGGGTGGCTTGAGCATTTTTTGGCCAAAAACATGCGGACCAAGAATCTCAAAGTTTTTTTCATATATTGTAGATAGCATAAAATGCTCCTTTGGAGATTTCCATGTGTTTTTTTGCCCCGTACACCAAAACTAGGCGCATTATATGCCGGGACCGACACATTGTAATGTACCTAAAAATTATGCACTGTGCGCCTCCATAACGAAATGCGCCTATTGAGGCACATAGCACATCATTACAAGTGTATATGTGTTAGGCGCATTTCACATTTTACAAGTATGTGTTGGGTGCATTACAAGTATGTGTTGGGTGCATTACAAGTATGTGTTAGGCGCATTTCATATACTTGTAATGATAAGTATGCGCATCGTGTGGCGATGTGTTTTCAAGTAGTGGGCATTACATACTCCACCAATATAAATGCTTTGGTGCCGCGATAGGAAATGCGGCACATAGCATATCCAATTAGAATGTGTGGATATGTCAATGCCGCTCTAATCGAGTAGCACCATCGCGCACAGAGGCGCATAGCTTATCATTACAAGTATATGAAATGCGCCTAACACATATACATTTGTATTAATGTACTATACTCCTCAATAGGCGCATTTCGTTATGGGGGCACACAGCGCATCATGTTTAGGCGCATTATGTTTACTATGCAAGGTATACCTGACGCCAGATTTTTGATAGGGTCGGACTTTCTGGCGCACTTTACACTTATTTAATGCGCCTAAAAGCTGAGGTAGCACCGCCAATTTTCAGACATCTTGCCCTTAGTCTATGTTCTAAAGACCTGAAACGCGTCAGACATTGCTGCTTTTTTCTGTATCGCTTTTACTGTGGATTTAAATAAAGAATACCTCTTAAGGAAGACGCTGGACCTGCTTTTCATTTTTGGATCGGTTTGCGGTGTTCCCCGTGGTCCGTATGTCTCCTGAATTTTTACGGATGACGCTGGATTTTTGCTTTATGGTAATACTATTTTGCATACTTTTTCCCAGGAAGCATTGCTCGATAGCCTCCCTATTAAATAGATCTCCAATAGAAGAGTCTGTTCCTGTCCAAGTTTATATCTCTTATAAAAGATGCCAAGCATGCATGTAGCAGCCAAAAATACAGTATAGCATCTAAGTCGGCCTTAAGATCCTCACTTATTGTCCAGAGAAAAATTGGATTTTTTCTGTCTTTTATCCAGAGGTGTCTATTAACCACACATCTCTCTTGCCTCTAGCAGTGCTTTCCAACGAGAGGGATGTAGAATACTGGTGTTCCTGAAATCTGGGTTTCCCTGGAAGCAACAGCAGGAGCTAAGACTTTAAGGGTATGTTCACATGGATCCGTGTTGGATCCAAAAATCGCATCCCAAAACGCTACATCAATCTGATCCTAAACGGATCCAACACGTATCCAACCCGCAGCTGTGTGTTTGGCTGCGTGTTGGATGCAGCAGGATCGCACCCTATAGTTTATTATAGGGCTCCTGCTGCATCTTTCGGACCAAGAATTGACATCTCAATTCTTGTAACGGGTCCGAAAGACGCAATGAGACACGTTTCAGCGATCACTCGTGTGAACGCCGATGCACGTTTCATATTAAGAGCAATGTAAATCACACTGCTATTTATTAGATACGTGTTTGGGTCCGTTTGGGGTCCGACAGACAGATCCAAACACGCAGCTAAAAGCATATGTAAAACGCCGTGTGAACATACCCTAACAAGCTACTCAAAGATTATTGCCATTGGATTGCAATCAAGAAATCTGGACCAGTGCACAGCCCTGGCTAAGAACAAGGAGAACCTCAGCCAGCTCACACACCTCGCATCTCTGAAATTGGGCTAGTAATAGAGATTCTGGATGACATGAAAATATATTTTTCATATTTCTCTTTTTTTGTACAGCTTGAGCTTTTTACACTGTATTAGTGCAGAACCTATGCTTTCAGGTTGGGATAAATGCACCCATGGGATACATTCCAGGTCTTTAGTGGGAACTTGCAACCTCTACATTTATGTTGTTAAATTAATTGGCTTAAAAATTGCTACCTTGGTAAATTACATAAAATGATAGGTACATGTTAATCTCTTTACTGATCTAAACTGCTGCAGATCAATTACCCCTACCTCACCCTAAGCAACCATAAATGTTAGGTATGTAACAAGCAGTCACTTCTGCTGGGAATACTGTATCTATTTACTTACATGTGTCCTTGAAGAATACATTCCCTAACAGATGAATAGATGCTGTACATCTACCTTGTTTCCTTGAAACTAAGACCTGCTCCAAAAATAAGCCCTAGTTACAGTTCATTATAAAAGTGTCCAGGCAGCTATACATGTGAATAAAATACTGCAGGGCAAATACAATAGACCCTTCATAGAGTACAGCAGACACACCTAAAAGAATTCTACCTTCAAAAGAAAGCTGACACCCCCAAAAGAATCGCACTCAATAGACCCAACCGCAATAATGGTTGGGTAGTGCCGGGCTCTCACACTCAGATCGGAAAGTCCCGCTGGCATCACTCCGCTCCTGAGCCGAAGCTTTGACTGCTTCCGGTCACCAGGAGAAGCCAACTGCTAATTAAGCTGCAGTGGAACATAGCTGGGACCCCGAGAGTGACGCACCTTTGACAGGAGAGACACAGATCTGTGTGTGAGAGCCCATCCACCATCAGCACTTGCCAACTCGAATTGCTTTGGGTCTAAGGGGGTCTGGTGAGTGTGATTCTTTTCAGGGTGCCTGCTTTTACTGGTGAATAGACACCCATCATGTACCAGCACCATAAGTACCGGTAAACAGAGGAACAAGAAAATAAGACATCCCCTGAAAATAAGCTCTAGCCCATCTTTTGGAGCAAAAAATAATATAAGACCCGGTAATTTTCAGGGAAGCACGGTATGTAGCCTGTTATGTTGAGGTATTTCTGGCAAAAAGAAAAGATTTAAATCTTTTTTAAGTCTTGATTCATTTTCTTATGTTTTCCGTGTCAGTTTGTGCTTTTTGTGTGTTGGGTGTAGCCTCCCTTCAGTGAAGATGAGCAGAAGCATTTCTTGTTTGAATCCTTTGCCTAACGTCTTTTTTCCTAACCTCAGTCTTGGTGCACATCCCCTGTTTCCTACCTCATCTTGAAAGCTTTGGGAGGCTGGATCAAAGGAGAGTGGCTACAAAAGCTGTCCCGAAAAAGCCAAACCCTTTCAGTCAACTGATCTCCTAGGCCACAGGTGTCAAACTGCAGCCCTCCAGCTGTTGGGGAAACTACAACTCCCATCATGCATTTGCATAATCCATAACTGTAGGCATCATGGGAGTTGGTTTCCCAAAAGCTGGAGGGCTGCAGTTTGACACCCCTGTCCTAGGCCTTACCCAGATGGTTTATTTTATCTGTCTAGACAACAGCTACTGAGCCCACTGTCCCCAAACTGCAGGAAAGACACAGTACAATGTACTGGAAGCATATAAAGAGTGCCTAACTTTGGGAGAGAGATTTAGAAAATGATTTTGTTCCACTGGAAACCTGGTTAAAATACATAAGAAAATAGATAGTGTCTGTAGACATTGATGGTCCCCAGTCTTAACACTCAATCCAGGACTCTCCAGACTGAGGGTATCCAGGCTTATTGGGGGTTGTAGCTCTACAGCATTTGGAGAGCCACAGAATGGATACCACTCAAATTGAGTTTTGTTTTTTTATAATAAACATGATGATAGACATTGAAATCCTCTATTACATAAAACACACGTAGTGCTAGAAATTGCTAGAAATTCAAAAGTGAAATGTGTCCACTGTTTAATGGGGATACGACTGCAATAGGAGAGGATGTTTACTTCTTGTTTTATGTACAGGATAGATACTTGGGGACGTGTTCCATTTCTGTAGATAGTCACGCATAAACAAATAGTTCCACCTCCACCCCAGACTTCTAGATGTGTTCTCTAAGAACGACCTTCCGAGACCAAATTTAATACAAGAATATGAACAATTTACATCATTACATGTTCTGTAGTTTAAAGTGATTTTCTGGTCTCATTCAAATAAAACACTCATATAGAGCGACATGTGCTGTAGTCTGCCGTCCTTTCAGCCCAAAAACTGGTGCAGCCTTGTGCATTCCAGTATTAAGTGCATTATCAGGCACCTGTGGCACTCTGTAATGCGCCTGAGATCGGGGTCGTGCTGGAGACGTGTCGCACTACAACCGTACGAAGCTACATATTTATAGCTTCAGTACAGCAAATCCAGGCACATTACTGCTGGAACAGGTAGAGCACTTTAAAAGTGGTTTACCTGAACCAGAAGTGTCGCTTTGTAGCTAGAAAGCGCCTAATCTATAACCCGCAGTAGAACAGATTCTGGCGCATTCTAAACTACAATGTGCGCAAAAAATTGGTGG
Source organism: Phyllomedusa bahiana (assembly GCA_025379985.1). Taxonomy (NCBI): domain Eukaryota; kingdom Metazoa; phylum Chordata; class Amphibia; order Anura; family Hylidae; genus Phyllomedusa; species Phyllomedusa bahiana. The sequence continues at coordinate 199,480 of JAODAL010002042.1, forward strand.
CTGGGTGAAAAAAAAATATCATGCATGTCGCCCGAAATGTATAATGGTTCTAATTTTCATTACGTATAAAATCTCTCCATTTTTAAGATTTTTGCTTGCTGTCAATGAACGGAAACATTCTCGCTGATACACTGAAGATGACAACCTATATAGACCCAGCCCTGCTCCCAGCTGAGGTGTAGACACAATTGTATTACAGTGCTGTTCCCACCATAAGACCTTGATGGCATATTGAAAGGATATCCCAAGTCTGATCGATGCAGGTTCCTCCCCCCACCACCTACAGTCGCATTGCTTGGAACTCCCATAGAACAGAATGGAGTGTCCTGTGCAACCTGCTCTCCATTTTGAGCCAACACTTTTGGGGGCCCTTTGTGGGTACAGAACTGATTTCATATTGCATTCACACTTCGATATAAAGGGCAAAATTCATGTGGATTCTGCACCAAAAATCCATTGGAAAATCCACTGTGTGAGTAAGGTCATTTGGTCAAAATGGTTTAGCTCATAGAGCATTGTGCCCTGTCATTGAATGAAAACCACGGTGTTCATATGCACTAAATGCAAGCAAAGATCTTGAAGATGAATTTTATTACAATAATACACATTAGTAATTTGTGTAGCTTTCCATTGCACAGTTGTTTAGAGTTATTGGCATAAAATATCCCCTTAAATCCGATAATCAGTAAAATGATGGAGCTGATTTTGTTATTTTTTAATTTGTGCTATTTATAAATCTTTAAATTTCTATGACAACCAGCGCGTTTCAGGTAGATCCCAATTTACAGAGTCTTATCAAAGCAAGCCTTTAATTTCACCGCGTGCGCCTGGGCACATGCACGCAGACCGCTACGGGTATTCAGCTTCTTACTTCACACTGGCAAGAAAGAAACACATCTTTGTTTTGCTACCATGAAAAAAAAAATATTTTTGGCCGAAGTGAAACAAAATTGCTTTTTCCATAAATGTCTCTGGGGGAAGTATATAGAAAAATATTCCCAGTTTCATCTCACGTTGCTGCAGCCGATGCAGCCGCTCGCACTCTTTATTTATAAAACCACGCAGCTCAATAAGAGCCTTGTTTTTGGGACGAGGGTTCAGGAAACGTTATCCCACGTTAAGATTTTTTTTCCATTTGCAGGAATGGCGCTGAGCAGCGCTCGCTCCCTCTATATCCCTGGGTTTATTTGGTGTTGAATGTTTCTGTATATTTAACTAAACTCTTCAGACACCATTTGGAAGTATTAAGTCTCGAAATCAAGCTCGACTAATATTTGGATTATGAATATGTAACAAGTTCTACAAATTACATTTTATAGCTCCACTTAATGACTCCTTCAGATTAGAAAGATGCAGAGAAATCCTCCAAGAATCTGTGTGATTTTTTTTTTTTTTTTTTGTCTCCAAAAACATTTCTGAATTCTGCTGGCGAAAAATTTAATAGAAAAATATATTTTCTTACTGATGGTTTTTCATCTGCGAGTAATTTAAGGTGATAGTTTGCCGCTATTTAAGGGATTTTGTATTAATAACATTTATAATAACACTTAATTAAAGGTAATGCACTGCAGATTTCTGCTTGGTATTGGCCGCATTTAACATTTTTGTGGCAAATTGATTATGTGCTAAATTTTCTTATATTGACATGACTTTTCAGTAATGTTTAATCCCAAATCTGCGGTAGGTGTAGGAGTATAAAAGTTGGGTATATCACCTTTTAGATTTGTTATATGGTTCTCTTAAAGCGGGTTTCCAGGACTTTAATATTCAGGGCCTGTCCTTAGGATAAGCAATCAAATTGATTGGGTGGGGACGGACTCTCATTGCTCCTGTTGATCAATTAATGAAGGGGCTGTGTCACGGTCCAGGGCTCAGGTTATACTGACATAGTGGACACCGGGTATATGTGGATCCTCTGGGTCACTGCGAGCGATGATGGTATAGATACAGACCATGCCAGGAAGCGGAGATTAAGGGGCACCCAGTCTTCACTGGAGCCCACTGCAAGGCCGGACGGAGTTAGCTGTGGGGAACCTCCAGGTCGGTAACTGTGTCATGGCTACTCGTGGTGACAGACGAAGTGCTGGACATAGGACAGCGGTGACGGGAGACCAGCAAGTGCAACCGTAGATTTGTATTGGACTCCCAGACAGGTAGCAGACTGGTATGATGGGGACAGCAAAATGGGTAGCGCAGGCACTACTGGTAGCAGGAGGTACACTCGTGACTGGACGTCACTAAACACAGGTAGCACAGCAAACAGAGGTCAGGATCAATGTAGATTCATCACCAAACATTAACGAACTGACCTAGAGCAGAAGCAGGAAGTTCCTGAAATCCCAGGTGGTCAGTAACCATTGGCCGAGTAATTAAGGTACTTTCCCTTTAAGTCTCGGCTGGCCACCATGCATGGCCTAGAGAGGGTGCATGCATGTGCAGGACAGCGGCAGAATTGCAGACCGGAGCAGGAGCGAGGACAGGTGAGTTAGCAGCAGTAGTGGACACAGCAGCAGATGCAGGGGCCGGGGACCGAGCAGGGACACGGCCATGCCCGCGGTCCAGAACGGGGAACGCGGTATGGAGCGTGACTGGCTGCAGTCTCCAGGGGTGCCAATAGGGCAGTACAGGCAGTACTCCTGTCAAGGGCCCTAATCAAAAAGGGGCCCACTGATATGTTAAAAAATAGGAAATAGTAATGGGTGGGGGCCCCATTTGATTTGGCTGTATGGGGCCCTGAAACAGTTAATAGATGACTGATGGCAGCCCTGGCAGTCTCTCCATAAGTGTCTCATCCTTATTTGACCAAGGACAGCGCTGTACAGTCGGGTATGGTTGTGGCAAGTACTGTAATGCACTGCGGCTAAGTCCTATACAAATGATTATTTGCAGATGATTATTATACGATACAAGTATTACAGAATATTTATCACATATCCATATCCCTATCTATCTGTTGATTAGAAAGCTCCTTGGTTTTAGCTTGTTATATCCAAGGCAACAAGAAGCTTACCGTAGAAGATTGACATCAATAGAAGACCTTGTGCATTGGGCACACAGGCGCCATCTTGGTCAGTATTATTCTTAAGCTTTGTTATCTTTTTCTACCTCTTACCCCTTATGGGATTTAACTTTTTATATGTTGTGTTATCTATACATGTATGAGACTGGGGTTATTTAATGGTATTTATATATGTGTATTGTTACTTTATAGTGAGGTGTTAGTTGGGAGATGTGTAGAATTTAGGGGGTCTTGAGGGATATTTGTGTCTTTCATGTATATCCAACTGTTTTGCATCCTGTCTTCAGAAGTGGTTCTTCTTTGCATCCATGTATACTGTTTATACTGTATATTTTATGTAGATAGAATAAAGATTATTTTATGTCATTTTAAGTCCTTTACATTTGTGGCTGCCTTTCCTGTAGGTGTTTTTGGGGCTGTTCACTAACCTGATCTGTTTCAGGCCCATGCTTTGATGTAGGTGTAAGTAAATGGTTAATGGGCAATATTTATTGTAGGGAACACTAGTTCCAATAGCATGATAAAAAGGTGCCCACAGTCATTTGAGACACCAGTCCTTCAATGTGCCATTTCCCCCTATTAAACACTTCCGCAGCAGCATTGAACAAGCCAGCCCTAAAATTAACTGAATTGCCCTTTGTTTCAAAATCAATGAGTCCGTTTTCTGAGAAGAATTTAAATAAAGTTTTCCAGATCCCCACCAAACATGCAGAATGATAAAAGCTTGTCTCTATGGGGCTCATATTTTTTTTGATGCTGGTCTTGCCATTTGTCATAGACAAAGCCACCAAGGAGCTCTGTGCGAATAGTGGAGAATTTTAAGGATGAATGTCCGCTTTTACATACACATTGAATGGTTGTAGTCTACCTATTTAATTGCCCTTCTAATGTGTTTAGGGTGATATGATAGCGCCCCAACATCTGCTCTCAGGGACAGAAGAATGGGCCATGTTGGATTTTAACATGCACAGTCTTTTCTTTCTTAAGAGACAGGGCACCTTTTAGTTAACAGCTATTCCTAGTGTAACCAGACTGGACTGTGGAGCAATAACATCCAGTGGGATTTGGCTGCCGTCTTGTTAGTCATGGTCAGGAGCTTTGGTGAATCATAACAGTTAGTGAACACTAACCTTCCAGCAAACACTCAGAGATCCTTTTTATCTCTCTTGCAGGAAATTAGTAGCATAGTCTCGGCTATCTCAGCCTACAGAGAACATGTAAAACACGTCCATATAATTTACTAAAACAGACATTTTGGGACTGGCTTCAAGTCCTTTTAGGTGCACCTATAGTATATTACAATACTGACATGTTACAGTCACACAAACAATAAATGATCATTCTTTGTGGTTGTTTTGTATTTTTCCACTATCCTATTATCATAATTTCAGAACAAACTGACCATTCAGGTATTAGGTTAAAGGGGTTTTGCCACCAAGTAAAATTGACGTGGGAAACTTGCAAACTTGCAAAAAAGTGTTCAAACCCCAGGTGCTATCATTCCTCTCCCGTCCTCTGTACTCCTTAGTAATTAGTCAAATAGTGCAAATAAATAAAAAAGAAACCTCAATCAGGTCTGTGCATTGATAAAGAGGAAAAAAACATAGGTTTGGTTCCTGTAGGTAAAAGCGTTACCTCTGAGCTACATTGTAGCTACTCACAGCTTTATACATAAATAGACCTTTCTTTGACTACAGAGAGGAAAGGCCTGGTGATGTCATCCTGCTGGGTCACAGGATATGCAATTCAAATAAATCACATGCCCCCTTCTGAGCACACAGAGCTGAATACAGGAGGTATGAAATGAGATTGTGGCAAAACCCCTTTAATGTTAGAGAGAACATGTAGTCATACTACACAATTAGGTGGCTGCATGTGTTGTGAATGGGGAGACCGTATAAACTGTTGCCAGACGGGAGGAGGCTAATCTCCACTGAGAATATAAAGCCCTGACATATTGAAAACTGATTGTCCAGTCCTTCTAAATCTACTATTGGGAGAGCTGTGAGGCTGCCTACATGTTAGATAGTTAGCCAGTGTAAAGGGTGGAAGCCGGGTATATGCGGATCCTCTGGGTCACCGCAAGCGATGGAGATGCAAACCACGCCTGGGAGCAGAGTCCAAGAACCCCCTGGCCCAGTGGCGTAGCTACAGGGGTCACAGCGGTCGCACTTAGCGACCGGGGCCCCTGAGCAAGGGGGCCCCGCGGGCCCCCGCTCGCCACCCACACGCTGCATCGCTGGCTCACATAGAGCCCGCTACGCAGCGATTGCCGCCTGCGCTGAGCAGGCAGCGATGAAGCTAAGCGGCCGGCATACACCGATACCGGCCGCTTAGTACAGTGAAGGCCGCGGCGCGATGAGATCATCTCATCGCGCGGCTGCCTCCTCGGCCGCACAGTCGTCATAGGCTGTGCGGCCGAGGAGCATCCCTGCGTGACGCCGCCAGCACCGGGACGCTCCTTGGCCGCACAGCCTATGACGACTGTGCGGGCCGAGGAGGCAGCCGCGCGAGAGATAATCTCATCGCGCCGCGGCCTTCACTGTACTAAAGTGGCCGGTATCACCGTCGCCTAGCTAACCGCACAGGCGGGCAATCGCTGCATAGCGGATTATAGTAAGTATTAGTGTTATTAATTTCTGCTACCTGCCTGTACCTCACTATATACCATGCCTGCCTGTACCACACTATATACCTGCCTGCCTGTACCTCACCTATATACCTGCCTCCTGTACACACTATACCTGCCTGCCTGTACCTCACTATATACCTGCTGCCTGTACCACACTATATACCTGCCTGCCTGTCCACACATACTGCCTGTACCTCACATATACTGCATGCCTGCCTGTACCTCACTATATACCTGCCTGACCTCCTATACCTGCCTGTAACCTCACTATATCCTGCCTGCCTGTACCACACTATACCTGCCTGCCTGTACATACTATATACTGCCTGTACTCACATATACCTGCCTGCCTGTACCACACTATATACCTGCCTGCCTGTACCACACTATATACCTGCCTGCCTGTACCACACTATATACCTGCCTGTACCACACTATATACCTGCCTGTACCTCACTATATACCTGCCTGCCTGTACCTCACTATATACCTGCCTGCCTGTACCTCACTATATACCTGCCTGCCTGTACCACACTATATACCTGCCTGCCTGTACCACACTATATACCTGCCTGCCTGTACCACACTATATACCTGCCTGTACCTCACTATATACCTGCCTGCCTGTACCACACTATATACCTGCCTGTACCACACTATATACCTGCCTGCCTGTACCACACTATATACCTGCCTGCCTGTACCACACTATATACCTGCCTGTACCTCACTATATACCTGCCTGCCTGTACCACACTATATACCTGCCTGTACCTCACTATATACCTGCCTGCCTGTACCTCACTATATACCTGCCTGCCTGTACCTCACTATATACCTACCTGCCTGCCTGTACCTCACTATATACCTGCCTGTACCTCACTATATACCTGCCTGTGTCTGCCTGTACCTATCTATATACCTGCCTGTGTCTGCCTGTACCTATCTATATACCTGCCTGTACCTATCTATATATATACCTGCCTGTGGGGAGCTGTACCTATCTATATACCTGCCTATAGGGACCTATAGTGGTAGGGGGCCCCGAGCTGAGGTTTTGCACCCGGGCCCCTGAGTCTCTAGCTACGCCCCTGCCCTGGCCTTCAGCAGAGCCCACCACAAGGCTGGACAGACTTAGCTGTGGGAAACTCCCAGGTCACTTTTCCTGATGTGGCTACTCGCAATGACAGCCAAATGTAGGACATGTAATGCAGAAGTGATGGGTCACAGGCATGTAGCAACTGAAGACCTTGGTAGGTAGTAGACTGGCAAAGCAGCAGGTAACAGCAGTACAGGTAACAGATTGGTGTAACGGCAGAGATCAGCAGTACAGGTAATGCAGGAACCAGGACATCATTAAATGCAGGAACCAGACAGCAGGTTAGAGATGGGAACATTAACAAACTGATACAGAGCACAGGCAGGAAGCTCCTTAAAGGAGTTGTCTCATTACAAGCTTTCAGCCTAACCCAGGGAGCCTGGCATTTGAACTGAGGGGCGTGCTTCTTGTCTGCCCCCTCTCCTCCCTCTTCCCCCCCCCCCTCCCCTCAGCACCCAGAAAGCTCTCCTCCATAACTTCTATACAGCAGGGGAGAGGGGGGGGGCGCGAGGGGGTTTGCTGCCAGAGTTAACCCCGGTGTTTTGCCTGCCTGGGGTTCTGCTGCAGCTCTTGCTGCTCGTCCCCACAGTCAGGAGACAGGAGAGAGCTGATCTATGAGTTTTTGGAGCCAGAGCAGGGGGATGCAAGTGTTCCTATACCCCCTGCTTAGCATACAAATCTGCACACCCTCCCAGCAACAAACAGACCTGTTAGAACAACACAGGGCAGCTGTGAAGTTTTACTATACTCGGATGTGTCACTAGTACACCAGAGCATGATCCCTCACATCCCCCTGATCTGTATAGTATTAGTAATAGTTACAGCTCCACAGACACATCATGATTAAAGTAACACACAGGGTCACTGCTGTCACATCTATCTGGTAAGAGCAGGAGAAGCAGGCACACACAGGTTAAATCCAGGCAGCATGGCTACAGAAGCCAGAGCCTTCCCCCTCCCTCCACTACAGAAGCATTCTGTGCGGAGGGACTCTCTGCTCTGACCTGTATTCAGAGGCTGATGAGTCATACAGACCTGACAGCCAGTAAGATAAGGATCAACGGGTCGGCTGCTATAGAGATTGAGAAGCTGATGCACTCCTACTAACAGGGGCTAACTCAAAATCAGTAGGACATTTGTAATGAACATATATTGCAAAGCTACTTGTTTTTTAAAGATCTTTTAATTAAAACCCAATCATTGTAGCGAGACAACCCCTTTAAGTCCAAGGTGGGGAAAGTCATTGGCCAAGTAACTAGTGTACCTTTACTTTAAATCTCGGTGAGCTGGCGTGTGCACCATAGGGAGGACGTGTGCGTGTGGGACGCCGTCAGCAGCGAGGATGGAGCAGGAGCGAGGACAGGTGAGTACACGCTCAGAGAGGGAGCCACAGCAGGGACAGAAACACAGACACGGGCACATCTGTGTTCCAGAGCAGGGGCTGTGCCGTGCACTGTGACAACCAGTCAGACATTTGTCTGTGTACAGCCAGCTTTTAACCTGTCACATTGAATATGCAATCTGATCTGCAGGCTGCATGTTATAGAGAAGGAGGAACTGAGCAGATTGATTTACAGCTTTGTAGGAAAAGATTTAGTACAATTTGTATTTGATTCATTTAAATATCTGCTTATTCTGGGTCAAGGAGTCCAGTAGGCGGTCCTATCAATGATTGCCAGCTATCTCTGCATGCACACTCCTATAAGGAAGGCTGTCGATCACTGGTAAGACCGCCTACTGGACTCTGTAACCCAGAATAAGCAGGAATTTAAATGAATAAATTACAAATTCTATGGAATCTTTTCCCAGAGAGCTGGTGAATCATTTTGCTTGGCTCCGCCCACTCTCTAACATATTCAATACAGGCCAGATAGCATGTCCAATGTGACAGGTTTCATAACAGTTATAAGAGGGCTTAGCTCCTGAGTGCCTGTTTTAATAAATGCTTGTATTATTCTCTGTAAAATAATTCTGGAACATCTTTACTTTGAACTTTGTTGTGCCATTCCTCTTAATTTTTGGGGAATTGATTGACAACTGGGTGTTACCATTGAGGGGTGTGTCTACACTCTGACACTGCCAGTACTGATTGGACGATGTCAGAGCTTGTAGTGACAAAATGGTCACACCC
>JAODAL010002043.1:0-208316 GCA_025379985.1 Phyllomedusa bahiana
CACACTGTGTCATTGTGCCACTGTCGACCTCATGCTGCTGTGTGGCTGCTGCTGTGACCTACACACTTTTTCATTGTCCCTCTGTCTGACGTCATGCTGCTGCTGTGGCTGATGCCGTGACCTACACACTCTGTCATTGTGCCACTGTCTGACCTCATGCTGCTGTGGCTAGCACCGTCACCTCCACACTCTGTCACTAATTGTTGCCACCTGAGCTCTCAGCTTGTTTTTTTCCAGTTTTTCTCTGGCCATGACTTTATCGGGCAACATTCCCGCTTCAGTTTTTTGGTCAGTTTTGCCCTCTTAAGTGCCCAGGGAATTTTATATTTGAAGCGATCCTAAGAGCGGTGGCAGTCATCTGCGTGTCATACTAAAACAAAACATTGTATGAAGACCAAACCAAGCGTCCCTCTGCATATTTAAACAGGGCCCACAACGTTCTACAGCACCCTCAGGCTCGTGCAGCCTGGAAATAGCTGTTTTTAACGGATTCGTGCCAAAGTAATTCGGAACAAGTTTTTTTTTTGCGAGAAATTCGGCAAAAGTGAACGAAACGAATTTCGGGAAATTCGCCCATCTCTAATTGTGGCCAAAAAGTTTGATTTTGGTCTCATTGCTCCAAATTACCTTGTTCTAGAAGTTTTGAGGCTTGTCTCTGTGCTGTTTGGTGTATTGTAGGCAAGATACTTTGTGGCATTTTGCACAGTAATGGCTTTCTTCTGGTGCCCCGACCATGCAGCCCTTTTTTTCAATGCCTCCTTATTGTACATCTTGAAACAGCCACACCGCTAGTTTTGAGAGAGTCCTGGACTTCAGCTGATGTTATTTGTGGGTTGTTATTTGCATCCCGAACAATCTTCCAGGCAGTTGTGGCTGATATTTTTGTTGGTCTACCTGACCGTGGTTTGGTTTTTACAGATCCCCTGATTTTCCATTTGTTAATCACAGTTTGAACACTGCTGACTGACATTATCAATTCCTTGGAAATCTTTTTGTATCCCTTTCCTGTTTTATACAGTTCAACTACCTTTTCCCATAGATCCGTTAACAATTCTTTTGCTTTTTCCATGACTCAGAATCCAGATATGTCAGTGGCTGGATGAAAGATGTAATAGTCTGTCAGGATTCCAGAAACTCACTCAGCTTTTATGCACACACACTGATGTGTGTGTGCAAGCAAACAGGTGAGGATGTTACTGTACCTTTTAAAGTCATATAAACCCATTGGTGTCAACTTCTGTGCATGTTATCAGGCAAATATCACCAGTGTATGTATACTTTTGATCAGGGTCATTTGGATGTTTTTGGTTGTCATTATGATTTAAAAAGAGAAAACACAGTAGTTCGACAATAAATGGCTTCACCCAACCACTAACCATGAGTGGAAAAAAAGTTTTTGTGTTATTCTCTGAAGAAAGGTCAAGAAAGCAAAAATTCTGCGGGGGTATGTAAACTTTTGAGCACAACTGTATATTCCATCATGGATAGTCCAATTGGTGAAGGAAAGGATTATCACTCATCTCTTTCTCCGTCTCCTCCATGTGTATCTGTCCTTTAGTAAAGCTTTAGGCCTGTGATTCCCTTCCCTCTTTCCCACTCCTCCGCCCTTATCCCTTGTCTGCTGATTGCTTTGTAGTTTTATTACAACGTTGTTGGTTCTCAGTGCATAATGTATAGTGTATGGCTTGTGCCTTGCTTTATGGGATGCGCTTGTGCTGCAAAGTATGAGTAATATTTATTGTACTGTGTGTGTGTCAGCCTGTACTTTTTTTGCAAAATACTGTCTGTCTGACAATTAATTGTAAATAAAGCTATTTCTGTGAATTTTGCAGGTGTCTGAAAATTTATCAGAGAGAGAGGATGTTTTATTCCAGTTTGTAGATCAAATAGACTTGTTCTATCCTGTGATGTGGTTCAAACAAGCCTTACCTAAACTGCATGACAACAGTACCATCTTGCAGTATAATAAGATCTCCCCGTCACACCCCTCTTATTGCACCTGCTGAGGGTGTTGTAACTGAAACTGGGTCTTAAAGGGGAATTTCTCGCCATTTTTTTTTTTTTACTACCGTAGTTAACAACCGGACACTGATACATATTCTTTTCTTCTTAGCCATTTTTGTTTTGTGAGTGTTTTTTTTTTTTTATTGTGTTGTCTGTATAGGATTATGGGGGCAGCCATATTGCTGCTTTTAACAGCATTTAGAGAAATGCTTTACAGCAGCTACATGGGCATAGGAGCCTGTGTACAGAAGTGGGCCCATTGAAATCTGTAAGAGAGTTTTCTAGGCATGCTGTGTGACCTGAGAAGAAGGGAGGAGGATATGTGACTATCTCCTATTGTGAATGGTAGATTCTGCGTTATCTATACACATTGGTGTCACCTTTCAGAATAATCCTGCCTGTGCTGATAATGTAGAGACTGTTAAAAAGTTTTCTCTAAATAACAAGAAGTGTTAGACTATTATTAGGCCTAGTGATCAAAATGAAAACTGCAGGATTTCAGGATTTTTTTAAAACTATTGATAGTGATATGGAAATTAAAAATAAATAACCAAAAATTCTTAAAAAAATGTGCTTAACATAAAAATATAGTTAAAGATTAGTCATTTTCTGATGACATCTTCCCTTTAGGGTCTTTTAAATTAAACAACTAGCGATTTGCCTAAAAGCACAAGAAAAAGTCTTCCATAAAGTGGAATGAGCATCTGAAAAAGGAAAATTTTTGGTAAAGTATCTATTTGTACATCATTCACACTTCCAAAGCACAGAGATGCAATGTTTTATTTTTTAGATATTTGATGTATATGTTTAACTCTGAAAGGGCAACATTATTGCAGGTGGGCAACCTTGCCATGTGGTAAGGTAATGTTTTTGCACTATAACCTTACAATTGCTCAGTGCCACAAACTTTTAAACTTGGGAACCTTGAGAAAGCTACTCAAGGATTGGTGACATACAGCAACAATCAGGTAATCAATATAAAGTGATAGATCATGCCTATCCAGAATCTGGATATCTGGGTTGAAAGCATCAGCACATAATACATTTGTCAATGAGTGGTTTAGATAGGTAACCAATTACCTGGATTTGGACAGATGGATGAACATAAAGAGCCGTGATTCCAGAGATTATAATTGAGGCCCAGTCCAATGCTTATGAGGATGGATGTCAGGAAATCCCTGTTCACATGATCAAAGGTTTTCTCAGGCTTAGTTAGATAGCAAGCAGAGTGGGACCATTTTAGACTTGGCCCACGAGATGGTAGACTTGATGGTGCTGCACTGAACCATAGAAAGTCAGACAAAGCCCACTTGATTATAATGTCTTAGATGGGCCAGGAGTTGTCCCTATCTAATGGGCTAAACTTTTGGAACAAATTTTGGTATCCCTAGTAATTAATTATTTTCATCAATAATTACTGCATCAAGCATGATCCTCCCCAGGCTTAGAGATCAAGGAAACAAATGCTAAAAGGGTTTGAGCTAGAAACAGAAATAACATTCCCCAAGATATAGTTTGGGATGCTCAGTGAATAATCAGGCTCACTAGCAGGGACGTAGTTACAGAATCATGGGCCCAGGTGCAAAACTTCAGCTAGGGGCCCCCCTACCACCAGACACCATCTGTGAACCAATACTTTTCCCTACTTGAGGTGATGGATGTAGCGTGCTCATCGGTGCCAATAGGGCAGTACGGGCAGTACTCCTGTCAGGGGCCCTAATCAAAATGTGGCCCACTCATATGTTAAAAAATAGGAACTAGTAATGGGTGGGGGCCCCGTTTGCTCTGGCTGTATGGGGATCTGAAATGGTTAATAGATGACTGATTGCAGCCCTGAGCACGCTGTAGAAAATTATTTCTATTAAAAGGAATTGTCCAATAGCCAAAAATTCATTTTAAATGGGGCCAAAGAAAAACAAGTTATACAGCCAAAGTGTACCCTCTTCCCCCCACCCCCTCACAAAATAGAAAAAAAGTTGTGGGGTGAACGGGAAAAAGTGCAATTGTGCCTTTTGTTTTATGAGTTTACTTGCTGTTGGAGTTTATGCTGAACAGTTTATTGACTTATCAGTATTCTATGGGTCAGTATGTATACATGGGCCACATTATCACCACTATATAGTGACTACTATCACCATAATGTTACTGACCAAACCAGTATAACAAGACCAATATTACCAAAAACATCAATATACAAGGACCAAAGAATACCCCATATATCACGACCATATAGTGACTAATACCTCTATACTGTTACTGAGCAAATCAATATATCAAGACCAATAAAAACAATATACAAGGATCACCACCACATCATGACCACATATCACCACCATAAAGAGACTTAATAAAACCATTGTACTGTTACTGAATATAAACCATTACACTAAGACTACTATTACCACCATACAGTGTCCATATAGTGGTACATAGCAGTTGTAACCTGGATCTGCAGACAGATAAGTTCCATTTATTGACTTACAGGTGACGTCTTTTCTCTTTCTTCATCCTGTCCAGACCCTCATGAAGTCTTCTCCTGGCCACAACCTGTCCCTGCAGAATTTACCACACAAATATGTTAGACTCCAAACAAGGAAAGTTCCCCCAACCAACTATAGGGCCCTCATTTGTGCCACCAGTAGGCAGGAACACACTCCATATAGTAGACAGCCAATTTCCCCCCCCCTCCCCCCCGGGGCGTAGCAAGGATAGCCTGGGCCCCAAAGCAAACTTTTGGATGGGCCCCCCCCCCCTTCCCTGACCACGAACATTTATCGGGACCTCTTAAGTCATGCAGTTACTAGATAATACAAGTAAACACCTCACCATATCGCCATCATGCTGCTACCAAACAAATCCCACTATACCAAGACTAACATTACCAATAGCGCTACTACATATGAACAGGATTATACCGCAAGAGCACGACCACAAATTACCACCACATAGTGACTAATACCCCTATACTATTACTGAATAAAGATCAATATTACTACCATATAGTGGTATATACTAGTGTACACAGGTGCCCTACAGACTGTATATTACTACTGCCCTACTACGTCTGCTACCCCGGTAGTTACGCCCCTGTCCCCCCTAGATTAGATAGGAAGAGGCTTATATTAGGTAGGTTAGACCTTAAAAAATAGATGTGTCAGACTCTTCCTATTAAGTAGGTAGAGCCCCCAGTATACAGCTAGGCAGGTAATATGGCCCCAGTATATAACTAGGAAGGTAATATGGCCCCCAGTATATAGCTAGGCAGGTAATATGGCCCCCAGTATATAGCTAGGCAGGTAATATGGCCCCCAGTATATAGCTAGGAAGGTAATATGGCCCCCAGTATATAGCTAGGCAGGTAATATGGCCCCCAGTATATAGTTAGGTAGGTAATATGGCCCCCAGTATACAGCTAGGCAGGTAATATGGCCCCCAGTATATAGCTAGGCAGGTAATATAAACCCCAGTAGATAGCTAGGCAGGTAATATGGCCCCCAGTATATAGATATGTAATATGGCTCCCAGTATATAGCTAGGCAGATATTATGGCCCTCAGTATATAGCTAGGCAGGGAATATGGTTCTGAGTATATAGGCAGGCAGGTAATATGGCCACCAAGTATATAGACAGGCAGATAATATGGCACCCAATATAGCTAGCCAGGTAAAATAGCCCACAGTATATTGATAGATAGGTAATATGGCCCCCAATATATTGATTGGTAAGTAATATGGCCCCCAGCAGGTCATTAAAAAAAAAAAAAAACAGTACTCGCCTTTCTCCGCTCCCTGAAGCTCCCGCCCGTCTCGGTCTTCTTCCTGACACAGGCGGCGTGACGACATCACGCCGCGCAGGTGACGTGATGATGTACTCACACTGCCTGTGCTGGATATTCTGCAGAGCAGGGAGCGTTTACCCTCTGCTCCTCGACAGTGATCAAGTGTATGTGCATCCATAGGCCCATGGCAGCGACCTGGAGCACGGTGAGGTTTGGGTAGGGCAGTTTTATCTGGGGTCCCGGATAAAACTGCCCAGTGACGCCCCTGCAGCATGTGGTGGGAGGTCCGGGGGCCAGTGGGGCCCCCTAGCTCCTGAGCCCGGTCGCAACAGCGAACGGTGGAAGCCCTGTAGCTACGCCACTGCTCAGTAGGGTGCCCAAGAACGTAAAAAAATGTCAGCATAAAGCCATCAGGTGTTGGACTTTCACTGGTTCAAGGTCCTATTTACTGCTCCTAATCTTGTGTGGCATTCTTCTTGCTCTTGAAGGAACAATGTAAAGTCATGATATATACATGGGGGAGTCTCAAATGTAAAGCTCTTGCCAACCATTTCCCACATTTAAAGAAATCATACTTCAGTCTATGTCTACTGCTCAGTGAGCTATGACTGAAAATTTTGGGAATCTACTGGTACAGTATATAGCCTAATAGAGATGAAGATGGGGATGACTTGTTGTAAGCCTCTTGCAGTTTTAACCCTTTTAAAGGTCTGATTGTTTGGTGGATCTCTCCTTCTTCAAATATGCTATGTGGAGAAACAAACATTCTCTTAAAATACATTTGAGCGTTCGTTGTGTCTTTCCTGTGTGTAAGGGAGAACGTGCTTATCGCACCTTGGATTTTCGCCATGCAGCCAATATAGTTTAGTAATTTATTGTATAACTGCAATGAATAATCACCTGAGAAAGACAGGGGTGGGGCAACAACACTCACAGAAGAAACTATAAATTGAGGATTTACTCACAAAAGGAATCACAGTATCTACCAAAATCCACTCTAAAATATAACTTTTAATATTTATCCATTTAAAAAAATACAAACACCATGATAAATGTCAATTAACATACTACAACCCCTCAAAACTGGAGAATAAATCATATATACTCGGGCTAACAGTCATCAGATGACCACCACTGTATTTATCAACCATATATATATTGTAAGACTCCACTCACATTTTGGCCACCATCTTGGTTCAGCCTGGGGGTTTCTTCGCTCCGGGATCGCCGCTTTTGGTAAGCGGTCTGGCACACCAATATATGTCACACTGACACCAGGCTTCTCTTTCAGGCTTCAGGCCAGCTTTATTTCCTCTACAAGCCAGGTTTAGGTTACAGCACAAAACACAAATAAACATCTAGGCCGTCTAGCCACTAACTGAACATAACATGTCTCTCTCTAACACGTGGTCAAGGCCTATCGCCGAAGCACCACAAACACATACTCTTAGCCAGCTTCCTACTGGGTTCTGGATTCTCCTAAGCCTATGGGGGCAGAGCCTCTCTTCAGCTCCACTGCTGCTCCCCACTGCCATGCAGCAACCACGCCCCCCGATTACCTGGAGAGCCAGGATTTTTATAGCCATGCCGGGAATGGACCAAAACCCTACATGGAATCTGGAGATCTGGGACGCTGGAACAGCCACCCACCCATCTGCAGCTGTTCCGGGGAAGCCAACCCATAATGGCTGGATACCAGCCATGCTACATACAGCTGTCAGCAACCTAGTATTGCTGACAGATAACAATTGGCTCCCCCCACCAAGAGCCAGCTCTTGGTGGCACGTCTCTACCGGGACAACTCCACCTCGTGGCAGAGACAGGCAACTACTCTTTGCCACTCTGTCACATATCCCTCCCCCCTGATAATGGCCGTAGGACTTTGTCACCTTGTACCTTCCTCCAGGGTCAAAGCTCCTACTTTGGGGCAACATCTTCCCTACATCCTCGGGGGCAGGGACAACACTTTCCATGCACAGCTCAGCTGTGGCTCATACCATGCACTCCTCCCACACTGAGCAACTGACAGGTCATAGCCACTTACAACCAGTGGCGTAACACATGCACACTCTGCAACAATGTCACCACCTTCAGCTCGTATGCCAACATTCACAGGGCTATTCCTGACAACCTCACTATCAGCGCTATCAGACCTAGTAGCCTTTTCCCACACATAGGGTACCTTGGCATTGTGCCCACTGGGCAGTGTCTTCACTAATTCGGGTCTCCTATAAGCAAAAGGCCCCTGGTTAGTCCCCACAACCACACTAGCAGCACAGGAAGCAGTAATGACAGCACCCCTCTCAAGGTTACTATCCACCAGAGCCTCAAGGGGCGCACCTGAGACCAAACCTACTACCTGTTGGTCTGCAGGATCACAATGAGACCCAAACTTCTCTTCCTCACCAGGCCTCTGGTCCTCCCTGACCATCTCCTGTCTCTTAGGATCAGATACAGCCTTAAATTTTTCTGAACCCTGAAGCTCTGCCTCTTGGCTCCAGGCTGTCACTTGGTTCCTACCAGGGGGACTCTGGTTTACCTCACTGACCTCCTCAGTGATGATACCCTCCACTGCAGTAGGACTGACTATAGCACAATGTACCATTGTGCCACCCTTAACCTGTAGGTCAGCGGCCACAGGGCCACCACCGACAATCTCAACATCAAGGAAAACCCTGCCGATGACCTCAGCCTCCTTACCAGGTGAGTTTCTAAGGTCTGAGGACGTGCTTGTCCCTCCCTACCCCTGGCTTACCGCAGTGGGAAGACCACCTTCATGGCCTTTTTCCATTTTTCCATGCAATATCCTTGCCGGACTACAGGGGTCACTGGCATTTACCTGAGCTTCACAGCCTGCCACAGGTATTTGACCTGTGGTGACCATCTTTGCAGGCCTACATATCACTACAGGGGTCACAAACAATGCATATTCTGTAATACAGACTTCATCATGACCAGTATGCATGCTAATAATTTCAGAGTTACTATGGACAACCTCTGCAGACACTTTGTCCACCATTATGACCTTACCTGGCACCTCACCAGTGACAGAGGACACATTCTCCTGTGCACATGCCTCACTGGCGCTTTCTAGCAGCAGACACTCTGCATTAATGGGTGGAGATGTTTCTTTCACATCTCCTATAACCATCTCTAGTGGAGAATTCTTCGTTTCTATCTGGGTCACTCCTGTATCTTGCTCACCTTTAAGGGAAGCCCGACTACCCTCGTTCTGGGTCTCCAACTCAACTAAACTGGCTGGGTTCACATTAGGTAATTCAATCCCCTTCTCACCACCAGTAGGGGCAGCAGACATCTGGTCGGACAAAGCACCCACAATAATCTCTCCACAATACAGGACATAACTCATCCTGACTTTTTCCTCTATCCTTGCAGAATTCACAGTGAAGAAAAAAAACCCAATTAAAAAAAAACTTTTAACTTGATATGCCTTTAAAAGAATGCCCCCAAAATGAGTACCCACAGCAACAAACACACCACAAAATTTTTGTTCTCTCCTAGATGAAGAAATGCTGGTTCCTCGAAATCTAAATTCCAATATAGTGTACTGACCCAAGGTGAAAATTGGCCCCCACTCGGCGCATAGTCGCCCCAACAGGAATGGCCCCACCTATTGAGAAGCGCACCTAGTCAAACCCTTAAACAGTTTCCTAAAGGATACCACAGTGCAGGACTCCCATATGTACTCATAGACAACTCCAGGAGAAACAATTCTATCCACATTAAAATCATTCTTTTTAGTCACAAGTACAGAACAAGAAAAAAAAAACAAAAACAACATGCTGTTTGTATCATAGATATCAGAAGCCTGTGTGATTTTGTTCAAGACCCACAGAAACAAAAAACAACGTCCCGTTTGTATCATTAATCCAAAAACACCTGTGATTTTTGTTTCAGGACCGACGCGTGTCCTCCCCCAAAAATTCTATAAGGGTTCAAACAGTAACAAGAGAACATTAGCCCAACAATGACTAAAATGCACAGTAACATACCTAACTAATAGATAAGATACTTAGCCATGATATCCTTAATGGTGGGTAATGCCATCAAGATAAACCAATAAGAAGACAGATTGATGATGTGTCCTGTTCCTCAGTTGGGACATAACTCGCCATGCATCCATGCGCCCCCATGGAGATCTTATATAAAGTGGAACACCCACCGGATTAAGTGATCTCACAACCAAACATCACATCCTACAACCTCCACCCACACACAGCCCAACACCCCCACGAGACCCAATTCCAGGCCCGCATGAGAGTAGAGATCTCTCTTTCTCCCAGTATAGTTCACATGGAAAGACAGTCGTCCCCTTATTGGTGGTTAGTTTAGGCATTCTACTCGCCACTAACACCACATAACTACGCAGAGGTGCGACGGATGTACATGCTGCAGATGTTGACAACCGTTCAGAGCAAAAACCTACACGACGTGAACAGCATCCCAGCGCCAAAATAAACAGTAATAACGACTCGCGAACAGATAGCATGACTTTGCTGTATAAAAATCATCCAATCTATAACATATAGTGTAATAGATAAAGAGGGAAGCAATAAATGCCATCGCCGACCTAGGATCATAATCAGATAATGAAAGCTCAGAATAGAGTTTGGTGGGACATCCTGTCCCTATAAGCCACTTTTAATTAATACTGGCACGAACACCAAAGTTAACCTTCATACCTTTAGGATTATTATATAGTTATAGAAATATAGTTAAAACACTTGTCATAAACATAGATATATGGCTATACCCAGTACATAATTGTAAAAATATACTGTAGTGAACTCAATTGGGATATATAAAGTAATGAATAATGTTATCAAGATAGCAGCCAAAAATATAGTAACACATTCAGGTGCCGCTCGGGTTGCATAGTTTTGAGCATAACTCCATTCAGATCTTCCTCCTTACAGAGGAGATTTTACTATGTCACCTTTCATAGAGGAAGTCTGGATATTTTTCAATACAAACAAAAGAAAGACAAGATATAATCACCCTTGTGGTAATCCCACACATGACGGGCCAAGGGTGTCTTCTTGCATGTCTCACACCCCCAAATGTTATCACCTCTCCGAAGTTTTGATGTATCTATTGTTTTTCCTACATACTGGGTTTTTTTACATTGACAGGTGCATAATAACTACCCCTTTAGAGTAACAATGAAGGAATTCTCTGATCTTGAAGATTTGTCCTGTGGACCTGACACACAAATTCCTTGGTTTTTTGCACAAAGGCATGATACAACACTTACCACAATTGTACATTACAATATCTACGTTTTCTAACCCAATTCTGGGTTTGGGTGGAGGGTGTAGATGAAATATGTTAGTAATCTATCTTGCAGGGACCCTCTTCCCTCCTCCGATATGTCAAAGAGGGTCTAAAATGAACAACTCCTTCAAGTCTTTGTCACTCGTAATATATTCCCAGTATTTCCTCAAGATCTTATATACTTCAACACTACAATCAGCATACGTCCCAATTACTCTCACTAATCATTGTTCTCTTGGTCTCTTTTGACTAGGTTGAGAAGGGACGTTCTATCCCTTCTCCAACATATTAAAAGGCCGATTTTAAAATCGGCAAAGATAACCCCTATCCAAAAGCGTTCCTTCAGGTCATTGGACTGTGCATAGAATTCGTCAATGTATGACAATTAACCAAGCCTCATCACTAAGATATATGTCCCTTGGGGATACCTCGTTTAAACTACGTGGGAGTGGTGCATCTCCCATCTCAGTAGATTATTAGTTGATGATTCCCTAAAGGTGGTTGTTTGGTATGATTTACCATGCTTCATCCTCCAGATTTTTAACAGCCAAAAATGGATATTCGCTCTCATGATTTCATGAGAAAACAAGACCAATTTCATTGGAGTGGGGTTTTAAGATATCAATAAAGAATGAAAGAGAGCCTACAGTGACCCTACCACAATAAGTAAACATCATCGCTGTATCTCACCCACAATAAAATAACATGATGGTATAGATCTCCAAAGCCTTTCACTGAACACCAGTGAGTCTTCTCCCACCACCCCAGAACAAATTTGCATAGGAGGAGCACATAGCTGTCCCCTGAGCTGGGTGGTAGACCCTGGCCATACAGAAAGAAATTATGGTGAGTACAATTCCATAATTGAGGTACCTAGTGTATATATGATATTGGCATGCCTATTGCTTCAAGTATGCAGAAAAGATTCCAACCGCCTTCAGTCCACTCAAGAATGGGAATACTACAGTAGAGAGCCCTCTACATCCACGAGGGCCAATTTACATCGGCTTCCACCCGAGAGTCCGTCCAATTTTCTAAGCAAATCCAGGTATCCCGCAGAGTAGGAAGGGCAAAGTGACACAAATACCCTCAAGATTTCAACTAGTAAAATCCGATGGTTTTGTGTGAGAGACATCATTCCGGGACATTATAGGGCATTCCTTCCAAGGGACTAGTCCCATTATGGATTTTTGGAAACCAAGCATAGAATGTCTTATTTTTTTTTTTGTAATAAAAGTGTGATTTCGTCTTTAGATAGTGATCCGCCAGCTCCATCCCTTCAATCAGATGTTTTCTAGTTTTCCTTCAAGAAAATCTCCGTATGGGTCACCAGGAATATAAGCATAATTAAGCGGTCAATTAATATTTTTTAAAACACATTTTATAATATTTTTCAATGACCCAAGATAACTATATTGCCCCCTTATCGGAGGGCTTAATTATCAAATTGACATCTGACTCAGAGATTAGCAAGCCTCATTTCTGTCCGCTGATAAGTTTATTCCTAATAGCTCTATTTTCCCCATACTTTGTTTTTTGCTAACATTCTAAGCTCTTGTGTGACCCAATTGAGAAATAACATCAATTATCAGGTTACCTGTGATGGGGGAATCGCGAGTACTTTTCTTTTTCAGTGTATTATAACCCCTTACCCTTTGGCCCCCCTCATTCACCCTATCAATTCTTCCAAAATCCTATCATCCCTGATAAAAATACTCCACAAAATACCAGATTCTCACCATGCTATTTTACTACAATTTTGGGAGAAATTATGCCATTTAGTTTCTCACAAATAAATTTAGGTCTTTAATCCATTAAAATTCCCTTAAATCTAGTAAGTTTGGTACAAAAGAGAGCCCCTAGATAGAATCTTAATTCCTCTGCTATCCTCTTGAGTCAGATGCAATTTGATAATTAAGGATCCCTTGAAGTCCGATAAAGGTGGGCAATATATTATCTTGGATCATGAAAAATATAATAAAAATGTGTTTAAAAATACTTAATTTGACCGCTCTAATTATTGCTAAACTTCCTGTGACCCAACGGAGAATTTTCTTGAAGGGTAACTAGAAAACATCGGATTGAAGGATGTGAGAGGAATCACTATCTAAAGAAGAATCACAATTCTTATTACCAAAAAAAGCCCTAGAATAGCGACATATCTATGCCCTTAGCCCAAACTCCATAATGGACTTGTCCCTCTTGAATGACGCCCAATAGGTCCGGAATTGAGTCTCTCACACAAAACATCGGGATTTACCTAGATGAAATCTTGAGTGGAATTTGGTGTCACTATGCCCTCCCTACTGGAGGGATACCTCGGATTTGCTTATGTAAAATTGGAAGGAATCGTCGGTGGGATGCCGATGTAAAATTGCCTCATGGATGTAGAGCTCTCTACAGAAGTAGTCCCCATTCTTATGGACTGAAGCGGTTGAATCTTTTCTGCATACTAGAAGCAATCAGGCATGCCAATCATAATACACTGGTACTCTACCAATTTTTGGAATTTGTAAACTCACCCCATAAGTGTCTTCTGTAGGGGACACAGTTCTACCACCAGCTCAGGGCACAGCTATGGGGAGCCCACATGTGTCTCCCGGTCATATGCATATTTCTTCCTGGCTGGTGGAGAAAAAAAAGAAAAAAACCCTGGTGTTCAGTGAGGCTTGGAGAGCATATACTCATGATTTTTAATTTGGTGAGATACATCGATGATGTTTTCATAATTTGTGGTAGGGCAACTGAATGCTCACTTTTCATTCTTTCATTGATACTCTTAACATCAAGGAAATTGTCTATTTTAAGACCAATCAGAAATCCATGAGAGAGAAATATCATTTTTTGAATGTTATAAATCTGGAAAGGATAAGCAGTACCTACAAACAACCACCTTTAGGAACACCACATCAACTAATAATTCTACTGAATGGAGAATGCACCGATCACCCAAGTTTAAAACGAGTTATCCCCAAGGGACAATATCTCTTAGGATAGGCGTAATTGCGCAAACAGATGAAGAATTCTATGCACAAAAGTCTAATGGACCTGAAGGAATCGCTTTTCTGATAGGGGTTATCGTTGCCGATGTTTAAAATCGGCCTTTAAATATGTCCTGAGAAGGGATAGAACGTCCCTTCTCAACCCTAGTCCAAAAAGAGACCAAGAAACATGGTCGATATGAAGTAATTGGAACTAGCTGATTTAGTGATGAAGTAAGTCAGCATCTTGAGGAAATACTGGATATATTACAGCTGACAAGAGGTCTAACAAGAAGAGTGTTTCCATTTAGACCCTCTGTGACATATCCGAGAGAGGTCCCTGCCAAGATAGTTTAATTACATAGTCACATACACCACCCCTCCCACCCAAACCCCATCTTGGTTGAACTAGACCGATTGGTAATGATACAAGTTGGGTGAGTAAGTGTGTATCAATGCCCTTGTGCATAAAAAACCAAGGAATTTGTGTGCAGGTCACAATCAAATCTTCAAGAATCGTGATTCTTCAATTGTTACGCTAAAGGGGTAGTCTATCTCTGTACACTTGGACCAATGTAAGAAATACATAGGTAGGAAAAAACAATCTAGATACATCAAAACTAGATAGTGAACATTAGGGGATGTGAGACAACGACAGAGACACCCATTGCCCTCATGTGTGGGAGTACCACAATGAGTATACTTTGTCTTCTTGTTGTTGGTATTGACAAAAACCAGAACTTCCTCTAATAAAAGGTACATAGAAAAAAGTCCTCCTTTGTAAGGAGACTAGATGGACGTATAGGCTTCTCAACATGCCACCGAGCGCCTGAATGAGTTACTTATTTTGGCTGCTTCTTGTAACATATTCATTTTTTTAAATTACCCAATTGAGTTCACTACATATATTTTTTACAATTAGTACTGGTATACCTAAATCTTTTGTTTAGAAAAAGGGTTTTTTAACTATTTTTCCTATATCTAATAATACCCAAAAAGAAAGGTTCACTTTGGGATCGTGCCAGTGTTGGTTTTAAACAGATTGTCCACCACACATTATCTGTCTTTTATTATCTGTTTATGATCCTCAGGGTGCGATTTTTATGCCCCCTCTTTATCTATTAAAACTCATTTTAAAGATTGGATGATTTTTAACGCAAAGTATGCAATATGTTCGCTGAAAATATTTTTTAATTTGGGCGTTTGGAATTTTGAAAACCGTCGAAAACTTTTCCGAACGGTGTCTGCGCATGTACATCCGTCGCACCTCTCAGTTATGTGGTTTAGTGGGGGTAATGCCTCACTAAACCCCCCCCAAAAGGGGGCCCGCTCTTCCCATGTGAAAATATCTGGGAATGAGAATCTCTACTCTCTCTGCGGCCTGAATTGGGGCTCCGGGGGGAGAGGGGACAAAGTATTTTTGGTTGTGAATCATTCCGGGGGTTCCACTTTTTAAAAATCCCATGGGGGCATGAGCATGGGATCTCCACACGAGCTCAACACATCATCAATCTGTACTTATTTGGGTTTTCTTTAGGGATTTCCCCCATTAAGGGTATCATTTCTAAGACTTTATCTATTTTTCTATGTATGCTGGATTTAGTCTTTTGCTAAATGTTTTCTTTTACCCCTGATGAACCCTATGAATTTTTGGGGAAACCGGGCGGGGCTGAAAAAATCACACGGGTTTTTTTAATTAATGATACAACGGAACGTTTTTTTTTTTTTTGTGGGCCCTTGAACAAATCACACAGGCTTCTGAAACAATGATACAACAAATGTTGTTTTTGTTTTTTTTTTTTGTTCTGTACAGGACAAAAAGAAAGATTTTGTGGATAGAATTGTTTCTTTCCTGGGGTCTATATACATTAGTCCTCGGGACCTTTTTAAAAAGTTTAAGGGTCTGACCCCAGGGGGCCTCTCAAAGGGGGGCCGTCCCTTTGGGGGGACTACTCCGCCGAGGGGGGAATTTTCACCCCTTTGGGCAGCACCACATATTGGGATATTTAGTTTAGAGGAACTACATCTCTCCCCCAGGAAAAAAAATTTTTTGGTGTTTTTGTGGGGTCCTCCTTTTTGGGGGGCATTCTTTTAAGCATATCAATAAAAGTTATTTTTTAATTGGTTTTTTTTTTTCCTGTAAATTTTTTTGTACAAAATTAACCCAAATAGGAAAAAATTAGATATGTCGTGAATTTTTTTTCTATACCTTCAGAAAGATTTATCCTTGCCCCACCTGGCTCCTTTTTTCCCATCTGGGGATTTAAACCCCCCCCCCCCCTTCACTAGTTTTTTGGCATACACCCCCCTCATAGTGTCTAGCGCTCACTTTCTCTGCCCCACTGCATTGTTTGTGACTCCTGCAGAAAAGACTACGGAATTATACAACATTTGGAAAATTTTCTCACAGGGGACTAAAAACCAGCACACTTTTTCTTCCCCCTCTAATGTCACACCTCTGGATCCCATCACAGATACACGCTCGGACGCACACAAATCGCCTTGGCACAAAATTTTTTTTTAAAACGATTATCACTTCATTTGAACAATCATCATCATCAGTACTCTGAGCACTGATACAGTAAAAGCATTCACTCCCGCCCTGCAACTGAGACTTTTCACAGAGGTTTGTTCCCTTTGGTAAACCTAACCAGCACATTCACACTCTAGTCCCCTTCATCATGGTACAGAGCCCCCCCATCCCCCGCAGCAGAGCAACCCACCTTCCTGGGAAGCTTTTTTCCTACAGGAAACACACTTGCAGAGTTCCCATTACAGCAGGCAAACATCTCCGGGGACCAAAAAGAGCAAACATAGCTGCTGGCAAACCCTCACAGGACACCCCTCATTGCCTGGTCTCCCACACTTGTAGGAGGGGAATCATTTCCCAATTCTCCAGTTCACTTCCCAGGCTGCACACTGAAACATGAAGTCTCCCTCGGAACAACGCAGTCGCACAGAACTGGAGGCTACCCTTTCCCCTGGGCCCGCTTTAAAACCTGCGCCCTTGCAGGCTACACCAGGTACACATTTTTTGCGGGGGTTTTACGGGGTAACCCCTTTTGAACGGTCACCAACCATCACACCCCCATGACGAAATCATTTCCCCCTTTTCCCCACAACAGGAGATGCAGAGAAACTTGTTGCTAGGGGCAACCACACAGCCCGCAGGAACTGTATTGACAGCACAACTCTCGGGATTGCTATCAATCCCCAAAACATCCCGCACCTGCCACATTGGCTACTCCCAGCCAAAACCCTCTAGGGCCCAAGACCTCAACTTGCACTTACATCCCGTAAAACATGCGCTGGGGTCAGGGTACACCTTTTACTACTGGATCCCAGACACCTCCACACAGCTGCCGGGGCACTCATACTCTGATTTTTCCCAAAAAGAGATGCAGAGGGAACCTCGTTGTTTCGGCAACCGAGAGATCCACCGACACTGCAGTGGTAACACATTTCTCCACTGGGCATCCCCCCACAAAACACACATCCCTGCACAAATCTTAGCCACCTTAACCCCAACCCTAGGGCGCACTTGGGCCTCTCTGCCCCATAGCAACTCTGCTGCTTGTTCACACAGGGCCTCTCCTGACTAACCTGCTTTTGCTTTAGCACTATTTTAAACTTTGGGCCCTTCCGCACGACTCGGACCCCTCTCCCCTCCCCCTTCTCAGGTAAAGGGGTTGAGCTATTTTTTAAAAGGCACATTTTTCTCCCTATTTACATTTCCAAAAACACCATTTTAGATGATCACAATAATAAAGTCCAAAGATTTCTCAAGTCCCGACACCACAGTCTCACTGCCTTTTGGACTTGTTTCCTGGCAACAGTTTTTGGGCCAACCCCTTACCATACCCCTGTGCAGGGGCATTTTCCAGGAAAAATCACCCGCTGGGCCTGGCCCGCTCGCCGTCTCCCAAAACGGCAAAATAGGAAAGTCTGGGCCAGGAGAACTCCACCGCAACTCTTCACATACCTGAAGCAGATGATCACTTCCCCCGACCGTCAAAAACTATGGCCCTTCTTACCACCAGGCGGTCTTCAAAACGGGAAGAAAAGTCGGGGGGGGCACCTGAACCCCCTGGCCCGTCCAGATCCACCATTACGGATGCCCACCCAACACAACTTCAGGGGTTTTCCCCTGGCACTCCTTTGGCTGGGCCCAGCAGCTGCTCTCCATCGATGAGGGTGGTTTCCATGGGTAAAGGCCGTATCCATGGACCTTGTCGCCCAAACCTTCCGAGGGAACTCCTGCGGGGAGGAACACACGACCCTGGCTTTCTTTTGCTGGATGGGGGAACAACTCCTTCCTTTAGGGGCTTAACCCCCTCAAAGCCAAATCAAGCCTTTTTCCTTAAGGTAACTGTTTTCTTCCCGGGGCAAGGCACAGAAAACTCTCTGCGGGTTTTCCAGTAAGACACGGCCCCAGGACATCACCCACTTGCTGCTGCAGTTCCTGGGGGAACAAACCGCTCAAAAGGCCCCCAAGGGAGGCCACTATATCCTCCCCAGCCTCATTTTTTGCATAGGCTGGCTTACCCATGGCAGCAAAAAAAAAACTCAGCACAGTCTTTCACTACACACTCAAAACGTTTGCGGGTGTTTCTCACTTTGAGTAAAACTCTTCACAATTAGGCCTCCAGCCTTTTAAATCTTGCTGCAGCACCACTTGCAGGATTCACAAACTCCACTTCAGGCACCACGTCTTGTGCCCACCTTTTGCGCCACTGCGCCAACCTTGCCCAGTTCGTGCCTTATGCCCGCATCCTCCACCATATGTAAGACTCCACTCACATTTTGGCCACCATCTTGGTTCAGCCTGGGGGTTTCTTCGCTCCGGTATCGCCGCTTTTGGTAAGCGTCTGGCACACCATATATGTCACACTGACACCAGGCTTCTCTTTGAGGCTTCAGGCCAGCTTTATTTCCTTACAAGCCAGGTTTAGGTTACAGCACAAAACACAAATAAACATTAGCCGTCTAGCCACTAACTGAACATAACATGTCCCTCTCTAACGCGTAGTCAAGGCCTATCGCCGAAGCACCACAAACACATACTCTTACCCAGCTTCCTACTGGGTTCTGGATTCTCCTAAGCCTATGGGGGCAGAGCCTCTCTTCAGCTCCACTGCTGCTCCACACTGCCATGCAGCAACCACGCCCCCCGATTACCTGGAGAGCCAGGCTTTTTATAGCCATGCCGGGACTGGCCCAAAACCCGACATGGAATCTGGAGATCTGGGACGCGGGAACAGCCACCCACCCATCTGCAGTTGTTCCGGGGAAGCCAACCCATAATGGCTGGACATTAGCCATGCTACATACAGCTGTCAGCAACCTAGTATTGCTGACAGATAACAATTGGCTCCCCCCACCAAGAGCCAGCTCTTGGTAGCACGTCTCTACCGGGACAACTCCACCTCGTGGCAGAGACAGGCAACTACTCTTTGCCACTCTGTCACAATATATAGGTGCAAAGGTCTGTAAGATTCTATTCTGACATATTTACAATATGGTAATGTCTTTGTATAATAACGCCACATCCCTCTTTTGGTGGGTCCGCCCTTTTTGGGGCGATGTCCCCACTTGTCTGGTGGGGCAACGACACCCAAAATTCTCCACAGATCCACTAACCTTTTTTTTGTCCAATTGTTGTAGGAGTCTACAGGAGGCTACTCTCCAGACTGACTTCTTGCCCAATGACATATTCAGGAGTGGATCCAATGCTTCATTTAGATTGCCACCCTCAATCTTTCGCAAAGGTGGTGAGTTTAGGTAAACTTTTCAGAACCTGGCACTGAAGAGTGATTTGCACCATATCTATGTAGTCTTTGATGTGCGATATCTGACCAGTCTGAAATTTATGGTATAGATATATTCCTGGGGGAGTGGAAAAACAAGAATACAAAGTGTAATATAACACGTCGTGAAAACTACTGTAGATGTTACAGGTAGGAATTTAAATAATGTCATTACCTTGATTGGACCCCCTAAAGGGGTTTTCTCACTACCGGCCGTCACAGACATGAGCCGTTTCTCTCGTTCAGCTGCAAATCCAGGGGCAGGTCTCTCCGCCCAGTAGGCGAGTCTTCCATCACTGAAGACTGGTGATATTATCCCCCCCCCCCGCTCCCTTCTGAGTCATCATCATCATCATTCTGTGTGAGCAGTGGGAGAGAGAGGATGTCGCAGCTCTGCAGACCTCCTGCAATGGTCAGTTCTCAGGCCGGGAGAGCTGTCACCTCCCTCCCAGGCTCCAATCCTTGTAACAGGCACCTGTATTACTGTAATCAGTTACACATACAGCCATACAGTGCATAAGGCTGTGTTATATGTGGGGGGAGAGTGAATCTAACAGCTAGAGTCTCAGTAATTGCCCAGATCCTTCACATAGAGCTATCACTGTGAGAGGAGCAGAGAGGAGCTCAGGCAGCCTTTATTACACAGCTCAGAAAGACAATGAGGACATAGACATAGACAGTAGCCAGCATAGAAAGCCAGTTTCATTTTCACACAGGTCAGAGGGAAGACAGTGCAGGACAGCCAATCACAGCACAGTGGGTGTCTTCCTCACAGGGGGTGTGTCCTGAACAGGGCTGAACTAAATATTAGGCAGCCAATCACAGCAAAGGAGGCATGGCCGGACCCCGGGTTTCAGATTTAGTTCTAGACACTCACAGATTAGCTAATATCTGCTAAACTATATGACTTAGGTAATACAAACCAATTGCAAAAGTGCTTATTTTTAATGTCCCAGTCATTACAGATATGATCATTGTAGCAAGAAAACCCCTTTAACCCCTTAAGGACCCTGGACATATGAGTATGTCCCAGAGTCCCTAAGGGGCTTTACATGGGGATGGCTCCGCGACCCTCCGCAACACCCACGCTGTTTAACCATTCAGAATGAATGAATGAAGTCTGAATGAATGACGATTGGTGCCGATCTTCAGGGTGATCGGCATCGCCGCAGCATACCTGCAGCTATCCGAGACCCGGATATGGCAGCGGGGAGCCTTGTGAAGGCTCCCGTCACTCCCATGTCCTGGTTTGCCCCACTTCTGTCCGCAGACAGGAAGTGGGGAAACCGCCATCTTGGTACAGTCTAATGCATTGTCTATACAATGCATTAGACTGTATTGACAATCGCGCCACCTAGTGGTCAAGCACCCTAGGTGAACTCAATGTTAAAGTAAAAAAAAAAAAGAAAAGTTTTAAAGTACAAAAAAAGTATTAAAAGTTCAAATCACCCTCCTTTCCCCATTTTACAAATAAAAACAATAAAATAATAAAAAAGTTACACATATTTGGTATCGCCGCATCCAAAAAAGTCAGATCTATAAAAATATAACATTATTTATCCCCTACGCTATACAACGTAGAAGAAAAAAATTCCAAACGCCAAAATTGCGTTTTTTGGTCATTTTATGTCACTTAAAAAAATGGAATAAAAGTGATCAAAAAAGTCGTATGCATTCCAAACTGCTAACGATAAAAAGTACACAAACCTCATATATCATTGGTTGATACAGAAGTCCTAAAGACACTTTTACTTGAAGAAGGTAGGGACAGTAAATATGACCTTGAACCAGTGAAAGTCCAACACCTGATGGCTTTATGCTGATATTTTTTTACGTTTTTGGGCAACCTACTGAGCAGTGGCGTAGCTACAGGCTTCCCCACCGGTTTTCGCTGTTGCGACCGGGCTCATGAGCTAGGGGCCCACTGGCCCCGGACCTCCCACCACATGCTCCCAGGGGCGTCACTGGCATTTCTTTATCTGGGGCCCAGATAAAACTGCCGCTACCCCAAACCTCACCGTGCTCCAGGCCGCTGCCGTGGGCCTATGAATGCCCATACACTTGATCGCTGTTGAGCAGCAGAGGGTGAACGCTCCCTGCTCTGCAGAATATCCAGCACAGGCAGTGTGAGTACATCATAACGTCACCTGTGCTGCATGATGACGTCACACCGCCTGTATCAGGAAGAAGACCGAGACGGGCAGGAGCTTCAGGGAGCAGAGAAAGGTGAGTACTCGTATATTATAATCCTATATATTATAGTTTTTTTTGAGTATGGTTCCCCCACATTGGTTGTTTGTGTTTTCCTTGGAGGTACGTATACTGCTATTTAGGGGTGGGTTCCCTCGTTAAACCCTCATTGGTTTTCTCTATAATCAAGTCCACACTCAGTGAAATGAGATGTGCAGCATAGTAAACTAGCTGTAGCATTGTGGCATCAGGAAGTTGCATGTTCGTGCCATTATAGCATCTGCAACAAGTAAGGCTATGTCCACATGGCATAGGAAAAAATACTCGCCATATTCTTATAGTCGGATTTGAGATCTGCAATAGAAAGAGAATCTGTGTCGTAGTTCAGTGTGGATTTCCTATTCAAATGAATAGGACTTGAATTTTATGCAGATTTTTTTTAAAAAAAGAAAAAAGACAAGCACCACAAAAGTATCAAAACAGGGTTCTGCCCAATTACTAAAAAGACTAAACCAAAATGAAAGTACCTACGTCAACCCTGCGCTAATCAGCGTATCTGTTCCCTGCTGTTCCTGACGTTGTACTCTTCTAATACTGCTTGCTGTTACCTGCTGCTGTATCAAGTATGTTACCTTCTTGGTACTCTGCTACCTGTCTACGGCTATACTCTGCTGTGACCCGTCACCGCTACCAATGTCCGGTGTCCTTCGGCTACTACCACGAGAATCACCATCTACGCTCCCGGTGGCCCAGAGCATCCGCTATACCCGCTTTTTTAAAGCACCTGCTTTAGATAACGTGACATCTGGTAATCCTAATTCAGCTAAAACAGGTAAGGTTTATTCTGATTTCATGTCAGATAGTGAGAAAAACATACACATGTTAGTTTTTATATAGTGTATGGAAAATGTTTTTTTGTTTCCTATGAAATTGGGCCCTCTATGTGTGTGACAAAAAATTAAACTGTGAGCCCCATTAGTGACAGAGACTAATATGTATGATGACATTCCGTGCAGCAGAATATATTTGCAGTTTAGAAGAAACATGAATGAAAAAGATAAATAATACAATACCCTGAAGAAAAATCATGTATATTTAAATTCCGAGTAAATTTCCTAGAGAAATGTTTATACATCGGAAGATCTCATCCCTAGAGATATCTTCAATAAACTGATCACTTACAATTTTAATAACTGGCTAGAACACACACCTGCATCCTTAGGCAGGATGTATAACATTCCAGCACAATGTACATGTTCCATTTAGGACAATTCATGCTACCTACCCCGTGAGGATGTACTGTCATTATGAAGTAGGTTATAAAGAGAACAATGAGCAAGGAGCAGAATCCGCAAGAGAACATGTGTCCCAGATCTAATCTTTACTACTACAATTAATGCTAAAGTAACCTTAATATTATCAAAGAGAAACAGGACATTGGCAGTAGTTTAGTCACAAGGATTTAGTCACAAGGACATTATATAGGGATATTCGCTTACTGCTGTTTAGATTTTCCTGCATAGAAGATATATTTTATATAACACAATGGCAAAACAAAGTTGGCATAAATAAAGGAAGCTTTATTAGGCCCCGTTCACACGGCTTATTCACGCCGGATTTGCGAGCCGGATTGCGCTCGCAATTCCGGCGTGAATAAGGGGCGTGGCGGGGGCGTGGCCCGCCGGCCCCATAGACATGCCGTAAATAATGTGCATGTCACTTTCTCCCCGCCCGGCGGATTCGCCGAGCTGGAAGGAGCGACGGAATCCACTGTTCCCTATGAGAGCAGTGGATTACCGTAATTACTGCAACGGATTGGCGCCGTACTGCAGCGCAAATCCGGCGCGCAGTACGGCGCAAATCCGCGCCGAAATAAGCCGTGTGAATACGGCCTTAGACTTACTTTTTCTCATTAATTACAAACTTCAAAATACTACAAATAATAAATAAACTACTACACAAAATTATAGAATTCCATAGTACACTATTGTCCTGTGACATAACAGTTTCCACCTGGTACATTGATACTCAGAGTACTCATTGTCAGAAATCTCAGTATGCATGTATTACATACATTACCGATGAGCTGTAACATTAAACCACCTAACTAAAATTGTGTAGGTCTCCTGCATGCTGCCAAAACAGCTGCCCATCAAGATATTCCACAAGAAAACGGTTATATGATCATGCATCATGGGCTAAAACATCAAAAAGAAGAGCTTTCTCTCCACACAATACAGTCACTAGATGTCTCTAGATCATAAATCCAGCCTGCCATGTAATACTATGTTGCTTCGACACAGCCAGCATAGATGGAGAAGGTCGGAATGCAGAAGGACCGGCTCTCCACTTTCCCCAGAGGATGCAGCGCTTGGCAGATGAGGCGGTACCAGCACAGGGAGCGGGCATCATCTTGGATTTGGAGCTCTAGTGTGCAGCTTCACATTGCTCTGTTCATCATCTTGCAGGCAGTGGCACAGCAATTACAGCCCTACACAGGCACCCTAGTCAACCCCCAAGGTAAAAAGCTAGGTGCTAAGGAGATCGAAGGGGATAGCTACCTTAAAGGACATACAAACTTTTTATGGACCATGTGGCACACCACAGTTCTTTGATGGTGAATCAAATACTAATGGTGCTCATGAAAATCCTCCATTTCCTCCTTCTTCTCATCACGTCTCCTAAAACTAAATGTGGAGAAAACAGAACTCATCATCTTTCCACCGTCCAACTCTACCCCTGCCCCTGATCTCTCTATCTCAGTCAACGGCTCTACACTCTCACCTGTTCCGCAAGTCCGCTGCCTTGGGGTAATCCTAGACTCCGCTCTATCTTTCAAACCACACATCCAAACCCTTACCTCTGCCTGCCGCCTCCACCTGAAAAACATCTCTCGCATCCGCTCATTCCTCAACTATGACACTACAAAAATGCTGGTCCATGCCCTTGTCATCTGCACTACTGCAACATCCTTCTCTGTGGCCTCCCAGCAAGCACCCTCGCTCCCCTCCAATCCATCCTTAACTCTGCTGCTTGTCTTATCCACCTCTCTCCTCGCTACTCCTCTGCCTCTCCCCTCTGCCAATCCCTTCACTGGCTTCCCATTGCCCAGCGAATTCATTTCAAGCTACTAACCATGACCTACAAAGCTCTCCATAACCTCTCCCCTCCATACATCTCTGCCCTAATTTCCAAATATCTCCCCTCACGCAATCTCCGCTCCTCACAGGACCTTCTCCTCTGCTCTCCCCTTATCAGCTCCTCACACAACCGTCTCCAAGACTTCTCCTGTGCTTCACCCACACTCTGGAACTCACTGCCCCAACACATCAGACTCTCCTCCACTTTCACCAACTGCAAAAGCAACCTGAAAACCCATTTCTTCAGGCTTGCCTATAACCTACACTAACCTTGTTGTCACTACTTCCTCCACAAACATGTCTGCCCCTCACCTCCTGTCTCTTTCCCCCTCCTTGTAGATTGTAAACCCTCGCGGGTAGGGTCCTCTCTCCCTCTGTTGTGCCAATTGTCATTAATCACTTATCATTGTACTCGTTTGACTCATGTTATGTATGTAACCCCCTCGAATGTACAGTGCCCTGGAATCAATGACGCTTTAAAATAAATAATAATAATAATGAAAATAAGTTTGACACCGCTGCTCTAGATTGTCTCCAAAAGCACACCCGCACTCCGGCGGCATCTCCCGCTGCGAGCTGCAGTGCGACCCGGTCTCGGGCTGCGGGCGCACTCGCAGCTCTGTCCACTTACCTCGCCGCGCTCCTGCTGTACTTTGGGCGCGCATTCCTGCTGCTGGCCGGACGCGCTGCAGCTCAGTTTAAAGGGACAGCGCGCTGGTGATTGGTCTCACCGGGCGCTGACCCTATTTAAGTCCTGCCCCTTCCTTATCACTTTTCCAAATCGATAGTGCCCTGTGCCTAGAGAGGAAGCATTCTGGTGTACCTTATTGCCATTACTGTGTATCGTACCTTTCTGCCTCCGTCACTCGACCACGAACCTTAGCCGCCTGTCCTGACCTGCCACCTGTCCCCGACTACGAGCCTGCCTCACAATTCTGTAACACGTCACACCTCAGCAGCCACCACAAGCAAATCACTTCAGGGGTAGCGACCTGGTAGCTATCCACCGCAGCAAGTCCATCCCGCTTTGCGGCGGGCTCTGGTGAAAACTGGACCTGCTTAGATTCCGCTCCCTGGTGTGGCTACTACCATCGCTTGCGGTGGTCCAGAGGATCCACTACCACTGACCATTACATAGATCAGGTAGTAGTACATGTTACAATGTCCATATGAATACTCTCTTTTAAATGTATCTATAATAAAATTATATAGCAAACAGCACAGAGCTTGCTGAGTATGTTTCATTGTATATACTGTGTATACTTGCGCAAAAATAAAAAACTGCATTTAAATCAAGTCCATGTGGAGTGCTGTGATTTCTCCTTTCCTAATGGGGAATTCCATCTTTTATTTTACAGATTGACGTGGGCCAAATTACAGAGTCCAAATGGACTGCACAATACTTCTATTGTGGTATCTGGCACCATCTTTCACATCCCAAAAATGCTCAGAATCAGAATGAGATCTTGGGGATTTGGGGGACAAGTCAACATCTTCAACTCTTGGTCATGTTCCTTCAACCATTCCTGATCAATTTTTGCAGTGTTATGGGCATATCACCCTGCTGAAACAGGCTCCTGCTATTAGGAAATACTATTGTCATAAGGTTCGCACTTAGTCTGTAACAAAGCATTGGTAGATAGTACATATCAATGTAACAGTCACATTAATGCCAGGTCCTAATGTTTAGAAGTAGAACATTGCCCAAGGCAGCACATTGTCTCTGTTGGCTTGCATTCTTCCAGTAGTTCACAAGCGAGACCTCATCTCCGTTCTGCACTGGTACAGCTTTAGTGTATGTACATACATTCCTCAGCATTGCGTGTGAAACGGCAAGAAGGAAAAAGCTTATAATAGTGGAAATCACAGGATCGATAGACATACTAATTATATGCAAATGATAAAAATCAATCAAAATGACAGAACATCTCAATAAGCTCAGTTTCGATTATGCCTTGCTATGCTATCAATGAAGTTACTAATGGGTGTCTGAAGTATGTTATGCCACTCTGAATGAACATGGGCATGCAAATTATCAAGATTGGATGCTGGCAGCTCCCTTTTCAACCAATAATTTACCTGATGTGCTCAATGGAAGACAAGTCCGGAGACATTCCAGGCCATGGTTTAGGCCATGCAGGGTGCTCCCAGGAGCAACTTGGCATTTTCCTGTTGAAAAATGGTTACTGGGATACTTTGGAGAAATGGTCACATTGGTTCCACAAGCAAATTAGTAAACCTGAAATGAAGACTAAAGTGGTTGGATACTGTACATTATGCAATCCCACAATAGTGTGACATTCCCTTGTCCATGTGGTCTTTAGACAAATCTCTAGTCAATAAGGCGCCTAAGCTAAAAGCTGGACTCATCCCTGAAAAGGATTGACTTCCATTCCAGCCAGCATGAGGTCAATGGAACACCTGTAGCTATAAGTTTGGCTCATAACCAAAAGTGGTGCAAACACCTTCTGATGATTCATGTCAACAATGATTAGTGCTCTGGGTTTGGTATACAACGTCCAATTTCACTTGCAGTACAGAATTAGTCACTACAAGCCATTTGTCTAATGTTCTGTTTCTGCAGAGGTTTGCCTGTCATTCCAGTTCATCAATGTTCTTCCAATCACTGGAACAGTGCTGACATTCTAGCCTAGGCGCATAGGCATCTGCCAGAGTGATAAACCAAGGTCTCTCAGTTCAAGGATTCTGTCCCTCTCCGTTTGCAACAAGTAATGATAACCGGCAGGTCGAAAAATAGAAAATGTCGCACAATCATCCCACACCACTTGATCTGATTTTTGAGGTTTCATGTAGCTAGAAGACTTTACTTTCTGTCTGACTTTTATACCCCTCTAACATGCCACAGATTGGAGTTCTATAAATATAAATTCACTGCAGACATAGGATTATTGCGTATCAAATGGAAAGTGGGGAAAAAGTATTTGATACACTGGCGATTTTGTGAGTTTTCCAACCGACAAAGAATGGAGAGGTTTGTAATTTTTGTCATAGGTACACTTCAACTGTGAGAGACATAGGCTAAAAAAATCCAGAAAATAATATTTTATGATTTTAAAATAATTAATTTGCATTTATTACATGAAATAAATATTTGATACACTGGTGATTTTGCTAATTTTGCCACCTACAAACAATGGAGAGCTCTGTAAATTTTATTGTAGGTGCACTTCAACTGTGAGAGACCAAATCTAAAAAGAAAAATCCAGAAAATCACATTGTATGATTTTTAAATAATTAATTTTCATTTTATTGCATGAAATAAGTATTTGATACAATAAGAAAAACAGAACTTAATATTTGGTACAGAAACATTTGTTTGCAATTACAGAGGTCAGACGTGTCATGTAGTTCTGACCCAGTTTGCCCACACTGCAGCAGGGATTATGGCCCAATACTCCAAACAGATCTTTTTCAGCTTTCAGGCCTCAGGGCTGTTGCTGGGCTATGTTGAGTTACAGCTCCCTCCAAAGATTTTCAATTGGGTTCAGGTCTGTAAACTGGCTTGGCCACTCCAGGACCTTAAAGTGCATCTTACAGAGCCACTCCTTATTTGCCCTGACTGTGTGCTTCGGGTCATTGCCTTTCGCGATGACCTATCTATGACCCATCTTCAATGCACTTACTGAGGGAAGGAAGTTGGTGGCCAAAATCTTGCTATACATTGCCCTATTCATCCTCCCTTTATTTCCGTGCAAGTGTCCTGTCACCTTTGCAGAAAAGCACCCCAAAAGTATGATATTCCCCCCCCCCCCCCCAAAACAATGCTTCACAGTTGGGACGGTGTTCTTGGGGTTGTATTTATCCTTCTTCCTACAAACACGGCGAGTGGAGTTGATACCAAAAAGTTCTATTTTGGTCTCATCTGACCACATGACCTTCTCCCATGCCTTCTCTGGACCATACAGATGGTCAATGGTGAACTTTTGGTGAAATGCGCCTAGACATGTGCTGGCCTGAGCAGGGGGACCTTGCGGGCCCTGTAGGATTTGAATCCAGGACAGCATATTGTGTTACTAATGGTAATCTTTGAGACTGTGTTCCTAGCTCTATTCAAGTCATTGACCAGGTCCTCCCATTTAGTTTTGGGCTGATTCCTGACCTTTCTCATGAGGCGAGATTTTGCACGGAGCCGCAGACTGAGAAAGATTTACAGTCATTTTGTGTTTCTTACATTTTCTAATAATTGCACCACCAGTTGTTGCCTTCTCACCAAGCTGCTTGCCTATTGTCCTGTAGCCCTTCCCAACCTTGTGTAGAGCTACAATTTTGTCCTTGGTGTCCTTAGACAGCTCTTTGGTCTTGGCCCTGGTGAAGAGGTTAGAGTGTGATTGATTGTGTGCACAGGTGTCTTTTATACAGGTAACGAGTTCAAACAGGTGCAATTAATACAGGTAATACATGCAGAGAAGGATGGATTT
Organism: Phyllomedusa bahiana; assembly: GCA_025379985.1. NCBI lineage: Eukaryota > Metazoa > Chordata > Amphibia > Anura > Hylidae > Phyllomedusa > Phyllomedusa bahiana. Next base: position 29,635 of record JAODAL010002043.1, read on the forward strand.
TTAAAGAAAAACTAACAGGTCTATGAACCAGAATTCTTGCTGATTGGTAGGTGATCAAATACTTATTTCATGCAATAAAATGTAAAATAATTATATAACATTCAAACCATGTGATCTGCTGGATTTTTTTAAATCTGTGTCTCACAGGTGAACTGTACCTACGATAAAAATTACAGACCTCTCCATTTTTTGTATTTGGGAAAACTTGCAAAATCGCCAGTGTAGCAAATACTTATTTTCCCCACTGTATTTGTGGATTATAATTTACAATTATAGATTCCATACAATTAAATACAAGGCCAAATTAATGAGACATGTAGGAACTTGAGAGATCTGGTGATCTTAAGATAGCGACATTTTGGTTGCAGTGGTGACCTTACTCATGAAGAGGCGGGTAAGTATGAAGCCACTTTTGAAAATATTTGGAAATTATGAACGATGGGTGGTGGATCACTGGAGTTGGCTCGTAGGGTCAAGATATGGACACTGGTCAAAGATGTAGCACAGGGAGTAAGGCAATGGCAGTACGGAGCTGCAGGGATTAAAACCTTCTGTCTGGGAAGTTATCTTGTGGTAGCTGGCACTAAAAGGTGGGGCCTCCACTTGTTTTTCCAGCCCATTATACAAATGCTCGATGAGATTGAAATCTAGGGAATTTGGGGGCCAATACCTTGAACTCTTTGTCTAGTTCTAAAACGAGTCCTGAACAATTGTGATGTGGCAGGGCTCATAATCTTGCTAATAGAAGTCACTGCAACTTGGGAATCCAATTAACCTGAAGAGGTGTAATTGGTCTGCACCAAAGTGAAGATAGCTGGTATTTCAAAGTAACGTTCATTGACATGAATGCCAGGACTCACAGGTTTCACAGCAGAACATTGTCCAGATGAACATACTGGGCCTGCTGCCCTGCCTTCTTACCATAGGGCATCCTGGTGCCATACTTTCCCTAGGTGGCATTCCTTGCCATCTACATGGGTACTATGACTTATTTACTGTTTCATAGGCACCATAGATAGGAAGCCACGATGCACTGTGTGTTCTGACATCTTTCTATCATAGGAGTCATTAGCTTTTGTACTCTATGCTCCCGCAGTGCGTCTTGGGTACCTATGACCCTTTGACAGTTTACACAGTTAATACTAGTCCTTCCTTAGAACACTTTTAGTGGGTACTAACCACTGCATATTAGAAACACCCCACTAGATCTGCCATTGTGAAGATGCTCTGACCCAGTTGTGTAGCCATCACTATTTGGTTGTTGTTAGAGGTGATCAAAACTTTACACTTGTCCAATTTTTAAAGTTCCAAACTGTTCACTTGCTGTCTAATATATCCCACTACTTGACAGGTGACATCGTGCAACCACGACCTGTGGAACGGCCAATGGCCACACGAGATCCCAGTAAACTCATGTGACTCTTTTTTCCCATAGAGCTTTTGCAAAATTTAAAGGGGTTTTCTCACTACAAAAATTAGCATTAAAAATAAAGGGCCAGTTAATTGAAGATTTTTTATAAATACATTGGTCAATAGTTTTTTATTAAGTCATGAGATAAGAGCGTTTTTTATGTGCTCTGAAGTGCACACAGGATTCTATGGTTACCTGCATATCAGACAGACGTCTGTTATCTGATTAGCTGATTAGCTGACAGCAGGGAGTGAGTGATATCCAAGCAAACTAATTATATCTAACAAGATTAGCTGCAGTAAACAAATGTGCATGTGTACATTTGAAGACTAAAAAACATGGCTTTATATGTAATTTTGTTAGAGATAACAATCTCCTGCACTGCCACAGTAACAGCTAATCACTGCTGTGGAACCATCCACAGCCTGAGGAGACAGAGTAAGTGCAAAACTGCTAAAACTCATTAACTCATGGTGAGAAAACCCCTTGAAAGGGTAAATCTGATTGATTGCTGTGTCGAACTCCTCCACTTTTCCTCTGCATTTATTTTGATAAATCTCTACTTATTTGTCTACAAATTACCGTATGTGTATGGTCTATGAGTCTACTGCACATCTGGATCTCTTATAACAACGGAGTAAATCTTTTATACAATATATTAACAAACTGCTACGTTTGTCACTTATTTTCTCATTTGTAATAAATCAAGCAGCACATAGTGTTACTTTCTATTTATATTTTTAATATTTTGCATATGATAAGCAGATCATAATTCCAAGTGCGGAGACAGGTAAACAAAATGCTTCAGCACAAAATAGCTACAACATTTTTTTATTTTATGGAGTGCTTTACTTTTTTCATATTGATCATGGAGATAATGCAGAAATCTATACATCTGCCACAGGTTTCAAGGGGATTTTTGGTTAATTTATATATTTTTTTGGTTAAAGAAGCTGATTATTACTTAACAGTCTTGTAATACGTTATTGAATTAATATGTATTTTACATTGTAATGACCAGTGGTGTCAGTATGCACTGACACCGTGGACACTGGGTGCTTGGTGTGGATCTTCTGAGCCACAGCGAGCACAGGTGGTATAACTCGCGGTGATAGCCGAAGTACCGGGGAGGACCCCGAACACTGGTAGCAGTGACAGGTCACAGCAGGTGTAGCCATGGATAGGTAACGTAGTTCCAGGTACAGCAGCAGGAGCAGCAGATGTAGCGGGATATAACAACTAGTACAGTGGCAGGTAAGAAAGCGCAGGGTTAACACGGGGTTAACACAGGTATACATGGGTATAGCAGCAGGTATTCAGCAGTCAGAGGTCAAGCTCTATGTGGGGACAACACAACAACGAACTGACCCTGGAACAAGGGCAGGAAGTTCCTTTTAAAGACAGTGGTCACAGGTCATGGTGCAGGTAAGTGGGACACCACTTTAATTAGCAGAAGTCTGTGCGCACAGGCAACCACAGAGAACACGTGAGCAGGAGCGAGGACCAGTGAGTAGGAACTGCCCGCAGATGCCGTCGGCACAGGGACAGGTAAATATATGCCAGCAGTGGACGCCGCCGTCAGCACTAGGGACACAGCAGGAGCCACAGCAGAAGTACAAGCACGACCACGGACCAAGACCGTGACATATGTAGTGTGTTTTCACATTATTTACAGTATTATCTCTGTATCCCTTCCTACTATAGTCGATGGGTGGCTATAGTATAGAGGCACCGACCTGCTGTCTGACTAATGAGCATGCCCAGTAGATGATTATTGCTGGGCATGTGTGCTAGTCAGTCAGCAGGTTGGTGTTTCTATACTGTAGCCACCCACTGCCCTACTTGAATGAAATGTCACACTATACAAAGTATTGTGACATTGTTTTTTTGGAAAGTGTTGGGCAGCTTCACTATAGAAGCGACGGCCAGCCTCCAGACTAGTGCGCAGACCCTGCAGCTAGTTATCTACTGGGCGTGCGTGCAAGTCATTCAGCAGGCCAGCACTTCTATACTATAGCCGCCAGTAGACTGTAGTAGGAAAGGATGACATTTCAAACATAGGCATAGGTATGCACATGCACCCTAGTCAGGAGGCCGTTGCTTTTATAATGTAGCCGCCCTCTACAAATGCAGTGTTGTAGTACTTTGTATGATGTTTCACTCAAGGAGGGTAGATAACTATCTACTGGGCACGCACGCTAGTCAGTCAGCAGGCCAGCACTTCTATACTGTAGCCACCCATGGACTGTAGTAAAAAGGGATGATGTTCAAAATGGAACGTTATCACTCAAGGCCATAGAATTCTGTAAATAATGTGAAATCACACAATATAAAATACATATGAATTCAATAAAGTCTATAAAGACTGTTTAGGCCATAATAAGCCTAATTAACTTAAAGAAAACATGAACTGGACATTTTTTAATTAATTTAATTAATTAATTTAACTGTTTAGCTACATAGGAGGCTACTCAGGCGTATCAGTATCTCCTTAATATTCAGTATCCACTATGCCCCTATTGAAAAGAAATTAAAAAATAGTTTATGGTAATACAGTTCGCTTGCAAACACTGACGAGATCACATATATAATGTGTATGGGCAGGTGTAGATTAAAGGGGATGTATCGCTTCATCAGTTCGGCTGTTTTCTTGAAGCTTGATTTTCTCAGTTCCTGAAATCCAGGGGCGTTTATTCCCCTCCCAGCTGGGTGTTTCTTAACTGAAGGGGGATGACATCATCCCCCCTTCACTGTTCATGCTCGCTTCCGAGTCAGTGTGTTCCCCTCACCCTCTCTGTCTGAGTCCACATGTCACTGTCCTCTCCCTATTCAGTCTTATTTTGTAAGAGCTGTTTACATACCACAGGCCTGTATTCAGTCTTCTATGAACTCAGAGCACTGATCTCTTCTCCTCTCACAGCTGGAGGTTTGTTACAGTTGAATCCAGTCTTCTATGAACTCATCCAGAGCACAGATCTGTCTCCCTTCTATGTTCACACAAAGCACAGAGGCACAATTCTGGTGTTTTCTGATTATAGAAGCAGCTGCAGTGTCAATGAGGAGCTGGTGGCTGTATAGAGTGAAATTGTTGCCGGCCCCTTACACGTAGGAGCATTAGGCACCGAGGAATAATTCTGCTGTTTTCTGGGGGCCAAACAGAATGTAAATTAGTAGAGCAGTCAGCCGATGAAATGAAAGGAGGAGGAATCCGACAGTCACTGGGGAACAGTGTTTACACAAAAACGAAGATAAGGGAGACAGTGAAAACAAGACAGCTTTGCAAATGACAACCAATTGCAAAGTTGCTTGTTTTCACTGTCCCCTTATTCTGAAGACCATTTAATGAAATGATACAACCCCTTTAAGTAGTTCATAAGTCCTTGGCTGTTCCCCAAACTTGGACCCTTCTCTTTCATACCACTGCCCTGTCACACCAGGTCTACTGTCAACACCACTTTTATGTAACAATGTAAATTCTGGTAAACAGTACTGTAATCTCTTGATCTGTCTGTATGAACAGACCATTGCCCTGAATTTATACATACTCCAAACCAAGCAAAAAAATTATACAGATGCCACGACAGACTATAAAGTATATTTACCCATCTGTCTCCCAGGTAGGTTCCTCTTCAGGTCCAGGTGGCATTGCATTGAGTTCTGATGCCATCTACCATCAGGATTTTGTGTGTGGCACTGTATACAACTGTCCACTTCAATCTAAATTTATCACATCAATAGTGTTACTAACATTCAACAGTGTTACAAACCATATATATTAGGTATGAGCTGTTTTTCATGAAACCATGTTGATATTTTCTGCTGTATATCTTGAAGCCCATCTCTGAAAATACTTTCAAATATAAAGCAGCGGTTAGTTTTACTTATCAATTGTTAACTAATTAAGCATTTTTACCCTAATTACATAGTAGAGTAGAAATCAGGGCACTGCACCAGAAATTACGACAACCACTTGACCATCTTGTATTACTGAACATAATTATATACCATTTGCTGCTGTAGACTGGGTGTTAAATAACCTTTTGATTACCAAAGTAATCATTTCCTTATTCTCAAATACTGCAGCCATCATTACAGGCAGAACTTTGCCCTACAGTCTCCATTTAAGCTAGACCTTCCAAGAGCTCCTTCTATGGTTGGAGAAGTATGAGATGGCACCTATTTGTGATTTTTGGGTACTACAGTAGAGAGCAAAATTTGCACTCATCTCTTGCTTGCTGCTCATGTTATGACCTCATTCACGAAAGTGTATTGAAAGAAAAAACCAGGGTCATTCCTAGGCTAAACTGCCTTTAAGAGTGGGTGAAGAAATCCGCCCCAATTAACATGTTGCACCACGCTGCGACACATTGCATCATCATTAACCACTGCCTGAGTATACAAAAATCTATAACACAAATTTCTATGTATAAAACTGCTGAATAATAGTCAGACAATTCTTCTACACAAAACCATAATCCCAAGGCTAATATTTCCAATAATCCTACTAAGACAAAATACCGCCACACCATGACCAAAAATCACCAACACATAGGGCGGCATGTATAAACGGGTCTGTTCACTCTATTTTTAAACAGGCGCTCTCTCTACTCTCTCACTCTCTCTCCTCTACTCACGGCGTCAATATATTAGTTCCTAATAACAAAAGCGCGCCAAGCTGGTGGGGGAGCGTGCGTGGAAACGTGGATGTCAACTACAGAACTGTTAACCCATTAACCGGTGCAGCCATTCTTTCTCCAATACAACAAATAGCACAACCCTGTAACGCTTGAAAAAACGAGTGGCAGGATCCTACAAGCTCCAATGAACATAGTTGAAATTATCAGAGACCAGAATTGTCACTTTGTAGCTAGAAAGCACTAAATCTATGACCCGCAGTAGAACAGGTTAATAGATTCAGGTGCATTCTACGCTACAAATGCACGCAAAAAAATGGCGTCTGGCCGCCAAAAATCATGCATGTTGCCCATAATGACCAAATAATACTGTTACACCATGACAATATTATCACCATATAGTGACTGAATAATACCACCGCATATTATCATGACATAGTGGCTGAATAATACCGCCACATCATGAAAATATATCACCACCCTACAGTGACTGAATAATACACAATACCAATTACTGAATATAAAATATTATACTACAACTAATATTACCGCCATACAGTGGTAGATACCAGTTGTACACAGGTGCTCTGCACACATATAAGTGATTACAGTAAAGCTACATCCAGGTACTCAAAAGAGACGTCTTCTCTGATGAGTCGTTCTCTTCTCTGATCAGTCGTTCTCTTTTCTTTCTTTTTTCTCCATCTGGCCCAGACCACCATGTCAACTTCTCCCACCAACGACTCTTCACTGTAGAATTTACCAAACAAACATCTTAGACTCCTCAATTTTCCAGCATTTTCCAACCAATTCCTACCTCTCTACACACTCTCCATCTATAGCTTCTAACAGTAAAAGTACCCCCATACGGCTATGGTGCTCCAATTTGTACACCAGGTTTCAGTCTTGTTTTGTGTCCCCATTTAGGAGATAGTTAAATCCCCAATATAGTATGGAGGTATACCTCCCGCTAGGTAGGCTGTTAGGTAAACTCCCCCCCCCCCCTTTAGGTAGGTAGTCCTCAATTTGGTAAGTGCATAGCCCCCTATTCGTTAGGTAGATTTATATTTCCCTTCATAGGTAGGTATCTGGGTCCCCTATTAAGTAGATAGGTAGTTATATAGGCCCCCAATTAGTAGGAAATTAGTTCCTTAGTATTTAAAAAGGCCCCTTGTAGGTATGTGGGTAGGTATATAGGTAGGTAGGAATAGAGGCCTCCCAGTAGGTCTGTAGATAGGCCCCCTGTAGGTCGATAGATATAGCTCCACTGTAGATAGATATAGGCCCCTGTAGCTATGTCGATATAGCCCCACTATAGTAGGTATATGAACCCATTAGGTAGATATAGCCCCCGTAAGTAGCTATAGCATCCTGTAGGTACATATAGCCCCCCTGTAAGTAGATATAGACCTCCAGTAGGTAGATATAGGCACGTGTAAAGGCTAAAAAAAATTAAATAAATAAGGTACTCACCTCTCCCTGTTCCCCCGCTGAGCCGCAAGCTCTGGGAGCTACTGTCTGGTGTAAGCGGCGTGACCTCATCATGCCGCTAACTTCAGGACACTGCTTCCGGGATCTCCTGGGCCAGAACCCTAGGCTTCCAGCCTTGGATACCCTGCATCGAAGGGTGCGTGATGAAAGCCTTACATCACACCACCTGCAATGCTGATGTGTATATACAGCGTTTATTGAGTACTGTATATACAATTGGGAAAGCAGAGACGGTAATGAACCTTCCTTGCCTTCTCCTTGTAGAAGCAGTTGGACAGTTAGTGTGCAGTTGCTAACTCTGGCCTGTTTTTCCGGATCCCTCCCCTCCCGTGAGCGTGCCTGCCTCCCTCCCCGTGGTTGGTGTGTGTGTGTTCGTCCATAGGAAAACCAGTGAAAAACCTTCATGTGGTGTAAATACAGATCAGTTTTATCTATCTATTTATCCATTATATCTGTCTATATTGTGTCTGTACCGATTTTCAAATCTGTTGTGTGTTCATCAAAATATTCTCCTATATTGCTGTTACAAATATGGATTAAATACAAATACAGACATATCTGAGATATTATTCTTATCACTACTGTTCCATATAACTTGTACGGCAGAGAGATGGGGCCTGATAATCTGTGCAGACTCATAACATCTCTTGTACAAAATGATGACTTTTGTGGCATACTAAGAGGGAGATGGATGAAGTACAGCCAAGATAATGCACAACACGTGGGAGATGCATCACTGTTTTGGGAGGCAGCCAAATTGGTTCTTTGAGGGAAAAATAATATTTTGTGTAGTTCTGAAAAATAGGAAAAAATGTCTTATGAATGTAATTCTCCTGTTCCAGCTTTTAACCATGTATTGCCTAAAGGTGGTAAAACCATCTCTGCAATAGAATTTACACTGAAGATGGTGTTGGCCATGTGCAATATGCAAAATAGAGGACTTTCTGCAAAGGTACTATGGAAGTTGTCACATGATCAACTCTCAAACAGGTTAGAGAAACTGGACCTGTGCAATATTGCATTTTGCACAATGCCTCTCTAAATGGCATGAATGTGAAATGTTCCTGCTGGCATCATTCTTTAATGGCATCATATGAATACTTTTAGTTGAAATGGTCTGTCCTGGTAACAGATACCCAGTAAGGGGGGTGTCTTTGGCCATTAATGCTAAATTCTGTTGGGTTTATTGCTTTTCATTATTCATTGTGTGACTAATCGTGCTTTAAAAAGAATCAGCGAAAATAGGGGAAGTAACACATAACTAGCGGACTAAACTACACACAATTTGTCTGCATAGGAACTGTACACATAAGATGGCAGGATATTTTAATTCAAGATAGTTTGCAAAAGAGGCACTGCACCCACTAATAGTGCCAACCATAGTGCCCCAAATATTATGTTATGCTAATGAAGAAATGCAGAAATCTGTGCTGCTAGAGAGAGACAATTGTCTAGTCTAAAGACCCAAGCAAGGCTGCCATAAGTAATTTTAGAGCCCCATACAGCTGAAGCAACTGCTACCTGCCCATTTTTAGTTCTACAATTCTTGCACCATGGCAGAGGGTCCCTTTTTTTATCAGGGCCTCTGACAGGAGTACTTCCAATACTGCCCTGATGGCAACCCTCGACTCAAGTCAATTAAGACTGTTTAGTGTGTTAATTTGATGTTAATTCATTTATTTTAGCTGATTTATTTTAGCATTGCAGAAATAAAAAAAAATAGTTACCATCCAGTGTTCTTAGAAAAAGAAATAAATATGAAACAGCTTAACGAATTGGGATAAAGGCTTGTTATAAAGTCAACATCTATCTATACTGCATATGGACCTTATAGAGGAGGTACCAAGCACCTCACTCAATGAACACGAATGGAGTCACTCTGTAAGAGGCCAAAGACTTAAAGGGGTTTTACTGCGATAGAACTGGAGAGCTACTGAGCTTATGCAGTTACTCCCCATTCTGTTCTATGAGAGTACCAAGTACCAAGTACAGCCAAGTGGTGCGTTCGGCTCTGATCGGAACCCATAGAACAGCGCAAGTGCAACTGGCTCTACAGTTTGCACTATGACTTTCGGGGACCTGTTCCCGAGATAAGTGCTTGTCCCAGAGGTGAGACCTGCACCTATCAGACAATAATGGCATATATATAGATCCCCTTGTAGGTAAGTAGATATAGGCCCTTTCAATAGCTACAAAGTTATATAGGGCCCCCAATAGGTAGGTAAATATGTTCCCTCAGTAGGTAGAGATATAGGTCCCCAGTAGGTGAGTAAGTATATAGGTCCTCTTAGTAGTCAGGTAGGTTCCCCCAGTATATAGGTAGGTATATAGGGACCCCAGTAGGTTGGTAGGTATATAAGTCCCCCCAGTAGGATAGTAGGTCTATAGATCCCCCTAGTAGGTTGGTAGGTCTATAGAGCCCTGCAAAAGGTAGGTATATAGGGCCCCCTAGTGGGTTAGTAGGTATATAGGTCCCGCAATAGATTGGTAATTCTATAGGTCCCCCTAGTAGGTTGGCAGGTATATATGGCCCCCCACTAGGTTGGTAGTTATATTGCCTCCCAGTAGCCTGGTAAGTATATAGGACCCCAAGTAGGTTGGTAGATGTATAGGTCCCCCCAGTAGGTTGGTAGGCATATAAGTCAACCCAATAGGTTGGTAGGTCTAATAGTCCCCAAATTAGGATAGTAGGTCTATAGATTCTAGGTCCTAAAGGCCCTAGTAGGTTGGAATGTCCATAGGGCCCCGAAATAGGTAGGTCTATAGGGCCCCCCTAGTGGGTTGATAAATATCTTTTATGGAAAAACCCCTTTAATCCATTCATATATTAGGTGAACAGCCTTACATTTTAATGACCTCCATTTTCCTGGCTGGTGATGGTCATCACAAAATTAGGTGCCAGAAGAAATCTGCGGCTTCATTCTGAAAGTGATTGTCGCTAATAAGCAGTGCCTGCCTCAGGATATTTTCCTCCTTAAGCCAAGCTTATTAGTTCCCGCTTCCATCACAAATTAGTTACGCTTTTAAATTAAATTTATAAAAAAGAAAACAGCAATCTAAATTAACATATTTATTATTAATCGCACAAAAAAGTTACAGATAGATCATAAAATTAAAATGGAATTTTTCTTGCCTTATTCCTAGCAAAATATTTTACTAGTTTCTATGAATTCAGAGCAGAAGCTTGTTGAATTGAAATTTTTGCCAAGTCTACAAATCTGTTTTCAGATATTGTTGAGGGCTAGAAGGTATTGATAAGTTTTAAGTACCTTATATGGGTTTCCTAACAGCAGTAATTAGCTATCAACATGTAGGGAAAAGTAAAATAAGACTATCATCAAATACATTGCTTTTTTATTTTGCTTTGGTGAGGCGATAATAGAGATTTATCTTTTCCGAGTACATACAAGTTTCTCTTGGTCACTGACCTTAACTCTCTCCTCTCTCTGATTTGATTAGCTGGACGCAGCTGTCCTTCCAGGGTGAGTCAATTCCTGCTGTGTGTAATCTCTTGGAAGGGAGCTTTGTTTGATTAAAATTAGGACATGTTTTACTCTTTAGAGCTCTGTCGTCTTTTGCACTACAGATTTAACATCTCCTGCAGTCATTACAATGAAACAGGCTCAATTAGGAATATCAGAGCTGATATGCCAATCACCACCCACAGCCTGGACAGGAACTGTGAGTCTGAAGCTGGCTGTGACTCTGTGAAACTGCATGGTGAGAAAACCCCTTTAATCACTTGCCTTATACTTGATGTATTAGAAGTATTCTTAATGCAGCAAAAAAATCAGGTACACGATTGACCAATTTTAATTGAACTATCACAAGAAGACCTCCGTGTGGTGGCAGACCTTTTGGACGAGTTCAAGCTACCGCTTAAAGTTCACTGTAGAAACTGTTTTTCATCAGTTTCTTTATTGGAATCTTACATAAGACACTTTTCAAAATGGTGGCTGGAAATTTGTGCCCCCATGTGCCTTGCATCCTAGGCCATTGACTTGTATGCCTTAATTGTAGCACCAGCCCTGCTAATGAGACAACCCTTTTAATTGAATTGACTGAAGAAAACAATTCAATGACGTATTCATGGGTGATTTAAAAAAAAAAAATGGATTAATCACACCTAACCTGGCCTGCGTGAAAAAGAATTACTCCTCATATAAGTTAGTGGAAGATACAAAAACAACCAAGTGAACCTAATAGATGATGAATGCTATTTGTAGGAAACCCCCTTTAAGTAAGAAAGAATAAAAACTCCATTTTCTATTATTAAAAAGTCCATATTTTCATTGTAGGTTAAAAAAAAGTTTTCTTGCCCCAAACAGTACTCAAATAAAAACATTATTACAATGCATCATAGTTTTATATACTTAAATACTTTATTTTATCACAACAGTTGCATATTTATTGTGTTACCTGGTGCAATAACTTTTTACTCCGATAAGCTCACTAATGGCCTCACAACATGTCAGCAAATGTATGTGGCCATTGGCAGAGCTGTTTTACCCACTGGACACACTAAGCAGTTGCCCGGGGGCCCCAGTGGCAAGGGGTCTCCAGGTAGTCAGATGGTATGTCCTGCTCCACCAATTAGTCTTTAGGTTGTTAAGCTATTTATGGGCTAAGATAGTATTTTTCATTTAATTTTTAATCTAGAGCGGGAGCCTGATATAATATACTGTATATGGGCATAATTAAAGCCATAGCCTGATGTCATGTGCTTGGACCGGGCCCAGTGTATATTCCCTGGGGCTCTTATTGTTATTAAGACAGTTCTGGCCATTGGTAAATGCACCTGAGGCGTAAGTATCAACAACACTGTGGCCATACAGTGTGTTCCTACCCTAACACTAAACTACATAACTAGTGCAACAAAATAATTATTCAATTATTCAATAGCATGTACACTATATAAGGGTGTGCAAACTTGATCAAAATAACAGGTAGTAATCAGAGGTATTAAACTATTAGTTACACCATTAGTCCATAATTCTAGGACCATATGTGTATTATTATATAGCCCCCCTAATGCCAACAAAGCTGGTGTTACCCATCAGGAAATGAACTCATCCATACCTTTAAAGGTGTCTTGTGGTACCTGGTACCAAGACATTAGTATAAGTTTCTTTAAAGGGGTTCTCCAGTTTAGATAACCCATTTTCATATACCTGATTATAAAATTGTAAGCTCATATAGGGGGGCTCCTCTGTTCAGGATCCTAATCTTTTAGGCAGACTGCAAAGTGTTACGAAGAGTGTCCTTCACTCTGGAGATTTCCTGTCCTGCAATACACAGGCAGCCCATTGATATGAATGGATGCTGTGTAATGCCAGATTTTTCCTGTGGTGGCGCTGTTGTAAATTTAAAACTTACTGCTAGATTTCCCCACAAATTAAACATTATTGCTAGAGGCCTAGCAGCAATGGGACACTTTGCGATTAACTTATTGCTGAAAGACCCTTCTAACAGGTAGTGATTGTAAAAAGTGGAAAATGCCTTTAAGATCTGTAAGTTGCAAAAAGGGGTGTCCATGGATATCACACATGCTTGATCAGATTAAGATCTGGGAAATTTTAAAGACTTGAATTTTTTGTCAAATTCCTCAAACTATTCTTGAACAGTTTTTGGTGGCCAGGGCATTATACTGTAAAAAGAGGTCACTGCCTTAAAGGGGTATTATCTTTTCATTGATTAACTTTAAACTTTAAACATTTAGGCAAATGTAAATAAAGACTATTACCAAATACATTGCTGTTCTGATTTTGCTTCTCTGCAGAGTTAGGAGCAGATCTTATTTTCTGCTTTTGCACACAGGCTACCCTAGTTACTGGCCAACTATATCTGCTCTTACAGGCTGCAGCAGTTGCCATGATGGTGAGGTCGCTCCCTTTTCTGTTCCGAAAGACAGGTTCTTGTTTACATTAATTACTAACAAGAATTAAAGTGGTTGTTTCATTATGTGGTTTCACAGAGTCACAAGCAGCTTTAAATTCATACTTCCTGTCTCTTCCTGATTAGCAGTCATTAGCATCAGCTCTGTATTAACAACTCTACTAATTACACCGACATGAGAGCAGGAGATGTAAACTATAGTGAAGAGGACTTCAGAGCTTAAACACTCAAAAGTAATTAATCTCCTTTGTTTGTTAGAGATAACACACTCTATTCTCAAGTTATTGTCAAGCTGCTGCCAACCTGTGAAGACATCACTCCCTCCTATCAGATAAGACAAAGAGCAAAGAGAGAAGAGGAGAGCATGACGGTAACCAGGGAAACCTGTGTGCACTCAGAGCAGATAACATCTCCTGACCAGGAAAAAAAATCAAAAGTCTTGATTTAGCATTCCCTGTCGTGTGCATTACAGTTTAAAAACCTTCTGTACTCATTGTCATTGCAACAGGATCAGCCTGGAACAGCAGAGTTGATATGCCAATCTCTACTATAGACGCACCCAGAGCCTAACCAGGAAGTGCGAGTCTGAAGCTGTTGTGACTCCCCTTTAAGGGAAAACTGTTTCTTTGATTGGGTGTACTTTGTCTGAAACAATGTTTAGGTAAGTGGTATGTGCAAAATAACACCCACATAAATGCCAGGACCCAAAGTTTATTGCTCATAGTATTACACTGCCTGCGCCGGCTTGCCCTCTTTCCACAGTGCATCTGATGCAATTTCTTCTATAGGTAAGTGGTGCAAACACATTTGGCCATTTTGGAGACACTGTGCCCCAGTCCTCACAATAGGGTCCTTGTTAGACTGTTTCCAGGGGCGTAACTAGAGAAGCCAGGGCCCCAAAGCAAACTTTTGGATGGGGCCCCTACCCCTCACCCCCCTCCCTGACCACGACCATGTACCAGGACATGCTGTTAGATAATGTAAATAATACAAGGGGCAAATACCTCACCATACATCTCACCATCATACTGCTACCAAACAAATCCACTATACCAAGACCAACATTACCAACAACACTACTACATTTGGACCTGATTATACCGCCAGAACATGACCACAAATTACCACCACATAGTGACTGAATAATACCCTACACTATTACTGATCAGTACACAAAGACCAATAGTACCGCCATATAGTGACCATATAGTGGTATATACTAGTGTACACAGGCTCTGCAGACTGTATATAACCACCATACAGTGATCATAAAGTGGTAGACACCAGTGTACACAGGCTCTGTAGACATATAAGTGATTACAGTATAGTTACATCTTGTGACTCACAGGTGACATTTCTCTGATGAGTCAATGACTTTCCCATTTGTTCTGCATCCGGTCCAGTCCGCCACCATGATGACATCTCCCGACCACTTGTCCCTGCAGATTTAGACACAAATATCTTAGAATCCTGACTTTTCCAGCACCTGCCCCCCTGGCTATATGGGGTCCATTTAGGCAGGCAGGGTTTAGATAGGATATATAGGGCCACAAATAGGCAAGGTTTAGGTAGCCAATAGAGTGCCCATATAGGCAGGCAGGGTTTAGGTAGCTATAGGGAGCCATACAGGTAGACAGGGGTTAGGTGGGCTATAGGGGCCATATAGGTAGGATTAAGGGAGCTAAAGGGGGCCCATATAAGTGGACAGGCAGGCTTCGAGGGCTATATAGGTAGGCAAGCTTTAGGGGGCTATAGGGGCTACATAGGCAGACAGACTTCACGGTAGCTATAGGGCTATTCAGGCAGGCAGGCTGGGGGGTCTACAGGCAGGCTAATGGGGTTATACAGGCAGGCAAATGGGGGTCTACAGGCAGGCTTATGGGGGTATACAGGCAGGCTTATGGGGGTATACAGCAGGCTTATGGGATATACAGGCAGGCTAATGGGGTATACAGGCAGGCTAATGGGGTATACAGGCAGGCTAATGGGGTATACAGGCAGGCTAATGGGGTATACAAGGAGGCTTGGGGGCAGGTAAAATAAGAAATCATTTACTTACCTCGGTCCACACTCCCCCGATGCGCCGCTCGCTCCGGTCTGCTGCTCTCCCTGCAGCCTCTGCACTCAGCGCGGGCGGCGAGGTGATGTGACGTCACCGCGCGCGCCCACGTGACCACAGAGCGCCGGCAGGGGAAGTAGAAGAGCGGAGCGATCGGCGCTCCGTTCTGCTAACTCCGGGTGGCGCTGCCTCTGAACGCTCGGGCCGGAGGGCCCGGGCGTTCAGAGGCGGGATGCACCGGGCCCCTCAGCTCCGCGCCCGCCGCAGTGAACTGTTAAGTTCACTGCCGGCCGGCCCAGGAGCGGCATTACTGGAGTAGCGGACGCGATAGCAGCTGCCCCGGGGCCCCCCTACTTAGCGCAGGGCCCCGGAGCAACTGCTACCCCTGCTACCCCGGTAGTTACGCCCCTGACTGTTTCAGATCTTTACACTCGCTAATCTCTCCAGCTGTCCACACATCAGTTTTAACAATTGACTATTTACTAGCTGCCTAATATACTGTACTCCTTGACAGGTATCAATGCAACAAAATAATCAATGTGATTTATTGTACTTGTCATGGGTATTTTTTTTATATGAAATTTTTAATTAACCGAGGCAAAGAAATGCAAATCTTTTACACAGAAAACATCATACAACTTATCACATTTGAGATAATAGTCATGGGTTTTAATGTTATGTCTCATCTGTGTATTGTAATGATCCTTTAAAGCAGGGGTCCCCAACCGCCGGTCCACGGACCGTCACCGGGCCTTAGCGTATCCCCTGCCGGTCCGCGGCCCCGGGCTAACATGATGCCGGCCGCCCGGTGACTTTAGTCCGGGCGGTCGGCATCTGGTCTGCTCGGCCGATGTAATCCGGCCGCGCAGACCTAGCAGCTGCGCACATCGTGCGGCTGCATCGGTACAGGGAAACCAGAGGCGGTTCATTACCGCCCTGCTTTCCCTCTCGCTGTAGATGCGGCGCTCACTGAGCTCCGCATCTACAACGATGAGCGGCGCAGGGAGTGTGATGCACAGTGACGTCACACCCCCCACGCCGCTGTCGGCTGCTGGGAGAAGGAGCTCGGCCGAGGATCCGGGAAAGGTAAGTGACTACTACTACTTTTTTTTTTTTTTTTTTTTTTTAATTGTCCTGGCTGCCTACTGGGGGCAGCTATCACTACTGGGGGCAGCTATCATTACTGGGGGCAGCTATGTGTCACTACTTGGGGCAGCTATGTGTCATTACTGGGGGCAGATATCATTACTGGGGGCAGCTATGTATCATTACTGGGGCAACTATCTATCACTACTGGGGGCAGCTATCTATCATTACTGGGGGCAGCTATCATTACTGGGGGGCCGCTTATTATCACTACTGGGGGCAGCTATCATTACTGGGGGCAGCTATCACTACTGGGGGCAGCTATCACTACTGGGGGCAGCTATCACTACTGGGGGGCAGCTATCATTACTTGGGGCAGCTATCATTACTGGTGGCAGCTATCTATCACTATTAGGGGGCAGCTACGTGTCATTACTACTGGGGGCAGCTATCTATCACTACTGGGGGCAGCTATCATTACTGGGGGCAGCTATATCATTACTGGGGCAGCTATCATTACTGGGGGCAGCTATTCTATCATTAATGGGGGGGCAGCTTTCTATCAATACTGGGGGCAGCTATGTATCACTACTGGGGGCAGCTTTGTATCATTACTGGGGGCAGCTATGTATCACTACTGGGGGCAGCTATCACTACTGGGGGCAGCTATGTTCATTACGGGGGCAACTATCTACACTACTGGGGGCAGCTATGTATCCTATCACTATTTGGGGGCAGTATTGTATCACTATCATTTACTGGGGCAGCTATGTATCATTATCACTACTGGGCAGCTATGTGTCATTATCACTACAGGGGCAGCTATGTATCACTATCATTACTGGGGGCAGTATGTATCACTCTCACTATGGGGGCAGCTATGTATCACTCTCACTACTGGGGGCAGCCAGGCCCGGACTGACCGAAGGGCAAACCGGGCATTTGCCCGGCGGGCCGCTAGGGTCCGGTCCGCAGGGCCGGCTCGGATCGCCCGCCGAGGAGGACGGTGTTCCCCCCCGGGGGGCCCCCGAGTGCCGGTGTGGGGCGCGCAACACGGGCCGCATTGGTCGCTTAAGCGACCGGCCCCCTGTGGCAGGGGGCCGACAGGCCCCCCTCGCTACACGGCTGCACGGCCGGGTCACTGCCCCAGCCATGCAGCCATCACGGCCCGCCTGCACGCGCGGTGCAAGCGGCGGCCGAGGCTGAAACATTGGGATCTACTGATCCCGTCTGCTTAGCTCCCGGGGAGGCCGCGGGGCAGGCGCGCGATGTAATGACGTCATCGGGGCGCCTGCTCCGCGGCCCCGCACTCTGCAGTGAGCGGCCACCGGCTCCGGAGTGAAGAGGACGGGACGAGGTGAGTTTTTCGTTTTTATTTTTTTTTAATCTACTTACTGTCCCTGGCTGCCTATACTGCCCCTGCCTGGTTTATTACTGCCCTGCCCTGGCTATATACTCCCCCGGGCCCTAGTCCCTATACTGCCCTTGCCCTGGCTATTTTACTCCCCCTGCCCTGGCTATATATTGTCCCTGCCCTAGCTGCTTTATACTGCCCTGCCCTGGCTATAACTGCCCCTCCCCTGCCTGGCTATATACTGCCCCTGCCCTCCCCTGGCTATATACTGCCCTGCCCTAGCTGCCTATACTCCCCTTTGCCCTGGCTATATACTGCCCCGTCCAGGGCTATATACTGTCCCTGCCCTAGCTGCCTATACTGCCCCTGCCTGGCTTTTATACTGCCCCTGCCCTGGCTATATACTGCCCCTGCCCTGCCCTGGCTATATACTGCCCCTGCCTTGGCTATATACTGCCCCTGCCCTGCCCTGGCTATATACTGCCCCTGCCCTGGCTATATACTGCCCCTGCCCTGCCTGGTATTATATGCCCCTGCCTGGCTATTTTTACTGCCCTCCCTTGCCCTGGTATATTACTGCCCCTTCCCTGGCTGCCTATACTGCCTCTGCCCTGGCTTTTATACTCCCCCTGCCCTGGCTATATATGCCCCTGCCCTGATGCCTATACTGCCTCTGCCCTGGCTATATACTGCCCCTGCCCTTGCCCTGGCTATATACTGCCCCTGCCCTGGCTTTACTGCCTGCCCTCCCCTTTGGCTATATACTGCCCTGCACTGCCCTGGCTATATATGCCCTGCCCCTGCCCTGGCTATATAAGCCCCTGCCCTGGCTATACTGCCCCTGCCATGCCTGGCTATATACTGCCCCTGTCTAGCTATATACTGCCCCTGCCGGGCCCTGGCTATATACTGCCCCTGCCCTGCCCTGGCTGCCTAAACACCCCCTGCCTGGCTATATACTGCCCCTGCCCTGCTCTGGCATTTACTGCCCCTGCCCTGGCTTTATACTGCCCCTGCCCTGCCCTGGCTATATACTGCCCCTGCCTATATACTGCCCCTGCCCTGGCTGCCTATACTGCCCCTTTGCCTGGCTGCCTATACTGCCCTGTCCTGGCTATATACTGCCCCTGCCCTGCCCTGGCTATATACTGCCCTGCCCTGGCTATATACTGCCCCTCCCCTGCCCTGGCTATTTACTGCCCTGCCCTGGCTATATACTGCCCCTGCCCTGGCTGCCTATAATAGCCCTGTCCTGGCTATATACTGCCCCTGCCCTGCCCATATACTGCCTCTGCCCTGGCTATATACTGCCCCTGCCCTGCCCTGGCTATATACTGCCCCTGCCCTGGCTATATACTGCCCCTGCCCTGGCTACTGATACCCTGCCTGGCTATATACTGCCTGCCCTGGCTTAATACTTGCCCCTCCCCCTGGCTATATACTGCCCCTGCCCTGGCTACTGATGCCCTGCCCTGGCTATATGATGCCCTGCCCTGGCAACTGAGACCCTGCCCTGGCTATATGAGGCCCTGCCCTGGCTACCTATACCCTGCGCTGGCTATATGATGCCCTGCCCTGGCTACGATACCCTGCCCTGGCTATATGATGCCATGCCCTGGCTACCTATACCTGCCCTGGCTATATGATGCCCTGCCTGGCTATCTGATGCCCTGCCCTGGCTATTGATATCCTGCCTGGCTACCTATACACTGTCTGGCTATATGATGCCCTGCCCTGGTTACTGATGCCCTGCCCTGGCTATTGATATCCTGCCTGGCTACCTATACCCTGCCTGGCTATATGATGCCCTGCCCTGGCTAATGATGCCCTGCCCTGGCTAATGATACCCTGCCTGGCTATATGATACCCTGCCTGGCTATATGATACCCTGCCTGGCTATATGATGCCCTGCCCTGGCTATATGATACCCTGCCCTGGCTACCTATACCCTGCCCTGGCTACTGATACCCTGCCTGGCTACCTATACACTGTCTGGCTATATGATGCCCTGCCCTGGCTACTGATGCCCTGCCCTGGCTACTGATACCCTGCCTGGCTACCTACACCCTGCCTGGCTATATGATGCCCGGGCCCTGGCACCTATACCTCCCCTGGATGCCTTTAATAGCATGCCTACCTATACACTGCCTTGGCTGCCTAAAATTTAGCCCTGCCTACCTATACACTGCCTGGGCTGCCTATACACTGTCCTGCCTGCCTATATTCTGTCCCTGCCTGCCTATTAGTGTCCCTGCCTGCCTGTTTAATGGCCCTGCCTGCCTGCATACTGGCCCTGCCTGCCTGCATACTGGCCCTGCCTGCCTACATACTGGCCCTGCCTGCCTACATATAGCCTGCCTGCCTAATGGGGGTCTACCTATTTACATGCCACTTATCTGACATTTTTTAATTTCTAATTTTTAGGGTCTAACATACGCTGTTTGGGGAATTTATAGGAAAGTGCTGGAAAAGAGAGGAGTCTAAGATGTATTTGTGGTAAATTCTACAGGGACGACTAGTGACCACTAGAAGAGGACACTGCATGCTGTATTGGAGAGAGAAAGAAATGGAAGGGAACGACTCATCAGGGAGACATCATGGAGGTTTGTGCCAGAAGAAGAAAAGGAGAAGAGAACAACTCCATCAGAGATGAGTTTTTCTGTGAGTCCCTGCTGTCAGGGGTAAGTTTAATTTTGTTTTGAGTCAGTTCTGTATTCATGTTTATGGTGACCTGACTACTGGGATGTGATTGGTGGGGGTGTAGGTTATGTTGGTGCTTATGTTAGTGTCAGTGTGGGCTTTTTCCCTGATTGTAAAAGCAAAGTGCACACCTGACTCTGTGATGAGGGGTTTTCTGCACCACTGTTTCTCTCTTGTTTGTATGTAGGGGGCTTTCAACACGGAGCGGTTTTGGTGCATTTTTTTTTATGCGTTTTTTTTTTTTGCAGAAATGTACAGTATTAACTGCTCTGCCTTTCTGCACAAAAACGCCCAAAAACACATAAAAAATGCACCAAAAATGCTCCCTGTGGAAAACACCTTTTATAGTGTAGTTTATTTTAGAAAGTGGCGAGGGTGCGAGAACAAGGGACATTTTTTAAGCGGATATTGTATGTGGGCTGGTGAGGGCTTAGTGCCAGGGCTGATTTTTATTCCCAGTCCGGCCCTGGGGGCAGCTATGTATCACTTCACTCTGGGGGGGCGCATGTTCATTATCACTACGGGGGTTCAGCTAGTATCACTACTGGGGAGCTTGTAAAATTTTCACTACTGGGGCAGCTATGTATCACTACGGGGGGCGTATGTATCATTTCAATGGAGTGCTATGTTCTTATCACTACTGGGAGCTTTTGTACTTTTAACTACTGGAGTAGCTATGTTCTTATCCACACTGGGGCAGTTTTTCATTATCATATGGGGCAGCTTTTGTATAAAAGGGGGCAGCTTGTGTATTATCACTACTGGGGGAAGTTGTTTCTTTCATATGGGGGAGTATGTTCACTATCATACTACACTACTGGGGGGTATATTTATTATTACAGGGGGATATATCTTTTAATGACAGGTGATTAATATGTTTTTATACAGTATAATAATGACCCCCAGAGTGTCAATTTTGCAGATGATTATCAGCTCTGTGGGTCAGCATTATTAATTTAAAATGTAAACCACAGAGTGACATCATCTTCAGTTAAAAATACTGGTTCCCCCCTAGATACCCCTAAATGACACAGTATACATTTATTGGGGGGTTTTTTTGTGGGGATTCAAAACTCCAACCCTCCATAACCCCCCCCTAATAACCAGCACCAATAACCCCCCCCACGGGGGCCGTGGAAAAATTGCCGTGCATCAAACCGGTCCCTGGTAGAAAAAAGGTTGGGGACCGCTGCTTTAAAGGGGTTGTCCATGAGGTTAAAAAGTGATCCGCTTGTTGAGAAAGGTAAAATATAGAAAAACACTTAATTTAACTGGAAGTTGGCAGTGCTCCCCACCAATGACATTATGTGAATTGGTCATGTGACACTGCAGTCAATCTTTGGTCTTAGTGGTCATGTACCGTACATGCAGGTAGAAACTCCTGAGGTCAGTGGTGAATATAATATCAATGACAAGAAGTACTTGAGTAGTGGCAGTGTTGGGACAGCAGTGACTTTAAGGGGAGTTGTTTTTTATTATTTTTTTTTAAAACCTTCAAGACAACAACCTTTTTTAATCTTTGGCAATTCCTTTAAGGACCAGTATCCCTCGTTAGGGCTTTGGGCCTTTGGGGAGGAAAGGTAGGCGGGGCCGCCTAGGGGCCCTTTCTCCCACCCCGAAAAGGGGGCAAGAAGGGTAACGAAAAGCAGGGTAGTGGATCCCTGGGCCCCCGCAAGCGTGGTGTAAGCCGTCCGGGACGGAATTTAAATTGAACCCCGGTTTCACCGAGCCGCCGCAAAGCGGGATGGAACTTGTTGCGGCGGAAAAACTACCAGGTGCCCCACTGGAGGCTTGCTTGCGGTGGCACCCAAGGAAAGTACGTGTACAAAATCGTGGACGTAGGCGAAGTTCGGGGGACAGGAAAGGGGGTCAGGGCAGGGGGGGCAAGGGTTTTTCGGGGGTAAAGACATGGAGGAAGAGGGTTTCCCGGATACACAAAAAAGTCAGGAAAAAAAAGGCAGAAAAAGTTTTAATTGGGGGCATTTAAGCACAAAAGGGACCCGGAAAAAGGGTCCCCCGGAAGGAAGGGGGTTTTAAAATTTGGGTTTAAACCTTGCCCGCCTTAACCAAAAAAGGGGCGTTATGCCCTTTTAAAATCCTGGAGAGCGGAATGCGCGGGGCCCCAAAGGGCGGGGAAAGGAGAAACCTCCGGGCCCGGGCCCAGGGAGAACGGGAGGAGGGGGGGGGGGTGACCCGCGGAGAGGTAAGGGGCCCGGGAAAAGACCCGCCGCGGGCCGGCAGGGGCCGCCCGGCCCCCGGCGGGGGGGCCGAACGATTTGCCCCCGACCCCGGGGAAAAGGGGGGCCCCTGGGGGGACCACTCGTGAAAAGAAACCCCCCCGGGCCCTCCTTTTTGGGTTTCGGGGAACCGAAAAATGAGCCCGCGGGTCCAGGGGGGTTTTTTCCACGGGTTTTCCCATGATATCTCCCCGGACCGAACCCCCCCCCAAAATTTAAACCCAAGAATTCCCTTTTCCCCCAAAACCGACCTAAATGGGCCAAGATCTCTTTAACCCCAAAATATGTTGGGGGGCTCAAAAACTCAGGAGAGGGGGGGACAAATTTTTCTGGAAAAAAGGCGCTTTTTCAACACGACGGGTTAGGAGGGTTTACGTGAAAAAAAACCCCCCTAAAAAACCCCCCTTTTGGGGGGGGGGAAAAGTCGGGCTTATATGATTCGGTTTAAATTTTGGCCCCTCAGGATTTCCCAAAGGGGCCCCCAGGAAGGGGGGGGAAACCCAGCATGTAGGGGGATTTTAAACCCTTTGACTTATTTGGCGGAAGCGACTTTGCCCGGGGGGGGGTTAAAAAAATTGGAGTTTGGTCTCCCTTTTTTTGGGTCGCCTGGGCCCTTCATACGGGCGCAGCACGCGGCGGGGGACGGGAGGGGGTCTGCCTCCAGTTTGCCAGAAAGTCGGGGGACCCAAGGGCCCTCTACAGGGGGCACCCCGGAGGGGGGGGGCAGAGGGGGAGGGGGGGGGGGGGGTGCCGACCATATACAACAAAAAAAAAGGAGTGGGGCCCCCAAAAACCCCCCGAATAGTGAGTTGTATGAGAATTCGGCCCAAGGGGGAAAGGAAAGGGTCGGGCCAAAACCTTTCCCGGCCCAAGGGAAAAAAACAAAAATGACGTAAAGTAAAATGCCCCGAAAATTTATTGACCCTCTCTTTCCCGGGCCCCCTTTTAATTTTGGGGTGGTTTGGATGAAGAAAAAGTTAACTTTTACCCCGCAATCGGGGGCAGAGTGCGCGCCAAACTTGGACCCCGGGAAAATTTCACCCCACGTTTAGAGACGAAAGTGTGGGGCAGGGCCGTGCAGGGGAAGGGATGTGACTAAAAAACAGGGAGGCAAAAACCCTGGTGGGGGGAAGTTAAACCCCCGGGCAGTGGGGCGGAAGTGGGGAAATCTTTTCCCAAAACCCATCCGTTAATGACCCAGATCACGGTTTTTACCCGAAAAAGGTGGGAAAGGGGTTGGTGTTTAAATCCCTCCCAAATGGGACCAAAGGAGTACTGGGGGTAGGCAGGGGTCCAGCAGGCCCCCAAAAGGGGCCCCTGGGGGGGGCATCCTTTTTTCCAGGGCCAAGTAGCCAGGCCCTTTCCCCCGAAGTCCTTAAATTATCTTCCCCCAGACCCGCCCTTTGGCCCCCCCCAGTTTTTAAAACCCCGGGGGGATCAATTGGAAAAGATCTGGGGGCCCCGGGGTGTCCTGCCAACAACGGCTGTGTCCCCACAAATTAAAGGTTCTATTGGCGGCAAAATGTGGCCGAACGTGGGGGTTTTTTCCCGGAGGTATCTGGGCGAAGGGGGGGGACCGGGGGCTTTCTGGGATTAGGGGTTTTGGGGGTAATTTTAATGTGTTGGGGCTTTCGGCTTCTCTCCAAGTGCGGGCCCGTTTCGGGGAGAGAGCATCTTCCCCGTGTTCCTTTTTTAGCAGGGGCGAAAAAGGATCCCGGGAAATCAAAACTAGAAAAGAAAAAAAGGCCACCGTTTCTTGCGGGGATTGAGGCCTTTGGGGATGGAGTTTTGGGGAAATTTTTGTGATTCCCTAAATTCCATTGGGGAAAAAATGGGCTCCCCTCCCGGGAAAATGCCGCCCTCTTTTCCCGGGCCATCTTGATTGCGAGTAATTTTCGGTCCCCCAAAAGAAAAGTTTTCCCCTCCCGACGGGGAAAAATCTTGGAAAAAAAGCCCCAAAGGGGATAGTTTTCCCGTTTGGGACCCCTTTTTTAGTAAGGTAGCTCGGCCCCCCGAAGGGCATCCCTCAGAGGGGGAAAAAGGGTTTTTTAGGGGGCGGGCGTGGGCAAAATAGGTGCGGAGAAAGGCCCCACTTCAAATTTAGAAGGCTCTTTGGCGCCGGTGGCCAAAAATTTTGGGGTTAGCCTTTTTTCCTGGTGAGGGCACAAAAAGGAGCCAACCCGGAGAGAAAAAATGGGGTATAAAAAATGTTATAATAATTCCCCAAAGGCCCCCAAAAAAGTTGAATGGCTCGAAATCCAAACAGGTCGTGGCCATTTTAAAAGGGTTGAAGGGGAGCTTAGTGGGGGTCCATTTGTAGACCTCGGTCGGAGACGATGTAAACCGGGGGGAAAAAGGGAGGAAATGGTTTTTGGGGTTGGGAACCCCCACTTTTTTTAAATTTGGCGTACAGGCGGTTGCCTGCGAAGGAGTTGCAGGGGCTAGGGTACCTGTGATAGATGGGTGGAGGTCGGGGAGAAAACCAGGATGTCGTTCCAAAGGGAACGATAACCAGGTGTTGGAAAACCCCGGTCCCTGGGAAGGGGAATGTCGTTTACGAAAAATCCTGAAAGGGAAGCCGGGGGAATTGCACCCGGCCCCCAAAAGGGGCATTTAAAAGAATCAAAATGGCCCTCGCCCGGGGATTTTGGGGAAAGCAGGCTTTTCCCCCTCATTCCCTCACGGATTTGATGGGATTGTATGCCAAGCGCAGGTCCCAATTTTGGGGGAACACCCCTTGGTCCTTTGACGGTCAAAGAGTTCCCTAATTAGTGGGAAGGGTACTGGTTTTTACGGTAATTTGGTTCGACCCCCGGGGGGGATCCGGGTTTCAAAAAGCGGAGGGAAACCCTTTCCCTTTTTCTGTCCAGAAAAAAAACCCGGCTCCGGGGTTTATGGGATTTTTTGAAAAAAAAAACCCCTTTTTTAAAGGGTTCTCAAGGAATATAAATCCGACATGGCCTGAGTTTTGGTTGGACCCAAAGGGTTTTTAAAATCTGCCCGAGGAAAGGGGGTGGCCCCCCGGAAGGAGGTCAATGGGCAGTTTAAAAAGGGGCCCATGGGTGGGGGGAAGGGATTCGGGCCCGTTTCTCCGGGAAAAAACGTCCGCGTAAATCCCGGGGATTCTCGCGGGAAAAACCCCGGCGGGCCCTGGGAAAAAACTGTGAGGTGGAAAAAACCCGGACTGGCCCCGGAAAAGGAGACAGCGAAAAAATTTGGCAGTTGGAACCCCCGGTAGAACCCACCCCGGGGCTCCCTTTGAGGGTCGGGGCATGGGCTGCGCCACGGGGAAGGGCCCCGAGGATCGGCCCCGGGGAACCCAAAGGGGGGAGGACATTTGAAGGTGATTTTCCCTTGTGGGAAAGCCCCTATGCGGAGGGACCCAAAGGCTTGGGTTTCGTGCCCAAAAGCCTTTAAATAAGAAAACTCGCCACTCAAAAAAGGGGTATCAACCCCGGGGCTTCTTTCCCGACGGGTCACCGGGGGAAAGGGGATACTGGGACCCCCAGGGCGGCGTTTTAAAAAAATTCCCCGGGGGATCCAGCGGGCCCGGGAAAAGGGGGTACCCCAAAAAGTGGTCCCCGGCCCCCCCCCCCCCCGGACGAGCCTCAACCTCCATTTTTAAGGCGTGGGAAATAGGAAGGGTTCACAACCCAGGGACGCCTCTCCGGAAAAACCTAAGGGGCGGGGGTTTCCCCCTGCCGAAGAGGGCGAAGCGGGCAAAACCAAATTTCGGGGAAAATGATCCGGGTGGCACAGGGGAAAGGAAAAATTTCTCTTTCCCGACGGGGGACAGCTCCTTTTTTGGACCCCGTTTTTGCCCGGGGCCAAAATGCTTTGGGGTTTTTCAGGTAGGGATAGGGAAAAAATGGAAAGGGTGGGGTCTTTGGAAAAAACCGGGCCCGGCCGGGGAAAACGGGTTGGGGCCAGGCGAGATCAGTTCCTGGCAGGGTTTCCCCTTGGCCCCTAGGCCCAAAACGAACATGATCCGGGGTTGTAGGTGGATCAGCTCGCCCTTGGGAGGACGGGATCTCTTAGCCGCTTTTGGCGTTCCCTTTAAATCTGCCCAAAAAAGGGCCCCTTTTTAAAGTGGCACATTGTGCGGGGGTCGTTCCAGGGCAGCTCTGATTTCCCGGGTCCGGAAAAAAAAAATGCGTTTGTGGCCCGAGGGAGGAGGTTCCCCCCTTTGGGGAAGAATTCAAATAGGGGCGGTCTTGCAGGGATGCCCGTGCCGGGGTTTCAAAAGGGGCACTGGGAAATCTGAGAGGAAGCCTGTAGGTCCGTCGTCCCGGATTGGGCCCCCCTCCCAGAGAAAGGGGTGGCCAAGTAGAAACATTCACCCGGGCAGCAGACTGACCACGAAGGCCCCCTTAGAACGTTCAGTGGGGAAAATTTACCAAACCAAACAACTAAAAGTGCAACGAAACACGGGTAATAAAAAATCCCTGCCCCAGTTTGGAAAATCCCCGTCAAACCCTTTTCAGGTTTTGTGGTAAGCGTAGCCCCAGAAGTCCCGGGGGGGCCCGGCGGAAAGGGGTTTTTCCACCCGGGGGGGAAAAGGGGTCGGCGGCTGTTGGTTAGCCCCAGTGCTGCATTCCCTGGCGGACAAAAATGGTTTAGCTGCTGGGGTTGTTGGGCTAGTTGATGTGAATGCTTTAAACCACTATGCCCCTGGATCCCGGGTTTTTTGGGCGAAGGGAACCCTTGGGGGGGATCCTTTGGGGGGATCTTAAGTAACGAATGAAAGGGAGGGGGATCCGGGTGGACCACCGAAGCGATGGTTTGAAAACCCTAACCCGGGGAAAGGAATCTAAGGGGAACCCGGGGTTTTTTCCCCCGAGCCCGCCGCAAAAGCGGGGGTGGCTTGTGCCCGGGGGGGGAGAAATAACCCGGTCGCCCCCCTGGCGTACTGCTTCCCCGGGTGGAAACCAAAAGCCTAGTTTGGGTAAAAATCGTGAGATTAGGCGGGAAATCGGGGAAAAGGCAAGAGGTCAGGGGGAGGGGGGAAAAAGGGGGAAAAGGTTGTGGGGGCAAGGGCACTGGAGCGAAGGAGGTTCGGGTTTCACGGGGGAAAATCAGGGGAAAAAAGGCAGAAAAAAGGGTTTTTTGAAGGCCCCAGTAAAAACACTAAAAATCCGGCAAAGGTTGACCCCGGGAAAGGGGGGGGTTTTAAAAAGGGGGCACCTGCCCGCCCCTTAAAACCCAAAAATGGGCGTACGGGCCCCTTTTTAAATTCCCGGAGAAAACCGGAAGGGGGGCCTAAGGCAGAGGGCTGCGCACTCCGGCCCCGGGCCCGGAGAAAGGGAGGCCGGGGGGGAGCGCGGCGAAAGGGGAAACGGGGGAGCCGGGGGGCCCCGACCCCGGGGGGCCCGGGAGGGGCCGCCGGGGGCCCCCCGGCGGGTGGCCGCACGAGTGCGCCCGCAGCCCGGGCGAGGGGCTGCGGGACCACTCGTGACAGAAGGCATGGAGTGGGATGAATTTTCCATTTGAGGGGTGCTTTGCCTAGGGCACCAGAATACCTTGTCCCAGTCCTGCCTACAGTATTGAAATACTGTGCTTAAAGATGTCATAGCTGTCAAAAAAAAATATTTGGCTGAAGGTTGTCTTCTCTGACTTCCCTATTAAAATGCCCATGCACCATATGTGCTGTCACGATCAGTGCCAAAGACTTCTTCCTTTGAGCCCTGGTTTCAACTCTGTCATCTGCTTTCTATACAATGTCAGACAGAGCCACTACAATGTATAGACCTGTGCCAGGTAAATCATGAAAGGGATGCATCACTTAGAACCCCTTTCAATCAGTTAATTAGTAAGAGTCCCCTCATTGATCTCATATTAAAGCACTATTGATATCAGAATCCTGGAAAACCCTTTTGAGACCATTCTTCTAATCATGCAAATAGCATTCTCCAGTGATGATTTCTCTATTAAGCTAGACTTCTTTTGCTGGCAATTTTATTAGAGGGGTCACACCCTGACTGGCAGTATTTGTAGTTGCTCTCTGCTTGGAACTAACAGTGTCAGACTGGGGTGCCTAGGGCCAACAGGTGGAGTTGATTCTAGGAGTCCACCAGTTGACCTGTTTCAGAGTCCACCGTTGAAGCTTATTTTACGGGCTCTACAGCTATTGTAAATGACTGTACATGCTTCCTATGCTCTGCCCTTTGCTTTTTACCTCTCTTTCTCTGCTTTTTTGCCTCTTCTGAGGATGTATATGCAATTAAAAAACAACCTCAGATCTGCCATGTTCAGGGGCCCAACGGGGGTTTCCCCTATTCCCATGCAGACCAGTCCAAGCCTAGGCACTAATATTGGGTGCTCTTAAGACTGGGTTCACGAGGTGTAATTTTCACATGTATTCTGCCACATATTAAGGATTCAGGGCCACATATATGAAACGGTTTTGGTATAAAACTCACTTTTTTCCCCAGAGAAACCTATGGGCAAAAAAGTGAGTTTTAGACCAAAACCGTTTCATACATGTGGCCCCAATGTCCAGAGGAGAAAAGCGTTCTTCACTGTGAGAATTGAAAATCTGTGGAATAGCCTGCCTGAGGAGCTGGTCAGTAGCAGGAACAGTAGAGAGTTTCAAGAAAGGCTTAGATAACGACCTGGAACTAAAAAATATTAATACGTATGTAGCCATTTAAAATTCTAGATCCAGTCTGACGACAACTCTGGGATCAGAAATGAAATCTTCCCGCAGAGTACTCCGCAGTATCCGGCTTAGGCGGCGTGAGAACGTTATCACGCTACCTGTGCGGCATGATGACGCCTGTCCCGGGAAAAAGACAGAGAACAGCGGGAGCTTCAGGGAGCGAGGCAAAGGTGAGCTATGTTCACACGGCTTAAAATGGGCCGTATTTCGGTCCATAATTACGCGCCGAAGTGCGCAAATTACGGGGCCGAAAACGGCCCATTCATTACGGTAATTCACAGTTCTCATAGAGAACTATGGATTACGTCTCCTCTCCCCGCCCGGCGGAGATAATTGACATGTGATTTACTAGCGGCGTATACGCGCCGCTGGCAATTCAAGTCTATGGGCCGGCGAAGTGCCGGCCCCCTGCTCAGTCCCCGCCCCCCGGTCACACGACGTAATTGCGGGCCGTAATTACGCCCTGCAAATACACCGTGTGAACATAGCCTTATTCTTTTTTATTTTTAATATGCCTATCACCTACCTATATATACTGATTTCTTCACCTCGCCCTGAGTGCAATTTAGCCTAGGAACTGCCCTGGCCCTACTACTTGCCTATATACTGTATACTGGGGGCCCTATTGCCTACCCATATATACTGGTGGCCCTATTACCTGTCTGTATATACTGGACTACCTATCTACATATATACTGGGGGACCTAGTACATATATATATATATATATATGGCCCTATTACCTGTCTATATATACACTGGGGGCCCTATTACCTGTTTATATATAATATATAATTATATATATATATATATATATATATATATATATACCAGGGACCCTATTACCTATATATCTACCTACTGGGGGACACATACATTTTATACATACCTCCTGGGGAACATATAACCTTTATACCTATGTACTGGGGGACATACAACCTAAATACCTGCCTATTGAGGAGACCTATATACCTACCTACTGATAGAGGGTCTATAAACTTACCTAATGGAGGCCTACAAAGAAACGATGGGCGATTTCCAATCCCCACACAGCTGGCCCCTAGCTTTTCTATCATAGAAAAGCCAGTTGCTGTGGGGTTGGGGCGTCACCATGCTTTCCTGTGTAAACCCCCAATAGGAAGGGAGCAATGTAAGCCCCCCAGTAGGTAGATAGGTATATATGTGCTGGAAAAGTGAGGATTCTAAAATGTTTGTGTGGTAAATTCTGCAGAGACGAGTCGTGGTTGGGAGAAGTCATCATGGCGGTCTGGGCCGGATGGAGAAGAGAAGGGAAAGTGAACGACGCTGATCAGAAAAGACATCTCCTGCAAGTCACTAAATGTAACTTCAGTGCAATCACTTATATTTCTGCAGAGTGTCTACATACAACAAGTTGCTACCACTATATGGTCACTGTATGGCGTTAATATACTTCTTCAGAGCCTGTGTACAACTGATAGTCACATGTGGTGGTCGCGTTTGTGCATGGACTGGCAGTATTATTTAATACTTAAGTAGTAATAGTTTTGGGTCTTGGTTTTGTAGGAGTTTTGTTTTTTTTAGTAACAATGATTCGTCTGGTATATTTGCTCCATGTATCGGTGGATTATTTGGTGACTGTTATTTATAAGTTATTACACGGTCATACGGAGGTGAGCGCTTTTGAAAAAGCAAATTTGTCCTTTGATTTTCATTGTACAGTGACTGCTGAGGTGATGGACAGGATCTATGTGGAATACACAAAATTAATGACAGAATCATAAGATTTTTCTCTGTAAAAATACATGTCACAGTTCACAATGTGGTGTAACAAATGCTATGTGAACGCAGCCCTACAGTTCAAATCTTGACACAAAGGGCCTGGGCCACAGATGTTTTAGGACCCTAGCAACGCCCTTATGTAACTATATTGCCTGTCGGAATATGTGAGAAAAAGTGAATGTATAGCATGTCCCATTTTTTCAACAGCAATATGAGTTGTAGTTAACATTGTAAACTGCAGCACATATCTTTATTAATGCAAATCCAGGGTGTGTAAAAGAAATGGGTGCAGGAAACTTTTTTTGCATGTAGACAATACATAAAAAGCATTGGGTGCCAGTATGCTGGTTCACCCCACTTAATAGAACTAATCCTTGTCCTAAAATACAGTAAAATCCACAGAAAAAATTTAATACGCAGAAAAAACCCAAAGGATTCCCTTGGATTTCTGCAATATTGTAAAGTTAACACTAACGAAAACAAAGGAGGTTGCATGAAATAAATATGCATCTAAAACTTAACCTTTAATGTTAAATAATGTCATACACAAAGAACCTACGAAAACCCTAATAGATCCCTATTTGAAACTACCTAAGCCCTACCTACTATACAATAATGGAGTAACCTCCCTGATAAGGGCGACTCCAACTGGAACCTAGTCCTGGATAAGATTCCCTAATGCCCTACTCTCCTTAATATTGAAAGGGCTGAACTAGATAGCGTCTATTTATCAGTGTAGGTATACATCCGAATAATTTCACCAATCAGATCTAAAACAACATGCACAATGAAATATATGTGTATACAGATGACTATATATACGTCCCAATATCTATATGTCGAATGTGCTTCCCCCCTCATCATCGAGTAGGTTCAAATTTGGCAAAAATAAATTAATAACCATCCTCTTTCATCAACAAAATGAAAGTAGATGGTGACTTAGCTGATTGGTAATAGTCACATTTAGGCCCGATAATTTATATCAAATAATAATGCATCTCACACGATACCTAGTGGTGGGTAAATTATATTTCCCTAGGAAAA
Organism: Phyllomedusa bahiana; assembly: GCA_025379985.1. NCBI lineage: Eukaryota > Metazoa > Chordata > Amphibia > Anura > Hylidae > Phyllomedusa > Phyllomedusa bahiana. The sequence continues at coordinate 61,964 of JAODAL010002043.1, forward strand.
ATTAAGTTATAGATACTGGATACACAACTAAATAAGTTTTAGTACGATAAATTCCCTTAAATGCATATGGTCAATAGTATCCGCGTAGCTAGTAACTATATAACGAGACCCTACCCAGGGCATTGCACATCGTTAGTCCTAGTCGATAACGTCGGAAGACATACGGTTAAGGTTGTATACGGGAATACAGATGCTTCACGGACCCACTGAAGTGCGTGAGCGTCATCATGTATCCAGCCTGTGTGGCGCTGTACCGTCACCCGCGCCTGAAGCAAAGACCGGGAGCGCAACTAGGGTCAAGGACGGTGCAAAGATGGTAGTTTGTTAGTTTTATACTTCAATTAGCTCTATAACAGCTGGTGGCTATAACTACATTATAAATGTGCCAGGGGCCTTATAGCCTACATTATAAATGTCAGGGGACCTATAACACATTAAAACGTTGTTAGGCTATATTTCTAATTACTAACATGCAGGGGCCTATAACCTACATTATAAACATGCTAGGGGCCTATAACCTACATTATAAATGTGCAGGGGACCTTTAACCTACATTATAAATGTGCTGGGGGCCTATAAGCTACATTATAAATGTGCTTGGGGCCTATAAGCTACCTATAAGCTGCCTATATAGGTGCTGTGGGACCTATAAGCTAACTAAATACATACTGGGGACCTAAATACCTGTAGTTGTGCATATAACCTGCCTATATACCCACAGGGGGATATAAACATCCTAACCATGGTACCTAACCTGCTTGGGGACCTATAACCTGACATTATCAGATGGCTGGACCTATAACTGCTACTATAACGCTGGGGACCTATAACTGCCTATATACTACTGGGGACTATAACCTGCCTATATAGTAGCTGGGGACCTATAACTGCTATATACACTGGAGGACATACGACCTATATACCTTGAGGACTATAACCTGCCTATATACCCGCTGGGAGACCTACAACCTGCCTATATACCTACTGGGGGACCTATAACCTGCCTATATACCTACTGGTGGACCTATAACCTGCCTATATATCAGCTGGGGGACCTATAACCTGCCTATATACCTACTGGAGGACCTATAACCTGCCTATATACCCGCTGGGGGACCTATAACCTGCCTATATACCTACTGGGGGACCTATAACCTGCCTATATATCAGCTGGAGGACCTATAACCTGCCTATATACCCACTGGAGGACCTATAACCTGCCTATATACCTACTGGAGGACCTATAACCTGCCTATATACCCGCTGGGAGACCTACAACCTGCCTATATACCTACTGGTGAGGACCTATAACCTGCCTATATACCTACTGGTGAGGACCTATAACCTGCCTATATACCTACTGGTGAGGACCTATAACCTGCCTATATACCTACTGGTGAGGACCTATAACCTGCCTATATACCTACTGGTGAGGACCTATAACCTGCCTATATGTCTACTGGGGGACCTATAACCTGCCTATATACCTACTGGTGGACCTATAACCTGCCTATATACCTACTGGGGGACCTATAACCTGCCTATATACCTACTGGGGGACCTATAACCTGCCTATATACCTACTGGAGGACCTATAACCTGCCTATATACCTACTGGAGGACCTATAACCTGCCTATATACCTACTGGTGGACCTATAACCTGCCTATATACATACTGGGAGACATATAAACTATATATCCACCTACTAGGGGACATATAACTTACTGGAGAGCTTAGCAATCGACTCCGGGGACTAGTACCTGCCCATATTACCGCTTCAATAGTACCTCCATGGTAGGGGAGACAGATAATGATTCTCACCCAGATATAAATAATACCCCCACTAGACTGGTTGCCAATACCTGATTAAGGTCTGCCTCTATTAGTGACATCACATTCAATATCCTTCTCGCCAGCACGCTGATACAGCCGCCCGCCAGGAGCGTGTTCCGTCCGCTCTTGGTCATACACTTCCAGGACGCAATATGTCTGCTTCTGAACATGTGCAGTCTAACCAGACTCAGTCGCCTTGTGTGCCAATAATACACACATGCACAAAGAGATGTCAACCCTGCTTGCTGTAGCAACGCACAAGTATGCGCCAGTGACAGGCATATCTGTACTAGCAGAAAAGCACCCATAGTGATATAAAGTCACTTACGCTGATTCCCTTGGATTTCTGCAATATTGTAAAGTTACACTGCCTTTTTTATGATAAAAATATGCTACCTGAACATACCCTAGCTGTCAATATCAGGGTGTAGGTATGGCAGAACTGTTATGACAATTTACAGTAAAACACTTGTGGATATGGTTTTCTAAACCCAATCCAAACATAAAGGAAAACAGCTGGATACTGTTCAACGTATGCTGAATATTTCCAAATCTACAAAAATTTCACCATGAATTTCCTTTTCTGCAAAGCAAAGGTCTAAATCAGCATGTGACTGTAACAGGAGTCGCTATATGGTGACTTCCTTGGATTCTTGGTAGTCACAGAGGTCAGATGACGGTCTGGTGGCTGCCTGAGGGGACAGCTGTAGCAAATGGGCAGGAATGGCCTGGTTAAAGCAGTGAGCTGGGACAGGTTGGTGCTAGCCCAGGGAATGCTGTGTGATGACTGGGGTCAGGCTTCTCCTATGCTGCATTTGTATTGTATTCACACGGCTCAATTTTGCCAAAATACGTGCCGAAATATGCCTCGAACAATGCACACTACACTTCTCATAGAGCACAAAGTTAAATACGCGCCATTAATCACACAAAACGTATTCTATGCTTTCTGGGCCTCTGAAAAGAACTGATTTAATTCTTTCAGGCGTATATGGGTCATAACAGAGTAAAGTATAGGAGGCAGAAATCTATCTTGGGGCGTTAGTTACACTTTGGAAATTATGCACTTCCAACAGTGCAATAAATGCGTACAGTACGCGCCGCCAGGCCTTTGTGTGAATACAGGGCGGCGCGGTCATCTGCCATTTATAGCATTTGGGCCCCCCAGTTCCTAACTTGAGAGCCCGGACAGGACTACCCTGATGGCATCCCTTTAGGTGGTCACTAGAATTCACCAAGAACTGGGTAAGCCTGGGTCAATGTATTCAGTAGGGGGTGAGCAGGTGCACACCTTAAGAAATAGCTGATCTTTAAAAGTTGCCATCTATGACTGGTCTAATTGAATGCAGAATAAGCAGCCAGTGCTTGCTGAGAGTTCACCATGCCCTCAGTCCATTTTAAGTAAGATTCGGCCCAGAGAAGACGGCAGCGTTTCTGAATTGTGTTTATATATGGCTTTGCATGACTGAGCGTGAACTTGCATTTGTGGAAGGCACACTGAACGGTGTTCACAGACAATGATTTCTGGAAGTATTTCAGAGCCCATGACCAATTTATGCCTGTTTTGTAATGCATTGCCATCTGAGGACCTGTAGATTACGAGCATCCAATATTGACCGCTGGCCTTGTCCCTTTTGCACATGGATTTCTCCAGATCCTTTGACTCTTTTGATGATATTATATACAATAAATGGGGGGTTTTTCAAAGTCTTTGCAATTTATGTTGAGGAACATTTTCCTAAAATGGAGGTGGTCACTAGAATTCACCAAGAACTGGGTAAGCCTGGGTCAATGTATTCAGTAGGGGGTGAGTAGGTGCACACCTTAAGAAATAGCTGATCCTTAAAAGTTGCCATCTATGACTGGTCTAATTGAATGCAGAATAAGCAGCCAGTGGTTGCTGAGAGTTCACCGTGCACAAAAACCGCTTGAGTGTGTACAGGTCCCTCAGTCCATTTTAAGTAAGATTTGGCCCAGAGAAGACGGCAGCGTTTCTGAATTGTGTTGCTACATGGCTTTGCATGACTGTGAACTTGCATTTGTGGAAGGCACACTGAACTGTGTTTACAATGATTTCTGGAAGTATTTCAGAGCCCATGACCAATCTATGCCTGTTTTGTAATGCATTGCCATCTGCCATTCTACATCACGAGCATCCAATATTGACCGCTGGTTTTGTCCCTTTTGCACATGGATTTCTCCAGATCCTTTGAATATTTTTATGATATTATATACAATAAATGGGGGCAAGTTTACGTTGAGGAACATTTTCCTAAAATGGAGGTGGTCACTAGAATTCACCAAGAACTGGGTAAGCCTGGGTCAATGTATTCAGTAGGGGGTGAGCAGGTGCACACCTTAAGAAATAGCTGATCCTTAAAAGTTGCCATCTATGACTGGTCTAATTGAATGCAGAATAAGCAGCCAGTGGTTGCTGAGAGTTCACCGTGCACAAAAACCGCTTGAGTGTGTACAGGTCCCTAGGCAGCCCACACAGCGAGCGCGCAACTACTATAGGAAGAGAACGTTATCTGCGCATCATTGTCTGAGCTTTCCGAAGCCTCATTCAGTTTGTGCTGAGAACTGGACGGGACCATTTCCCGCACGGGGGGGGAGCACTTTCGCTTATTCCTCGGAGTGCCGTGGTTTATAGTCCCGATGTCTGGACTATAGGACTCAGTGTCCATAACCCGCTGCCATAGACTCTATGTAGGTTTGGTAAAGGCATCCGTCCTCTGTATATGATCTTGCTGTTAGACACGGATTGGGCACCCCCCCTTGTCCCCTGCGGTGTGCGGTGCCGGCTCCCGGCTGCTCTGTAAGCTGTACAATCCGCTCAGCTGCTCCAGGGACAGACACACACACTCAGATCTAGCGGGGCTGCTCTACTGGACGCACTCACCTGGGAAGCACGACCACCGGCGCTGACACCGACGAGAGCGGACACCGCCGGGGCACAGGCGTCGTAGCCAAGTGGACGGCGGGTTATAGCCTGGGGCGCTGGAAGATTACAGCTTGATCCGAGGACAGGACACAGGGATAAGGTAATAGTCTGCTCCGTGCATGATGTCACATCTGGTTATAGAGGGACGGATTGTGTGGAGCCTACGTCTGTGCCTATAGGGAACTTCTCACCTCTATATACAGCCGCTCTCCATTCATCTACTACAGCACATCCTCCGCCCTCCATTGGGCTGCACTGGAGCTGTGAAGTGTAACACTAGTGCATACATTATATAAGGTGAATTATGTAATAGAGTTGGCCATGGTGAGAGCCTGCAGGAGGGGATCTGTGCCATGGCCCCTAAAAGTAGGGAGGATGCGCCTGGCACACATGGGGGCATCTGCAGGGTTAACTGCGCCCAATCCTTTGTGGAGCTCCCCCAGGAACCCCCTCTCCCTGAGGGGTCACATCTGCTGAGTTTGGTGTCCAGAGATACTCTGCACATGCCAGCTGTGCTGAACAGCTGTACCAGACCCTGGGATAATCCGAGATCAGCCAGCCGGTAATGAATTCCCATCACACACAGGGAGGAGGTGACATGACTGTTCTACACAAACATACACCAATGGACCAGTCCCTGGCCAGAGAGCGGCAGTCTATTGCTGGGTATGTATGGGAGCCTTGTGGGGCGTGTAATATTTCTATATGGTGTCCATATGGGGCTGTAATCATGCCTTTAGGAGGTAAGGTGCTGCCAATCACTATCCGCTCTGCACAGAAGTGGGGGAAGTTAGAGAGGCTCGCCATATGTAGACATTTGCCTTTCCCAGATTCTCACCGATGTGGCAGTGGACCATTCACTCAGTAAATCCCAAAGATTTGGGTTCTAAATCCCTTATATGACACTATTGTGGTGTGCCGGAACATTTCCCCCTAAGATAGGTAATGCATAGTGAACTAAAGACCACATCTAAGACTACTGAAAATAGTTCATCCAGAAGTGGATGATGGCAGTAGAGTTCGAACCTTCCTGCCAATATCTGCTATGTTTTGCTGCCATGTGATGGATGGCAAAAGAGAGGTAGTCCAACAAAATGGCGTATAAAAGAGAATTGTGCAATTAAGTTCCTCCATGCGAAAAAATGTCAGCCATTGACTTTCATTGACGCTTACGGCATGTTTCAGGACACCAATCACTGGAGGTTACATGGTTTGTAAGGCTGAGAAAAGACAGATGTCCATCCAGTTCAGCCTGTTGTGCTATAGTGTTGATCCAGAGAAAGGCAAAAAAAAAACCAATGATGTAGAAGCCAATTGTCCTCATTTTAGGGAAAAAAATTCCTTCCTGGCTCCAATCTGGCAATCGGAATAAATACCTGGATCAGCGACCCTTCTTCATAATCCTTGTCACTATAACTTGTTATAATATTCTCTAGAAATGCATCCAGACCCTTCTTGAACTCTGTTAGTGAATTCACCATGACAAGTTCCTCTGGCAGAGAGTTTCACAGTCTCACTGCTCTTACAGTAAAGAATCCCTTTCTATGTTTATGTAGAAACCTTCTTTCTTCTGTTCATAGAGGACACCCTCTTGTTATGGTGGGTAAGACATCTTAACATTGGCATAAAACACAAACCACATTTCTGATGGTCATGCACAGGTTTCATTGCCATAAATGCATAGTCAAGGATATTGGCTATTCTGAGAAAAATGTTTGCCGCATAACCCTATTATATTATAGAGTCCTCTATATCTATTTAGAACTGGTGTGTTGGCGGCAAGTAAAAAGGAAAAAAAAGCCGCATGCGAATTCATAGATGTCGGCCATAGTTTTCCGCCCCCAGATATTGTATCACATAGGCACATGCCTAGGGCTATACAACAGGATTGGATGTAATACCAATTGATACTGAAGACAAGTTTTCTATTGCCTCTGCTATAATCAGACATCTTGAGTGGCTGCAATTTATTTCTACTCTATTTCCAGACCGACTATCCTAAGTTTGCATAGTTTCATTCACTTGAAGAGGTTGTTCACTTGAAAAAAATATTTTTAAATGGGCATCGGTTGATGGAAAAAAAAGAAGATTCTTGCCTACCTGTCTGCTGGTCTATGGCAATCCGCTCATCTTTACTTCTGGGTTCTTGTCCCGACACAGAGGAGAGGCTTGCACCTCATTCACTTGCAATGGACGGCAAGCCTCTCTTGTGTGCAGGACAAGAACCCAGAAGTGAAGAGGAGTTGATCAGTGATGGGGGACATGTAAGTAAATATTTTTTTTTTCGCCCACCCTGGTCCCATTTAAAATTTTAATTGAACAACCCCTTTAACTATCATATATGGACAAAGTCCAGTAAGCAAATAGCCATTGCTATGGAAATATATGGTATGTTCACATGGCGTGTTGGATCCGTTTTTCACCAGAAGAAAAACGCATTGAAAACTGCATCCAAAAAACTGTGTTTTTTGGATCTGTTTTTCAGTGCGTTTTCTTTCAAATCAACCTATTAAAACTCTATTATTATTTAATTTAACCTATCCATGACCAAATACACCCTTTTGACCTTGTGTCAATCATAAACTACACAACTTTATCTAATAATATGATTGAAATAAACCTATCGCTAAATTATTTTTAATTTAAATTAACCTATAGCTTCCCAAACCCAGCCCATAAAAAAAATGAAAAAAAAAGGAAATAACACTTTTTTAATAGGTTAATTTCTTGGGGTGCATATTGTATCAGAAAAATTAAGCCCTCCCATTAAATTGATACAAAATCTAACCCAAACAGACATTCAAATTTTAATCCAATGCGTTTTTTCGGATGCAAAAAGCTCATCCAAAACATACCCGACACGTACCCAAAAGTATGTTGCGCTTTTGGATCCGTTTTTCAGGCTCCAAAAGCACACTCCAGTATTTCCGATGGGGATTTCACTTGCGTAAAACGCAAGTAGAATTGACATGACAATTCTTAAAACGGATCCGAAAAACGCATCGAAAAGACACAAGTAAGCACGCAGTGGCGATCACTCGTCTGAACGCTGATGCGTGTTTTACATTCAAACTAATATAAGTCACACTGCACATTGTTTGATGCGTTTTTTGGATCCGTTTCGCAATCGAAAAGCAGATCCAAAAATGGATCTGAAAAACGCTGTGTGAACATAACCTTACCATGAACATCTAACATTTCGACTTTTCTATGGAGTTTTTCAATTTATTATTTTTTTGGGCCTGTTGGTGGGTCTTGAGGACGGGAGTTGGGAAACATTGATTACGAGCACGCATTCTCAAGCTGCGGCCCTCCAGCTGTTGGGAAACTACAACTCCCATCATTACCACTGTTATAGATTATATAAATGCATAATGGGAGTTGTAGTTTTCCAACAGCTGGAGGGCTGCAGTTTGAGAATGCCTGATTTAGAGGAATAGGGCTCATTTGCATTACCACAAACTACCTGAGGACACATGTGGCACTGTTTCTGCAAGAAAGCAGTTATGTTTTTATAATCCTAGACAACCCATTTAAAGGGGTTGTCTCACTACATTGATTCATCTTACCTCAGTCCTGTTTTCTCGGTTTCATTTTTTAATTTACTGGTTTTACTGGCTTGTAGTGATGAGCTGCTGAGGACATCAGGTCTGTAGCTATAGCAACCAGCACTGGCAGCCTATCGGGAGAGATCCAACAGATCTGTAGCTATAGCAACCTGAGGAGCTGATGCAGCCCATACAAGAGGGGATATCAAGGAATAGGTAGGATACTGTTAATGGACATATATTGCAAAGTGACTTGTTTTTGCAAGATCTTTAAAGGGGTTTTGCCATGATCTCATTTCATACCTCATGCCTCCAGCTCTTCAGCTCTGTGTGCTCAGAAGGGGGGCATGTGTGATTTGTTTTGAATTGGGCATTATCAGTGACCCAGCAGGATAAACATCCCGTGTTTTCCTCTCTGTAGTCAAAGAAAGGTCTGTTTTATATAAAGCATTGTGAGTAGCTGAGAGGTAAAGTTTTTGCCTCACAGCCCAAGGGTCCTAGGTTCAAATTCCTGCAGGAAACAAACCTGTGTATTTTTTTTTTTCTCTTTATCAATGCACAGACCTCATTGGGTTTCTTTTTTATTTATTTGCACTGTTTGACTAATTACTAAGGAGTACAGAGGACAGGAGTAGAATCACAGCACCGGGGGTTGTAGCTGCCTGAGAGGAGAGGTGATTTATGGCCAGGACTGCGGAGCTCACAGCCCTGGTCGTATCCCCTGGAGACGAGCTGTAAACAGTGGATCACTAAAGAAGCAGCTAAGACAAAAAACGGTGCAGAATTTTTTTAATAATGAATGGAGAAAATTGTTTATTTAATTTTCAATTTTCCCCACGTCAATTTTACTTCGTGGCAAAACCCCTTTAACATAAAAAGCAATCCATGTAGTGAGACAACCCCTTTAAGCATCATCAGCAGTGTCTAGATGCCACATAACAAAACATTACTACATGCTTGATCCTGTTCTTTACCTTGCCTATACAGTGGGCAGCTCTAACACAAATTGGGGCAGATTTATCAATGCTGTCTAATACTTAGTATTACAATGAACCACATTTATCATAATGTTTATAAATCTGACACGTTAGAACTGTCTACGTTTACACTTCCTATTAGTTGGCTTACTTTATACCTCTAAGGCTATGTTCACACGGCTTAAAATGGGACGAATTTCGCGCCATACTGCACGAAATACAGGGTGAGTTACGTCCCAGTGATTACGGTAATCCACTTGATTACGTCTCCTCTCCCTGCTCGCACAATACGGCGAGCGGGGAGATAAGTGACATGTCAATTATTCACGGCGTATACGCGCCATGAATAATGAATATCTATGGGGCCGGTGGGCTGAAGCCCCCCCGAGCACACGGCGTAATTGCGGGGCGAAATACGTCCCGCAATTATGCCGTGTGGACATAGCCTAATTGTGCCCAATTTTTGGTACATACTAAGCCACACCCTTTTTTTTTGACAAGGCGCGGAAGTATCTAGAAACTGTCTAAAACACATAATAAATGTGATGTATAGTATACCAGTGTTTCAGTGCAAATTGTGCCAGAATTCTGGTGCAATTACCATAATAAATGTGCCCCATTATGTCCTGAAACCTGCAGATATTGTAAGCATTGGTTGACTTATCCATAATGTGTATGGGCAGATTTAGGCTGAGTTGACACTACATTATTTTCTGGACAAATTAGAAAAAAAACCCGATGCAAAATATTATTACAGACAAATTGGGAAAACAGACATGAAACAATACAAATAAGTACTTTGTCTACCATTCACAGCCAGCATAGAAACATATTAGCAGTATTGACTGTGAACTGGAAAATTGAGTTGGTCTAGCCTCAAAATAACTCACCGACACATTATTTTTTTTTTTTACTAGAAAAATACTTATTAATTAATTTTTTATTATTAATTTGTCATTTTTATTAGCTGCCTATGAATTTGTGGAAGTTGGCAGAGAGTACAACATAGCTTACATTGAGTGTATACAGATTTTTTTCTAATAAATTCCGTTAGAACCTTCAAGGCTACATTCACTTTACGTTTTTGACCGCTGGTGGTGGTATCCTTCGGGATGTCTTGAAAAAGGTATTCTATATAGAGGGTCTATAGGGTAAGCAGTCTCTTTTGGACTGAATGTATACAGGGTACAAATGTGTGGGCGACCAGGCTTTCATGACTGGTACATAGTGTGTATGTTCAGAAAATTGATCAAATGTAGCCCAAAAGAGACTTTTTTGCTTATAGATTAATAAGGCTCTGCCACATTGTACATTGGCATAGCTTTTTCAAGGTATTCTAGAGAGACTATGGGCCACATGTATGAACCTGTTTAGGTCAAAAACTCACTTTTACTATGGGCAAAAGAGTGAGTTTTAGACCTAAACAGTTTCATATACACTCACCGGCCAAACTTTATTAGGTACACCAGGCTAGTCACGGGTTGGACCCCCTTTTCCCCTTCAGAATGCCTCAATTCTTCGTGGCATAGTTCCACAAGGTTTTGGGCAAACGAATGCTCAATTGGTACCAAGGGGCCAAAGAGTGCCAAGAAAATATTCCCCACACCATGACGCCACACCACCAAGCCTAAAACCGTGATACAAGGGCAGGATGGTTCCTTGCTTTCTTGTTGTTGATGCCAAATTCTGACCCTTCCATCCGAATGTCGCAGCAGAAAATCGAGACTCATCAGACCAGGCAACGTTTTTTCCAATCTTCTACTGTCCAATTTCGATGAGCTTGGACAAATTGGAGCCTCAGTTTTCCTGTTTCTTAGCTGAAGGAGTGGCAACCGGTGTGGTTTTTTTGCTGCTGTAGCCCCATTCCTGCCTCCAAAGTTCGCCGTACTGTGCGTTCCAGAGATGCTTTTCTGCCTACCTTGGTTGTAAAGGGTGGCTTTTTGAGTCACTGTTGCCTTTCTATCAGCTCGAACCAGTCTGCCATTCTCCTTTGACCTCTGGCATCAACAAGGCTTTCCGCCCAGGGACTGCCGCTCACTGGATGTTTTTTCTTTTTCGGACCCATTCTCTGTAAACCCTAGAGATGGTTGTGCGTTGAAATCCCAGGAGATTTAGCAAGTTTTTTTGAAATACTCAGACCAGCCCTTCTGGCAAACCCAAACAACCGGCCACGTTCAAGGCATCAAATCACCTTTCTTCCCCCATCTGAAAGTCGGTTTGAACTGCAGGAGATTGTCTTGACCATGTCTACATGCCTAAATGCACTGAGTTGCCGCCAGGATTGGCTGATTTATAAATTAAGTGTTAATGAGCAGTTGGACAGGTGTACCTAATAAAGTGGCCGGTGAGTGTATGTGGCCCTATGTATTTGTAGCCCATGTGCATTAGTCTCCCATAAAAACAGCCACAGCTTTCAATCAAAGTGATATTTACAGACCGCTTTGGACTGGGGTGCATGGGGCCCACCAGTGGAGTTGACTTTTGGGGGCCCACTCTACAGCTACTGTACATACTGCACATGCCTCTCTTTATCTGCCTTTCTCCATGAAAAGCAGCCCCAGACTTGCCATGTCCAGGAGCCCATCATACCTAGGTGCACATCAGGGTTTCTCTTAGGCTCATGTGTGCCAGCCTGAGCCTGTTCACAGGCACCATGGCAAGTAAAGACTGCCGCATGTAATTCCTTTGCAATCCTGATTGGAAGGAAGTGACGTGTATGGTCCACAAACTACTCCCACATTCCTATCAGCGCTTATTCTAACAGCAAAGATCAGCCCTGAGGAGAAATCTTCATCCAGCAGGGGTGGCCATCGGCAGTCCTGGACTGGCATTGTATGCCCGCTGCTGCCCTACACAGTATAATGACACATGTCTGCTTCATAGGCCAGGGCCTCCCACTGTTCATGGTAATTTCTGCATGCAGTCTGTCACCTTGCAGTATCTTTTCCTTCTTTTAATAAATGGTGCAGAGAATGTCTTTGGAAACCGGGCTTCTTCTGTAATCTGCTTGTCTTGATTAGATAGACCAGGACCCACTATGTTTCCTGATTTCAGAGCTGTCACGCAGTGAACATAACACATCTCCATAGCAGACTATTATTTAATCTGTCATGGGCAGATGGGACGGAACCTAATTTCCTGCTAAATACAGCGGGTTTTAAGTGTGAAGACATTGCTCATAGCAACCAGATTCCAGCTGTCAGTCTAAGAAAGCAGAACAGTAATCTGTTACCGGTTATTAGCAGGACACCTCCACATTTCTGCAATTCTGGTTTCCATGCATGACTCCTGTAGTGCTCTGTGTAGTACATATCACTGAATATTTGATGTATCCAGTTATAGTATACATGACTATATACTACAACTGTCCTAATTTTTATGGGCTGCAAGGCATCTAACCTTATTTTATTAAACAGTATGTTAGAACATATGACTGCTGAAGCCTGTAGCGCTAATATTCTTGTTGCTAAAGCATGCATGCAAAGGAATTCTCTTCTAGATACGATTCATTAGGAGCCATCAGGTAGGAAATTTAATAACCAATTATAAAGAAAACGTTCTATAAATCAATAGTACAGCAAAAATAAGAAACTTGGTAATATTTATAATGAGAGAAAAATTCTGCCTCTTTTTTTTTTTTTTTCCCCCATCCTCATGCGTTATCTGTTCACTCAGTCATTACTAAGTGAACCTATCTTGTAGAGGAATACCAGCAATCAGCTTTTACTGAAATATGATGTTGCAGCTGCCCATAAGAGTCTATGGAAAGGGGATGGGCAGGATGTGAAAATGGTAGGAGTAGCAGGAGATTCTCTTGCGCGCGCACACACACAACCATTAGTATTTAGGCCATTAGACCGCAGTAAGGATTAGTGTAGTTGTGAGTCCAGCACTACGATGAGACAAGATATTCTCTGAACAGCCAGCGCTATGTCTGTGTGTCTCACAAAGAAGCAGCAGGGTGGAGGACATTAGAGCAGTATGAAACAGTACTGCACTAAGGTGAGATAAGACACTATACAGCTAGCATCATTTCTGGGTGTCTCTCTGCTTCTTCTCCCCTCTCTAAAGACTACTTTGGGCAGCTGTAACATGTGCTCTCAGTGAAGCTGAGGTCCCAGGAGACAGATTAGATTAGTGAGTGAACACCTAAGAAAGAGTAAAGAAGGCTGATAACACAAAAGCATTATAGATTTAATAAGATAAATTACTAAATTTTTTATTTTTACTGTTGATTTATGGAAAGGTATTATATATTCAGAAGTACGCTTTAATTCGAGGTGCTGTTTATTAACATTTTATTATTTTTATGAATTAAAGAACAGTTATAAAAAATGCCAAGTCTATTTCTTAAAAATGCAATTTATGATAATCATCATGTAATAGACAGCATTTTAGAAAGTCACTGTATTGACTTTGATAAACTGCAAAGAAAATCTTAATCAGAACGATGAATTACGCAAGAAGTTTTTCCCACTTTCAAAACACCGGGGACGTTTTTTTCTTTTGTTTTTTCCCCACCCTGGTCTGAGATTTCCTTTCCCATACTGTCCCCAAAAATTATTAAAGGGGTTTTTATCATTACATCTTTTTGCAACTTCGCTGTTTTTTTACAGCTTAAAATCTCAAAATACATGCCCCTCTCCTGCCAGGAGGCGTTTTCTCCCCCCTCACGAAGATTAAACCCACATTCTAGTGAAGCGGGGAAGGAAAATGTCACAGCTTTGCAACTTCCTGCAGGGGTTCTCTCCCCTCAGAGCTCCTCACTCCGGGCCCCTCCAAAACCCTTTGTAGCCAGAACACCTGTATTTTTTTTTTGTAACTTTTTAACATACAACCCCGAACGGTTTTAAAAAAATATGAGAAATGTTCTCTGCCCCCCCCCCCCACCTGTTTTTTTTAACCAAAAAAAGGTAACCGTAAAACCTGTTTATAGGGGGGGGAGTGTCATGTTAACCTTTTTTAAAAAAGGAGAGAGTTAAATCTTGCAGCTAGAGACTCAAAAAATTGCCCAGAATCCTTTAAATAGACCCTCCATATAGAAAAAGCTAAGAAGCCTTTGATACACCACAATCACACGGGCCCAGTTTGTTTTTCTTTTAAAATTTCAACAGCCGAGGGGATAAGCACAGATTGCAGAACCAATCCAGCGCAGGGGTGTTTCCCATCCGGGGGGCGTGCCCCTGAACAGGCGAAAAAAAAAATTTTGCCCCATTCAATCACAAAAAAAGGGGGGCTTGTCCCATCCAGCTGTTGCGAAATAGCTCAATTAGCTTAGACTCCCCTGAAACAAAAGGGACTAGGTAAGCAAACCAATTGCAAAAGTGCTTATTTTTACCACCCCCATCATTTGAGATATCTTTGTAGCAAGAAAACCCTTTTAAGTCGCATCAGTCTTTGTCTTCCTCTATCCTTTGCCTGTGTGCATGCACAAAAAAACTCCAAGACAATGAATTTCATAAAAGGGGAACCCACAGCCCTGTTTTTGAGGGAAAAGAAACCAAAAAAAAACCAAGAAATTCCATAAAAAGGGTTTGCCCTGGGCAGAATTCTTGTATCATTTTTGTAAATGGGATCCCCCCCCGGGGTTTCTATCTATGGGGACAAAAAGGAAGGCTGAGGCCCTAAAAAAACAAACAAAAAAAACCATAGTCATGCCAAAAACCCTTATTTAAACATATTTGAACAGCTCCACCTCGAACAGTGGATACTTAATCTGGTCATGTCATGTTCCCCCTTTAACCAGATACCGATATATGACTACCTGCACCTTGATGAATCCCTTACACACAGCCATGAACAATGTTGTAATCTTTGCATTGGTGTTCTTTACATTGAATTTGCAACCAAATTTCAGCTTTTGGATTGTGGAACAATATAAGGACAGAGTAAGACCACATTTAGTCAGTGGATTTTTTTTTCTACTACTTTGATTTCGTATTTCAGATGTAAAAATTATACCTAAAATCTGCAAAAAGTACGATGCAGTACATGTAAATTTTTTTTCAAACCCTCACTCACATTTTCTAGGCATGGAAACCTTCAGCACACCTGTAATGTCAGGGGGTGTTCTCTAGGGAATTACCTTTTGTAATGCAGAGATTATTCTCTACAAAAATTGGTGGTCTCCTTAAAACATGCTTGTTTTTTTTTTAACAAACTAAACTGAAGGGTTTTATACCCCAAATTTCATTAAGGTTCATGTTTGGCTATTTTTTTTTTTTTTCTCCAAAAAAAAAAATTGCAAAATTCAATTAAGACTTAAAGGGGGAAAGGGGGCACAAAAATGACTTTTTGTTTAAATCACATTTTTTTTGTTAAACACATTTAAGAAATTTTTTGGTTTATATTTATATTTTTAAAAAATAATAAAATTTTAAAAATTTAAAAAAATTTTATTCTTTGTATTTTTTTTTCCCCCTAACACTTTCAATATTTTTTTTAATAATTCTTAAGTCCTCAATTTTCACTTTGGCCATATGCCTAATAATTGTCTTACACTTCCTGTTTTTTGTAAAGAAAGAAATTCTCATTGTCTGCTCATTTATCAGCACAAAAAGGGTCAAAGTGAAAGGAGAAAAAAATGTGAATAATAACCCCCAGGGTCCACCAATCACAAAGGAGAAGTCACAGGTTCCCCTTTTTACCCTCAAAACACGATTTCTTCCCGGGCCAGACATGACTAAAAACCTCCTATAAATGAATGGGACGAGTCCCGTCTTAAGCCCCCTATGTGCATGAAGGGACTCAAAACATCTCTCTGTGCTGTTTAAAAAGTGCAACAAGGCCTAGTGGGAAAGTGAAAACTGCAAGACTTAAAAATTAGAAAAAAATTTAAAAATGATATATAAAATTTTAAAAAAAACAACCAAAAATTTCCAAAAAATGGTTTTAAAATTTTAAATGGAACTTTAAAAATTAACTCATTTTTTTTATGAGGCCCGGGGTTGAAAATTTTCAAAAACCCAAAGTTGCAACATCATTTGGCCCGGGGCAGTGCACTGAAACGGGGGGGGTTCAGAAAACTTTTTTTTTTTTTTTTATTTTTTTTTTCTTCTTCTTTTCTAGACCCCCCCCAACCACGACTTTTTTTTTTTTTTCTACTTGCCGCCCAGTTTTGGGTTTAGTACGCAGGGTGGGGGCAGTTTAAAATTTGCACCAGAAAAATTTTTGGGAAACCTTGGTGGGGACCCCCTATCGGGAAACTGGCTCACCGCTGAGAAGACAGGGATAATTTATTATTAATCCCTGACTTCTTGATCCCTGTGTATACAACACTCATTAAGCGCTGTATACACAGGCAAAAAGCCTCCCAGGCCGGGCAGTCCTTTGGGCCGCCGGGTTGGTCCCGCAAGAGCTCTAGTCTTATCGGGGCCCAATCAGCTCTGCAAAATATACACCCCATTTCAAGGGGGAAACAAAAAAAATGAAAACAAAAAAAAGTGATGTATAAATTCCCTGAAAAGTCTTTTTCTAACATTATAGGGTTCACAATATGTAAAATAAAGTAATAAAAACACACCCAAAATCAATTATTAAAATTAATACTAACATTCCAAACTTTTAGCCCCGGGCCTGATGACCCTAAAACTTTGTTACCTATATATAAACATATGTAATGGAAGTATAACACAATAAAAAAAAAAACTTATTTAAGCGCCACTTTTGCTGTAAAAAGAAATAAAAAATTGTCTTTTTTAATGTATTATTTCCTCTCATATTAAAAAAAGCTATTGTAAATATTACATAAAAATTAAACCTAATGTATCATGGTAAAAAGGCCAAATAAACAGTAGAATAACAGAGTGCAAGAAAGCTTTATAGCATTCAAAACCTCGTGTACTTGAGAAAGGGAAAAAAAAGTGCCTAGTCAGTAAGGGGGTATACGGCCCAATCAAGAACTGGTTAATAGAATGGACAACCCCATTAAAAAGCCTCTTGTTTTGTGTAAAAACATGGTGTGAACATAGCTCAAAGGGAACCTGTGATCGTACTATATGATCTGCCAACAACATGTTATGGAGCAGATTAGTATCTGATTTTGTTTGGAAAGATTAGGCGAACTTGTAAATTATTTATTTAGTTAACAGCTTATTCTGGATTGAGGAGTCCAGTGGGTGGTCCTACCAGTGATTGACAGGTAACTCTGTATGCACACCCATACCAGGAAGGCTATCAATCGCTAATAAGACCGCCCACCGGACTTCTTAACCCAGAATGAGTAAATTTAGTAAATAGATTATATAAAATCTCTTGAATCTTTCCCTACAAAACTATATATTTATATGCACAGCTCCTTCCACTCTATAACATGATCCCATCAGATCACTGTGACAAGTTCCCTTTAACATTGCCTTCATAAAGAAGGAACATGGCTTGTAGGTATGCAGTTCCAAAAGGAATCGTCTATTTATATCATTCCCAGTAGTGCTCCAAGTTTTCCTTTAATTTACCTGAGCTGTCCCATTAAAAGTGGCAAGTCTTGAACAGAATTGAGAATTATTTCACAGTATAAGCTATATGACTGGCACAAATGTAAGTGTTGAAATGGGTATTCTGGCTTTTAGACATTTCCTGTCAGCTTTTACTTGTAAGATGACAGTCTGATCTCTATGGACTACGCGGAGATTTACTGGGATTGTTATTGCTTAGTCTCCTTACTTAATTATGGCCTTGAGTCTTCCATTTGTCTCCGTGGAGTGAGTTACAGATGTTCCTTCCTATAGAGGAGTAATAAGTCATTCTTTACCCTTCTGTGGGTTAATGATGATTATTAAAAATGGAACTCCAGTATCTGCCAGGCTTTAGAGGAAAGTCCCCTTGGAGGTCACAAAGAAAAGAGACTGACATAACTTAATGATCCATGGCCAGGAATTCACAGGACATCAGTGATTTCTACCTTTAGACCAATGTCCACAGTCCTCCCTGCAAATTAGCTGCTTACCTTGGGACCATTCTATTTGTGCTGCTAACCTTTCCCGTCTCCAAGAGACAGCTGAGGCTCCTTGCTAGCAGCCAGGGCTGCCTTCTGGTCTTTTAGAGCTTCTGCTAAGTCTTCAAATGTAATATATTGACTTGTGGACAATGATAGAATAATCTAAATTGTCCTTCGAGTCCCGGGTGAAGTACCAAAGAACATGCTGGGGCCATAATAATAACTTGTATTGTATACAGATGTCTCTTCTTACATTTTTTAAATGTTTTATTATGTGTCATTGTGTTTTCGCCTATGCAGGCGATGGGGAAGCAGAACAGCAAGCTCCGTCCAGAGATGCTGCAAGACTTGCGGGAGAATACAGAATTCTCAGATCATGAGCTCCAGGAGTGGTATAAAGGTTTCTTGAAGGACTGTCCATCTGGCATTCTCAACGTGGAAGAGTTTAAGAAGATATATGCCAACTTCTTCCCGTATGGAGACGCCTCCAAATTTGCCGAGCATGTTTTCCGCACATTTGACACAAACGGTGACGGGACTATAGATTTCAGGGAGTTTATCATTGCACTGAGCGTCACATCAAGGGGGAAACTGGAGCAGAAACTTAAGTGGGCGTTCAGTATGTATGACCTAGATGGCAATGGCTACATCAGCCGAGAGGAGATGTTGGAGATAGTGCAGGTAAAAGGAGAATGAAAATGTCATTTCACACAAAAACTATTCTCTAAAAATTACAATATTCATATAGACATTATGTAGCGGTGGATATGAACATACTTGTATTACATATTTGATTCTGCTTTAGTTATATTCTAGTTCAGGTGTCAAACTGCAGCCCTCCAGCTGTTGGGAAACTACAACTCCCATCCTGCCCACTGTTATAGATTATATAAATGCATGATGGGAGTTGTAGTTTCCCAACAGCTGGAGGGCTGCAGTTTGACACCTGTGTTCTAGTGTGTTCTACAGTACATATGTGTGTGTATTTAGAAAATGTGCAAAACTGAAGCAGGTTGTAGTCAATCAGCATTTATGGAGATTATCTCCTCCATGTACAAAGTTTGTAAAATATTAAACTACTTTAAAGGGGTTGTCCAGCTTAAAAAAAAAAAAAATCCTAATAGATTGGGGTCTTCTCTTCAGGAGCCTGATCTCTTGGCCAGTTTGGACAGCAGGTACAGAGAGTCTCTCTTGATCTGGAGGACCTGTCCTGTCCTGCATCACCCGAACAGTCCACTGATTTGCATTGTCCCTGTTAATGCTTAAAGGGGTTGTCTCGCTACAAGGATTGCTTTTTATGTCAAAGAGCTTGAAAAAACATGTCACTTTGCAATATATGTCCATTAGCAGTCCATTTCCCTACCTATTCCTAGATATCCCCTCTTGTATGGGCTGCATCAGCTCCTCAGGTCACTATAGCTACAGTAATTACCATATAAAGATTTTAATTCCAAAAAAGACATTATAAATACAAAAAGTTCAGCTGTCACAACTGAAACAACCTTAAAAACATTAAAAAAACACAAAATACCCCCCAGTACAAATATTGGTGACACATCCCTCCCCCAAAGATAACAAACAGTAAATTGGAAAGATGCATAATAAATATACACATAACAGATAAAGTGATCAAAAATACAAAAATGCACCAAACCCCCAAAAAATTTTAGAAAATACAAAAACCTATATTTCAATTCATTACCAAAGTGGTGGATATGTCACCAAGGAGGGTATTTAGCCTCGACTGCATTTCGCCACCAGCTTTTCAAAGAGCCTTTGAGAAAGCTGGTGGCGCGTCGAGGCTAATACCCTCCTTGGTGACATATCCACCACTTTGGTAATGAAATGAAATAAGGTTTTGTATTTTTATCAAAAATTTTTGGGGTTTGGTGCATTTTTGTATTTTTGATCACTTTATCTGTTATGTGTATATTTATTATGCATCTTTCCAATTTACTGTTTGTTAACGTTGGGTGAGGGATGTCTCACCAATATTTGTACTGGGGGGTATTTTGTGTTTTTAAATGTTTTTAAGGTTGTTTCAGTTGTGACAGCTGAATTTTTTGTATTTATAATGTATTTTTTTGGAATAAAAATCTTTATATGGTAATTATTGGAGAGTCATTATACTTCATATTGGTACATGTTGTTTATGGTATGGTGACTTATACTCATGTTTAGACCAGTTTTTGAATTGGTATTGCACTATAGCTACAGACCTGTTTGATCTATTCTGATAGGCTGTCAGCACTCGTTGCTTTACCTACAGACCTGGCTTCTACTGCAGCCTAGTAGAAGCAAGTAAGCACGCCCCTGAATTCAAGAAACAGGACTGAGGTAAGATGAATCAATGTAGCGAGACAACCCAGTATGGGGATGCTTTGTGATCTGTTTATTGTTAAAGAACCCTTCTGACAAATCGGGATTGTCCATTTAGACAACCCCTTTAAGAAGTCTGACTTGCCTGGTAAACTTCTGTCTGCTCCTCATTGTAGTATTAGACTTTTCCACACTGCATATTCTCCATTCAGCTCTAGCAATTAGAACAATGTGAATCCTAAATTCATGTGTCTATTGCAAACAGGTACCTTCTCACAATTATTGTTTTCCTTCTATCATTTACAATGAAATGATGATTAGAAAGGGTGATCCAAGCCTTGGAATATAGATTTGGTGTGCTGTGGTGTTAGGAAATAACCCTGCAGGGAAATAGCCTGTTTCCCTGGCTGCTGATCAGTCAATCGATTTGACGTGATGATTGCATACTTTATATAGCAAGCCTATTAGTGGCATTGATATTGCAGGGACACTTACACAGACAGTATATGATTTAATATACATAAAGTCTCTCTGCAGCAGCAAGTAAAGGTAGTGGAAGTGAGCCCAGAATGGTAATGTAACTCCTACATTGTTAATATCTATTTTTTGTATTGCCCTTGAGGCCTCCTTAAACTCGAACACCCCCTACCTTCATAATCCATATAGTTTAGAGAGTAGTTTTCTATTGATAGCGGTATGCCTGCTTGATTCAGGGCTCATGGATTTGCTGCAGAACCCTTAGCTTTTAGTTTTGCTTATAACATTAGGCGTGATTCTTGTCTGACTTCTGTTCCTAGGCAATTTATAAGATGGTTTCCTCTGTAATGAAAATGCCAGAGGATGAGTCCACACCAGAGAAACGCACAGAGAAAATATTCAAACAGATGGACACAAATAATGATGGTAAGTTGGAAGCACAAAGCAGTCCTTTCTAGGTTCCGGCTACATTGAGAATGACCTGTCATGTTTGTGACTGTGTGTTTTACATAATGCCTGGTGCACTGTGTATGTGTTCAGAAGCAAATGAGCAATGTTTTCCTATGGTCTCGTGCCTGGAAAAGAGCGCAACTTATTGATCTCCAGGACACATGCCATATGCTGCTTCCAATGTCGTGCTTTCTTCAGAGAAGCGTCCTCTGGCATAGGAACTATGGAACTAGACTGTAGGTACAAATGTAGTTGGCACCCAGTATCTACATACCCATCCCAAGCAACAGCACAGCTGTTGGGTGAAGTATAATTAACCTGCTAGTGCACTGATGAAACAAACCCAAAAACAGACTTGCCTCTTCTGCCTCCCCTCTCACATCCTTTCCAGCGATACAAAGCAGCTGTTCATTTCCAAACAGCGACGTTGGCAATGTTACAAGATCACTGCAGCCAATCAGTGGTTGCAATGGTCTTGAGCTGACAACATCGGCTGGAAGCAGCAGAGGGACCGGAGGAGATGGCAAATGCACTGAAACGGAGGTGAGTGGAGGTGACTATGGTGGGGTTTTTTTCATTCCAAAAGAAAGTTATTGTTGGAACAATTATCTGTAAAACAGTTAGTCACAGTGTACTGGGTTATACAAATGCAAAGTGAGAAATATAATGCAATCTGACAGAAGATAAGCATACAACAATTATGAAAAAGAGATGAGTAGGCTCCGAGAACCTGTAAAAAGGTAGTTCTCATGGAGGTGCCATCCTCAGACAGCATGTAAATGGGGCGAGGGTCCTATAAGGGGACATCAATATACAGAGATACAGGATATCTCAGCTCCCGGCATAACAGGCACAACTATGTAAGTAAATCCAGTAAGGTGTGTCCAATGAGGACCGCTCGTATCCGAAAGGGGTTGCAACAGGAGCAATTCTTACTGCTTATCAACCCCGAGTTCGCGCACATGAAAGATAACACAATAATGTAGTCCAACGACAGATAGAACAGAGGGAAAGGAAAGGGGAGAGAGCCAGCCGATGTCAGGGACCCACCGCCACACACCACCTCACCAGAGCAGTCACAGAATGGAACGATATTGGTCCGACTGGCAGAAAGTCAGCCAATTGTCCCAAACCCTATAGTAGTTCAAAGAGTCACTATGGGAATCACATCGAATCTCCTCCATTCTACAAATCTGATGAATCTCCCTGAACCACTCAGAGAGAGAAGGACTGGTGGAGGATCTCCAGAGCCTTGGGTTGGTTGCTTTGGCCGCGTTCAGTAGAATAATTATTAGGCGATATTGAAAGAGCGATGTGACCCTTGAACACCAAGAAAGAGCAGAGTGACTGGATCATTTTCCAGCCGCTCTCCCGTGATCAAATGGACAAATTGTGATTCACCTTTTTGCCAGAAGGGTTGCCAAGATGCACACTCTCACCAGATGTGCAGCATTGATCCCTCTTCCTTTTGGCACCGCCAACAAGTGCTAGGAACTGTAGGGAACAGAGTATGTAACAATGACGGATCTCTGTACCACCTAGACATAATCTTGAAGTTGAGTTCTTGTGTTTTTATCGAGACAATGGTCCACTTGAGGCGAACAAACACTTCTCCCCATTCTTCATCCGAGAAGTTTCTCAAGAGGTCTTTCTCCCATGCTATGTGATAAGCGAAGCGCGGGGAACCCTCCTTCCGAATTAACAAACCATAAATTCTGGAGAGCACATGGGGGAAGTGTTGCGCCTGTAGGCACCAATTTTCAAACACTGTAAAAGTCCGACGCAGTGCAAGAGGAGTTTGACTATGGGGGTTTTTTATTTATTCATTTATTTTATCTTCTCAGGACACCAGTAGGCTAATTAAACTTAAAGGGAATGTGTCATCAAAAAAATGACTTATTGTTTAACTTACTGTTTTTATGTTAAACACCTTTTTTAAGAGGTTTTTTTTTTTTTTTTTTTTTAATTTTCCATATCACTTGAAATATTTTTTAATAATTCTTAAGTCCTGCAATTTTCTCTTTGGCCACTAGGCCTCATAATAATCTGACACTTCCTGTTCTGAAGAGAAAGATTTTCAGTAGTCTGCCCATTATTAGCACAAGCAGGGTCAAAGTGAAAGGAAACACCAATGTGTATAAATAACACAGGATCCTCCAGTCACTATAGAATATAGTCACAGCTCACCCTCTCCTTCTCCCTGCACACTGACTTCTTCCCAGGTTAAAGAGCATGCCTAGAAAACACTCCTATAGAAGGCAATGGGACTGCGTCAGTCTTAATGCTCCTATGCCCATGAAGCTGCTGTAAAGTATATCTCTGACTGCTTTTAAAGCCGTGCAAGCAAGAATGCTGTCCCCACAATCCTATATAGACGACTGAATTGAGAAATCAGAAAATAAATACGGCTAAGAAGAAATGAATATGGATCAGGGTCTTGTTTTAATAAGTAAAAAAAAAAAATTGGCAACAGATTCCCTTTAAAAGATTTATATGGGAGTTTAAGATTATATATAAAACTATAAACAGTGTTTATATTTAAAAGTAAAGATGTTCTACTACCTTCATATGTTTCTTTTCTTTTGCCTCCTTATTCATCTGTCTTATCTTAAGATCCACTTTTTACAGTGAAACTTCCTGCTTGTGGGAGTGTCAGTTGTTCTCCAGCAGATCTTTCCTGCATTGCAATCTAAGACTTCCCTCCACAGTTATCACTGCTAGATATTTTGCTGACATTAGTGTGTAATTCCTCCCAGCTCTGTACTTGCTGTCGTAATGATTGCTAGGACTCATAAGTCACTATGTAAACTGTACAGAGCTGCAGTCATCACTTTCATGACAGCACACAACCCCCCAGCTCTGAATTGCTGTCCTGTGCTCCCACTACTGTTAGTAAGTTGTGCCAACAGGCCTCAAAGATAACCAAACAGTTCCCCCTCCCCTGCAATTATTATAATGTAATTACTTCTATTCACCTGCAAATTACAGGCTGGAAAGAGTGAATGAAGCCAGATCTTTCTCTGCTCAGGTCACAAGCATTACAGAGGAGTGTTCCTGAACTGAGCCTGGCTTCAAAGCACACCCACTGAGAGATGACAAAACGTTCATTGAGGCCATGAGATCAATGAACATCATATGGTTTGCAGGAGGAGGGGAGGCCCCGGGCTCTTTGCCTGGTTCTGTACAACAGGACAGGTAATTTTTAAGAAGTATAAATTAAAAAGTTTAATACAGTACAGTTGTGAGCCCTATAACAAATAACAAGATAGTCCAGAAGAACCCGTTTAATAAAAAATACTCCAGACAACCCTTTTAACATATTTGTTGAATAACCTGAGAAACCATATTGCACTCCATCCTCATCCATTGATTATGTTCCGAAAATAACAACAAACACAAAACGCAAGAACAACCAAGCATCCTACCTTGGAGGGTGACTATGGTCCCTGGGTAGGACTGTTAGAACCTGTGAGTTGCTATGAATGTATGCGCCAGCGCTTCAAATACATGGTGGGGCACCTCCGTGTTGGTGCCACCGTCTCTGCCAAACGCCAGCTGCATCTTCTGGGGACAGTCCTTTGGCATCTGCACCTTGTCCACCCCTGCTTACTGTATCTAAGCTCCAGATAAAATGATGTGGCAGGATAAATTCAACCCGCTGGACCTTGAGTTTTACATATTATAGACAGAATCTCAGAAATACACTTCTGTTTGTCAGTCATGGCCAACGATGACGTCTTTGGTGCCACCTCAATTATCTGCTTCTATCTTTCCAGGTAAACTATCCTTGGAGGAGTTTATGAAAGGTGCCAAGAGTGACCCATCTATCGTACGGTTACTGCAGTGTGATCCCAGCACAGCCTCGCAGTTCTGAGCCTTGTTGCAGCCTGGGAAAAACCTTCATTTCTTCCAGTGGCCGTGCCTCGCTTCTGCATAGCGGCATGTCCCAGAATCCTTATGGGCTCTAGATGGACATGAATGCACTGCCAACCAATCAGCCCACTTCCTACCCCTTAATTTATTACTCTAATCTTGTATTATGTTTATTATATGGAGTAAACATGGGTTGCATGGAAAATTTGGGCACAAGGGTGGGGTGGGCATTTGTAGGTGTGAAATGGGACCAAAGCCACCTTGCAAGTTTAGATGTGCTACAAAGTAGAATAAACTGGTCAGCAGCTTTTCTGCTCTGATTTAAACAAGGTGGTCTATGTGACATGAGCAGTGGGTAATGGATGCACTAAAGCAGGGAGTTACTATGCACGCTACATTTACTATATTTATTAGGGGAAGGGAGGGTAGGTTATTAGTTTCCTATCATGTCTAGATTTGCACTTTGCTATGCCTCTCATTAGAGGAAGTGTAGTTTAACTAGTGTCTTTCTGTTCTGGCTAGGATATTTGTGAATAATGATTTTGATCCCGCTCCATTTTTCTACTCCATTAAAATATGCCAGTGTTCACTGTAAATCCATTTGGAGGGGTCAATAAATGCACAATATGCATTTCTGTTGTGTATATAACATAAGTTTAGGGACCTTAAATATACTAGAATGCAAAGACAACATGTACAGGGGACCTGAAGCTTGATTTATTTATTCTTTTCTGTTTTTGAGTAATTGTAGTTTCTAAACATTAAAAAAAAAAATTTTGTTCTTTGACTGATAAGTAAAATTTAAGCCCTTGACTAACGCACCCCAGAATTGTGTAATGTTATTTCAAATCTGTACCACTTTATGCCAGTTGGGCCAATTGGTGACACTGGCCATTGCGTTACAAGCCAAAATACCAACACAAGGCAGTATTTGATACCTGTCTGTACACTCCTCAGTAGTCTGATCTAGAAGTTCTTTGCTAGATGTAATCAACGGATTTTCGCATCAGGCTAAGTCACAGAGCCAGCTTCAGGCTCCACTTCCTGTTCACGCTGTGCTACAGCAGTGAACTAATGTTTCAGCTCCGCTAGCTGATCCTGTTTAGAAGAACATTGGTGTTGGAGGGGTTTAAACAGCAGGGTACAAGGCTACAGAGCTCTAAAGGGTTAAAGTTTGTCAGTAAAAAACTCCTGTGCTGATAGTCATTTCACCATCCCAGCCTGGGCTGTTAAAGGGGTTGTCTCACTACAAGGATTTCTTTTTATGTTATAGCTTTAGCTACAGACCTGGGTTCTACTGCAGCCTAGTAAAAGCCAGTAAACATGCCCCCGAATTCAAAATGAATCCAAGAAATATGACAAATCAATGTAGTGAGACAACCCCTTTAAAGCATGGATAGGGGGCCAGTAACCTAATAAGCTTCTAGTAAACAGTCAGAGATAACAGATATCTCGTCTCCAATTTTAAAACAAGTGAGAGATCAGAACAGCCAAATGTAACTGAGTTGTAATAGGTTTTATTTAACCTTGCCTACAATTTTAAAGAGCTAATCAATGTAAATTGAAAACCCCTCTAAGGCCGCGTTCCCCACCGCATTCACAAGCAGTGATTCCGTTCACGAAAACGGAACGGAAGAATGAGCTCTGTACAAATGTCAATTTTCGGGGTCTAGCATCCTGCGTCGGAAAACTTCCGGACAGGAAACAACCCGATGCAGTGGGGACTGCTGCACGGTTTTCCATAGATACAAAAATGCAAAGTAGGAAAAGCACTCGGTTGTAAGATATTTGAAGGTAGGTTACACGTCAATGGAAAAATATCCAAAGTAATTGCAAAGGACTTGAATGGCCACGCACTTGTTTTGTTATGCACAGTATTTGTGAACAAATTATTAATTCTGAGCGCAGAAAATCACTACTAGGCTCCAGTGAAGATCAAATATAATGTGACTGTACAATTCTGCGCAGATCTTTCGGTCCATTCCGACCATTATTTACTTCAAAGGTTCCAACTACAAATACAACTTCATACACTAGAAGAGATTAAATATTAAGAATTTACAATAAACACAAGAATAACGTACTCAAAAATATAAATTGTAACAAAATGAAATTAAATATACAAAAATTAGTAAAATCAAAATAAATAAAACTGAGAAAAACAATAAGAAACCTAGGAACAAACCATGTTAACAAATAAATAAAAAACAAAAATTGTGAATATGTACTAACCATTAAGTGTACTCCACCCGAAAATAACAACATTATTTTATCAATATGATTACACAAAAAAATTATACAATATATCCAATGACACAGTATCAAACATAGGAACTAACATTAGATTCTGTCTAGCAACAGGATATTCTAGTACTCGATAAAACATGTAGATGTTTCCTATAGGTGAAGAAGCTGATTGTAGACCTCCTAGTTAGTAATACAGTGTTTACCAACATAGTCTCATGAAAGGCGATGCCGTACAATTATCATAGTCTCTTATAATGTATCACCCCCAAAATTATTATTAATCCAAATGGAGGAACATAATAATGCAATGGCCAAACTAGTACAAACCCTATTAATTCCCTAAGTACAAGAATATACCAGAAACAGAAGCTGGAAAGCTTGAGATAATGGGGCCGTAAGCCCAAAAAATATTGGAGCCAGTAATTCAGAGAATGCCGTAGAGAAGAATCATAGATACAGTGTATCTCAAAAGACTGCCACTGATAAATTGGCGCCGAGAGCGCACGGAACGGTTCGTCACAGACTGCGACCGCGTCCATATCCGTGCTGGCGTAAAAAAGGGAAATGTATGTTAGGCCAAGAACGGCCAGATGGACTCGGCTGCATGCGCAGAAGAATGCAGCAGCGGCGATGTGTATAGAAAACAGTGGTAAAAAGATATAAGTGAGAAATTAGTAGAACATAGAATATATAAACCAGTAAAGTAGTAAGGGGTAGACAAATCATGATAGTAATGATAATAACTAATAAGACATGACAAAATAGCACAACGAAAACCGCCATGCGCCGTAAACGTTTGATTGCCAATACAAAAGAACACGGAGGCAACATAGTTCTAAAGAAAACAAGATAGACATAAATGAGAATTGAAAAGTAATAAAAATATATAAAAAATAGGATGGGAGGAAAAAAACAACAAAGAAAGACAAAAGACAATGAATTTAGGAAACAAAGAAACAAAACAGCTAAAACTAAGGGGAAGATCGGATAATAAAAGGTACAAGCTTTTAAATTAATAAAGAAAGAAAGATATTAGTACACTAAATATGATGGAAGAAATAAAGAAGGGCGAACAAGGGGTGTAAACAAACTCACAATATAATATAGACTTATGGCACAGACCACAAGATGAAAAACATAATGTACAAAGATTAAGAAAAGAAATGACTAGATCAAAACAAAAGGAAGAAATGAAGGGAGTGAAAAAGAAGGGAGGGAGGACAAAAAAACGCTAGCTAAAAGAAAAAAGAGGGAAAAGAAAGGGGAAAAAAAGGAAAAACAACAAACCAACGAAGCTTCTAATAGATCACCTCACCCTGATGACACACTGGCACTATCGTTGCATCCGAGAAAAAAGAGAAAAAAAACAAATAGTATTACATTACACAATGATTAAACATTTAAATTATTTCAAAAACAACAGGCAATACATCGCATTTCTCTATTTAAACCATCAGGAACATGCCAGGGTTGTCCATAAGTCAATGAATCCATAATGAACACTCCTTTTCTTTAATAGAATTGGGTGATTCTCCCTCCTCTAAGACTCGAGTCCTTGTTTTCTTATTTACTGTTCCTAAAGATTTGTGAACCGTAATTGAGAGATGTTTGTTCTCCTGCTTCTAATGAAGTTTGATGCGGAATATGGTAGCCACATTTTTGTCACACCGAGTAATTAGAGGAATTTAATGGCTTCGGATAGCTCTATCATCTTCACATCCGTTGCCGTTGAATAGTCTCTCCAATATAAGAGAGACCACCCAAGTGGACATTTTGAGAGGCATAAACCCCACAACTTGCCTGTACATGAAGCATGAACCTTGGTACATTGAGTAAATTTTATGCCCAGTCCGTGGATGTGATATACGATAGATCTCCCCAATAAAAATGCTATATGCTAAGCAGTAGCACAACACTTGTAGTACCAGGTAAAAGTCCCCCGTTTTAGGAGTGGAACAAGTCGTCGGAACTGAGACACAAAGCCGCCTTGCTGGGACCCATACACAGCTCTCAACATAAGTATAATAGCTATCTTTATACATTTTATTCTGTTGGACGTTTTGGAACAGAACATAACCTGGAATATTGAAATATTTCAATCTCAGAATAAGGACTTCACCTCGAAAAAGTGCCAAATGTTTATTTTTCGCGATGAGAACACCTCAATGTATTTGATCTAACCCATATTTTCGTATGTCATTTACATCATTCTGGATCTATCCACCTCACAATCGGAACTTATATCACCTCATCATCTGTTTTAAGTCTTTCTTGCCTAAGTTAATAGGATTATGAGTACTATACGCCTGACCCTTGAGAAGACAATTTGTGAACCTGTAGCTCGTAAAGGAGCACTCTACTCACATTGGGAAGGAGAGTGACAGCTTATTATATGTACAAATTAATCCCTGGTCTCGGTACAGATTTTGAACAAATAGTATTCATAGTACTTACAGTCGTTATCAATGGAAATTTTTTACCAACACAAAGTGCATCTTCACAGGATGGAAACGTCAAAATCATTACTGCAATTAAATTGTATTCCCAGAACACACCTACATTGCAATTCTCAAATAAGCTTCATACACATCCCAATATGGATGCGGCAATATATCCCCCCTCCACCACCATTGCAGGAAGACATCATCGATGACCTTCTTCCACCACATCTAGTAACGATATTTTTATGAGAATAGATCGATGGGAATATTACGAATTGTGTTAACTCCAAATTGATAGAGCGCATATATAACGCATCTTGGCATAAATGGGAGCGCGCCATCATCTCTGGACCCCTAGCAGGTGACCTTGGACTTGGGCATCTAAAATGTGGTCTCACATAAAAACATAGCTACATCATCTTAGCGAGAACACTACAGTTCTATTAACATTCTTACTTCTATACACCCATGTGACTTCTCTTCTTCTGTCTAAGATTTTGAGATGATTTGGCGTATAAAGATACTGAAGCTTCAATACCTTTGTCGCGATGGACTATTGACGTATATAAACTGCATCACAATCACAGTGATACAAGTAAGTTCGATATTAGACATATATTATATTCTAAACACCTCCTTCAAAATCTAATAGAGGATAGACAACCAAACGAACCATAGTATCCAGTAGATTGAGTTCCTTATGACACAGGTACCAAATGGACTTAAACATTTTCTATCTACCACGACAAGAAGTGGACAGACAAGATCTCTCGAGGGGTCAAAAAACATGAATTTTCGAGTCTGAGGCCCCAACACCAACATTGTCTCGCACTGCGTCTGGATATTCATCAAGTCTTACGGATCTTTTGGGCAGCGTATATTACAGAAACTATGCGATGGAGTGTATGAGGATATTCTACTGACAAAAAAAGATTATGAGTTTATTCGTCTACTGAATAACCTCTCGTCAGATCAAACTCATACTAATCTGACACCATATAGATTATAGCTTATATAATTCTAAATCGAATAGGGAGTCTGATTTATCAGTACAGTTTAAAGTTATTTGTATCACGATCACGTATTGTCTTCTAACTTAACATTCCTCTTGTCAGAATAATAGAGTAGAGTTTGTTCCCTCCACCAATATCGCAACCCCCCATTATTCTGCAGAGGTTTTTAGTACAATATTTATATAATCACATTTATTCTTAGACAGATCTTCTACTCTGCTCTAGTTTCATCTTGCGAGTCAAATTCTTCTATGTAAACCTTGCAATGTTCATTCAGTGCACTGAACATCAACTGATCAATTTCTCTTCTGGATCACTTATTGAGTACACAGTGTAAACGAGCGTTCTCTAACAGCGGTGTTATTGAATTCGTGGGGACTTCAAAGGCTTATATTATTGATTGACGAAGAGTCTACCAAACGAACCTTTTAAAATGAGACAGATTTTCTTTTTAACACGATGGAGAGTGTGAGGGTGAGAGTATATGGCATTGTAATTTAGTTAGCAACCTGAAAAATACTTACCTATCTTTATAAGGCAAGTACATACTGGCGAACCATATAAAAGAGATTAAATACACATTACAAGTGTTTCAAAAACTTAGTAGTCTAATATTTAAGTTCCTGCAAATATGGAGAGTTGCCCAAAAAGAGTCCCTTCTGTAATCTCTATAAACTACGACTGTAGATAAAATCCGAGATGAATATGTTAAATGACTACGGAGTTGAATTATCAATACTACTTCGATTCAATAGGTGTGCACATCACCTGAGATTGTGTTACGATCTTGAGGTAAATTTAACGAGTTCTTCAGCCCCGCCACTCTTGGGTTAATGATCTTTGCGGCCTCTGTAAGTTCATCCTCTCTTGGACTTGATCTATAAAAGGACCTCGATTTGCTAGCGTTCAGTGCTTACTATCCGCGTCTCTCCGGGAAGCGAGCGAACTCTCTCTTTCTTGTCCAACTCTCATTATATGGACACCAAGCTAGAACAAAGGTCTATTAAATCGGATATTGATCGCTAGTTCGACCAAAAATTAAGCATCCGAATCAACCCTAAAAGAACATACTAATAAGACGGTATACACTTTTTATTGTCATTAGAAATATCCAATCACCCCAGTTCTGTATATACTGCCCAAAATCCATAAAAGAACTGAGTATGAGTACCCCAAGCAGTAGACCAATTGTCTAGGCCTTCGACAAAGCTCTGTCTGTTTTCTCACTCAACTATCTGGAACAAAAATTATAGAGAGTCCTTCTTGGACTAAACCGACCTCATATCTACTATGATACAGGTCAATTTTCTATACCTATTGAAGGAGATTATGAAACATATACTCTAATACCAGACCCAGAACGTGTCTCCCATGAATACTTCAGAGTTATATACTCAATTAGTCAATCAAAAAGAGTAATGAGAAAGCTTCAGTCTATCATTCTAGACTAAACAAACATCAAATCTAACATACACGACAAAAAATCACAATGTATTGTACACAGAGTTACTAACTGTAGTTCTCGAAGAGAGCTATTTTTCATTTGAAGACCCCTTCTATGCCCAAGTCACTAAGCACCCGCTAATGGGAGTCCAATATGAGGCGCCTCCATATTCCCAATGCGGCGTATGGCTCAGTTATGAGAGATACAAATTCGTATATTCCAATCCACTCTTTCAAAAACAAACTTAAGATGTGGAAAAGGTACATCGATGATGTCTTCTGCATCTGGGAGGGGGATGTTTGTCTGCGCCTCCCCTTTTGGGAACTTTCTGGATTTGACTATTGAATTCAATTAGGTCTGAACTACAATTTACGTTGCAGTATGATTTTCAACAGTTACCATTCCTTGACACTTTAGTTGTAAAAAATCCAGATAACACCTTAAGTACAGACCATTTGTCAAAACTACCGACAGGAATAATTTGTTAAATTATAAAAGCTGTCACCCTACCCATGTGAAGAGTGCCTTACCTAAGTCACAATTCACAAGGGTCAGTCGAATAGTCTCAAATACATTACTTAGGCAAGAAAGACTAAAGATGATGAGGGATAAGTTCCGAGTGAGGGGATATCCAGATGATGTACTGACATATGATAATTGGATACTTCTACCTGGGTAAAAACTCAACGACTTCCATTTATGAATACATATCATCCCAAAATGGTAGACATACATAGGGTCATCAAAAAACATTGGCACATTTTGGGTGAGTCCTATCCTGAGATTGAAATATTTCAAAATCCGTTTATGATCTGTTCCAAACGTCCCAAAAATGTAAAAGATATACTTGTGAGAGCTGATATTCGGTCCCAGCAAGGCGGCTTTTCTCAGCCGACTTTTTCCACTCCTAAACGGGGGACTTTTCCCTGTCTACAGTATTGTCACTGCTCAAGCATTATAAAGGGAGACACTATATCACATCCACGGACGGGCAAAAAATTTACAATACAAGGTTCATTTTCATGTAACAGCAAGTTTGTGGTTTATGCCCTCAAATGTCCCTGTGGTCTCCTCTATATTGGAGAGACTATTCAACGGATGAAGGACAGGCTTTCGAGCCATAAATCCTCCATTCGGTGTGACAAAATGTGGCTACCAATTCCATCACACTTCAAGGAAGCAGGACACAACATCTCTCAATTACGGTTCCAAATCCTAGAACAGGTAAAAAGACCTCGTAGAGGAGGGAATCAGCAACTTCTATTAAAGAAAAGGGAGTCTCTATGGATTCATAGACTTAACACCCTGCATCCCCATAGTCTTAATAGAGAATGCGATTTCCTTTTTTGAAATAATTTTACTGTTTATCATGTACTAATCTATTTGTTTTTTTCTTTTTTTTCAGCAACGATAGTGCAGTGTGTCATCAGGGTGAGATTCATAGAAGATCTTTTTGTTTTTCCTTTTTTTCTCTTTCTTTTTCCTCTTTTTCTTTTAGCTTATGCGTTTTTTTTCCCTCCCTCCCTTCTTTTTCTCCTCTTTTCCTATTTTTCTCCCTCCTTTCTTCCTTTTGTTTTGTTCTAGTTCTTTCTTTTCTTTCTTTGTACATTATGTTTTTCTCTTGTGTCTTGCCATAAGTCTATCTATATTCACCCCCTTCTCCCTTCTTTATCTTTCCCTTCATACTTGGTACTATATCTTTCTTTTCTTTTTTATTAAAAATGTCCTTTTTTATCTCTTCCCCCGTTTTACTTTTTCTATGTTTCCTTAATTATGTGTTTTTCTTTCTTGTTTTTTTTTCTCCCATCCTATTTTTTATATATTTTTATTCTTTCAATTCTCATTTATGTCTATTTCTCTTACTATGTTGCCGCCGTGTTCTTTTGTACTGGCACTCAAACGTTACGGCGCATGCGCCGTTTTCGTTGTGCTATTTTGTCATTTCTATTACTTATTTCATTTACACATATTTGTCCTACCCCCTCTACTACTGGTTCTATTATTCTATTTCTACTATTCTCCTTATATCTTTTTTACCCTGTTTCTATACACTTATTGGCGCTGCGGCTCTTCTGCGCATGCGCCGAGTCCATCGGCCGTTCTTGGCTAAACTACATTTCCCATGTTTCCCAGCGCCGGATATGACGCGTCAGTCTGACGACTTCCGGCTCTCGGGCGCAATCAGCTGGCGTCCTTTGGATACCTATATATTCTTCTCTAAGGCATTCTCTAATTACTGGCTCCAATATCTTTTTGGGCTACGGCCCTTATCTCAAGCTTTCCTGCCTTCTGTCTTCTGGTAAGTTCTTGGTCTTGGGGGATTACTTGGGTGTACTAGTTTGGCCATTTCATTATTATGTTCCCCCCTTTGGGATTAAAAATTTAGGGGGGGTATACTATAGAGACATATAAAAATTGTATGCATCCTTTTCTCATAAACATGTTGTAGACTGTATACTAATTAGGAGACTACATAGCTTCTTCCCTATAGACATCTACATTTTATGATCTAGAATATCCTGTTGCTACACTATTGTAGTCTCCAGTTTGATACTGTCTTGATTATGTCTATATTGTACATATTGTAAATAATTTTTGTTGGGATAAACACTAAGGCCTTTGTTCACAAAAAGGGTTAAATTTTTGGGGAGGATTGGCCCGCCTATACCGGGCCCGGGTTTCAGTACCGCCTCCTGGAGTAAATTCGTTCCCTGCTCCTAGAGAAAGTGGATTCCTCGCCCTCCCCCCGTAAACCCAAAGCATTGTCTATGGGCCGGGGCGGCCCCCCCCGCCCCCGGCCCCGCCCCGTCCCGCCCCTTATTCCGGCGGATTTTTTGAGCTCAAATAGGCTCACAAATCCTCGGGAAAAACCCTGTGAACACGGCCTTTGGTTTACATATTCACATTTTTTGTTTTTTATTTTTTGTTTACATGTTTGTTCCTAGGTTTCTTATTTTTTCAGTGTTTATTTATTTTGATTTCCTATTTTTGTATATTTATTTATGTGTTACATTTATATTATGATACGTTTATTCTTGTGTTTATTGTAAATCTTAAAATTTATCTCTTTTCTGTATATTTATTTTAGTGACTCTTTGAAAAAGGTCGGATGACCAAAACGTCAATTGTACAGTCACTTATATTTGTCTTCACTGGAGCCTGTAGTGATTTTCTCAAATAAAATTTGTTCACAAATATTTGCAACAAAACAAGTGCAGTGTGCAGTCAATTCTTGCAATTCTTCGGGTTTTCCATAGAGCACCATTTGTGCTCATTTTCGGCCGTTTTTTCAGGCGGTCTGCAAAACCGCAAACGGGCAGAAAAACCGGACAAAAAACCATTCAGTGGGGACATGCCCTAACCATGATGACTGAGGGCAATGAGAAGTCTTGCTTTTAGAAGACAACCATAAGTTTTTACTTCAGTAAGTATCTATGAAATAGTCGGTGGTCCCTATATTTTCCTGGTAGCCGGGATCTGATGTCTTTGGCTTGGCACCACTAGTTCATATAACTATTTTTGGAGTTTCTGCTAAAGGTAAAATAGCATGATGACTACTATGTTTGGTTCACCTTAAACAGAATTAGCTTTGATGTGGTATACGTTGACAAAACTGCTTACTGGGCTTTTAAACATAGATTCTATTCTTGTTTTATATAGATAGCTATGTAGACATTAACCAGAGGTCTATCCATACAGACTCATTAGGAAGCAGAGACCATATTTTTTATTACAGTACAATTTACAGTAACCTTTTTAGAAAACTAGTTTCGCTTCCCATTTATTCAGAAAAACCACACATCAGCTGATAGCAAAGATCACGAAACATAATTTCTAGTTATGTCTAAGATGGCTAAAAGGCAAACTGCATTAACTCTGTAAATGTTTTCTGTAAATATTCACAGCATGGCAGTGCATCCTTCACTGTATGTGGAAATGGTGATTTGATGCTGTGCATGAAGCTGTGAATACTTGATTATATTCCAGCTTATATTACCAGGAATATCCTGTCTGATTGAAAGCATTGTTGGTGCACAAATTGGTTTAGTTTGGTTATTGCAGCTGTCTATTTCCAGCCAGAGTCATGGATAAAAGATTTGTTTCTTTTATAGTAGAATAATTTGTCACATGAAGGAGGATCCTTAGGGTATGTTCACACAGTGTGTTGGATCCGCTTATAGATGGGTGTTTGGATCCGTGTTTTGGACCCTAAACAGACCCAAACACGCATCTAACAATGTGCAGTGTGACTTACATTGCTTTCGATGTAAAACACGCATCGGCATTCAGATGAATGATCTCCAGTGTGTGTTTTACATGCGTTTCTGTGATGCATCTTTTGAATCCTTTCAAAGAATTGTCATGTCAATTCTTGATCTGAAAGATGCAGCAGGCGCCCTATTTAAAACTATAAGGTGCGATCCTGCTGCAGCCAAAATGCATCCAAACATGCACATGCATTTTGGATGTGATTTATGCAGCGCTTTTGGATCCGTTTTTGGATCCGAAAAACGCATCCAACACGCCGTTTGAACAAATAATTAGAGCCAACCTGACGATCAAAGTGGTCCCACAGCTGCATAATTGGATAAAAGTCTGGAGAATTAGAAAGCCAGAGCAGTACTTGGACATCTTGGTCATGCTCTTCCAACTAATATCGGATGTTTCTAGCCATTTGACATGTCGCATTGCTTTGCTGGAAAATCCAATCTGCCGTGGGGAAGACAATCAGCATGTATGGGTGCACTTGAGCTGTGGATTTACACCCTAATTGGCTGAAAGATTTACACCCTAATTGGCTGAAAGTGCCTTCCACATGGATGAATGACCCTAAAGAATGCAATGAAAACATTTCCCAGGCCATAATGCTGCCGCTATCAGCTTGTGTTGTTCCAGCAATGGTTGTAGGCTGTTTTTTCTGTGATGTTTCTTGCCTGATACACCAACGTCCAACCATGTGTTGAAGCAGACAACATGAAGCATTGGAGAGGTCAACCCTTTGGCAGTCAGGAGAGGTTCAATTCTGATACAGCCATGAATATTTAAGCCTTTTCTCCCAAGGTAACTTTGATAGTGGTGGTGAGCTACTCTACTGTAGTGTGTTAGGTCCACCTTTATGCACCTACATAGCCATGTTCACCTTTCACATTAAAGACACATGGTGCTCTGCAGTTTCAACATCACTTATTTTCAGTGGTGCCATTTATCCACTCACAATACACTTTTACCACAGCATCACGTGAACTGTTCATAAACTGTGTGGTTTCAGAAATGCTGCCATCCTTGACCCAACAGCCAATAATCATTTTGCTTCTCTGATCAATTGCCCCTTTTACCCGTGACATTAATTATGTTCACACAGCTTAAAATTGGACGTATTTCAGTCCGTAATTACGCGCCGGAGTGCGCAAATTACGGCTGGAATACGTCCCAGTCATTACGGTAATCCACAGTTCTCATAGAGAACTATGGCTTACGTCTCCTCTCGCTGCTCGGCGAATACGCCGAGAGGGGAGATAAGTGACGTGAATTAACAGCGGCGTACACGCGCCGCTGGTAATGCAGGTCTATGGGCCGGTGAGGCGTCGGCCCCCCGCTCCCGCCCACACGGCGTAATTGCGGAGCGTAATTACGCCCTGCAAATAAGCCGTGTGAACCTAACCTAACAAGCAATATGTCTGCAGACAGCCTATCTCATATTGCCCCTGAGACAGCTAACAACATGGGACTTCCTTCATGAGCTATGTGCTGACAATGTCAAAATTAGGAAGTGTTCATAATAATGTGACTTGACTTGTAATTCTTATTATGCTATATTTGCAGTGAGAAAAGTTTTCTTTGTTACTGTTTTTAATGTTCCCAGGAGGAAAGCAATGACGACCAGCACTTCACACTTTCTGTATCAGTGTAAAGATCCAAAGAATAGGGGAGCACCGTTATCTTTTCTATAAGGAATAAACTCCTGTATCCATGTCCAAACGCTGTCTTCAACTTATTGCAGGCATCACTGTGTTTGGAAGAAGGCACATATAATAAAATATGCACACACCAGTTAGACATAAAGGGAACAGTTAGTTCTTGCATGTGATGGGTGAGTGGCAGGAAAATGGGCAAGTGTAAGATGTGAGTGGCTTTGATGAGAGCCAAATAATAATGGGTAGGTGATTACGGCAGGTCTTGTAGGTTGTCCCTGGTATGCAGTGGTTAATATCTACCTATCTACCAAAACTGGTCCAAGGAAGACAACAGGTGAACTTGACAGGATTGTGTGCACTGAAGCTCATTGAGGCATATCTGAATCTTGGAGGTTCAACCTCCAAATTTACAGGGATGAAAGTATCTGATGCTAATACCTTAGTGGAAGATAGAACATGATATGTTCACGGGTTTTATGAAAAAAGTGAAGATGCTGTGATGTGCAGTGATCCTTAAGCAAAAATTGTGTGCAAGACTAGAGGCTAAATTGCCACCCCCTGCAGTCCTGGTAGAGCGCAGCTTTACCTAAAATATTTAATTTGCCTTATAGCTCCGTCACTGCCAGACAGCCCTATTGTTACCCCTTGAAGCAAGAATGACCTATTCCAAAGGTATGAAATGGTCCCTGAAAAGCATCACAGCCAATATCTGTACCTTGGGACATCGCTGCTGTTAATGACTTAAATAGTGAACAGCAATATGATCTGGTGGTCCTCTGTGAAACTGGAAACGTCACAGAGCTAATGATGTCATTGGTAGGTTGTTATATCACAAGACAGTATACAAGTCAACCTCAGCAGCACCTGGGAGCAAGGGTGGCTAATGCCTGCGGCTTTGCAGGTTCCCGTTAATGGTCCATATTGGGCACAGTGGGAATGATGGCAGTGGGGGGCCAGCAGCACTGCCTTGGGACATCACCACCGATGGTATCATAGATAATATTATGGGCTGGTGTACTATAGTACACATTGGAATTTTATGCCACTTGCATGGTGCTCTCATAATATACACATTTCCGGAATGGGTGATGGTGTCACATGTAGTGCCATGGCTGACAGCGATGTCACCAGTGAAAAAATAAATAGACCTTAGACCAGACCTAGATAATACACCGGAATACAGCCCCAGGTTATTAAAACCAAATAAATCTACACCACAGTTCACATCACTGACCAGGCTCTAAAATTAATGCATACACTAATTACAACCCTAAAACATAAAGACTCCAGACCAGATTTGAGGAACATTAATTTGAGCAACTGAACCAAAATATATGGATGGACCCCATGTTTTTACAGACATAAACCTTGGTCCTTTATAGAGATCATGCACCCACTTTACACCCTCAACTTAGTGTCAGTTATAGTATAGCTAAAGCTAAATTACCACCAGAGTGTAAATATTTACTCACTGAACCAACAGAACCCCTGTTTAAAAACGAACCTTTGTTTTCTCTATTTATATAATACACATTATAATTAATATAAATAATATAAAACAATATGTTCCCAACCTCGCTCATTAGCGACTATACTTGGATGTACACAAAGCTGTACAACAGCCCCCTAATCGCCAGACCTGCACATCAACCTTATAGTAATTCAGGTGATAATGTACATTGGGCAATCTCATAGATAGAGCAGAACAATCAATAAGTCATAAAAAGAGCAAAACAATCAATAAGATACAAAATGAAATAGAAGCTATGATTCATGATACCAAAGTCACAGGTTTTTTCACTAAAAGCATGCCTTTCTACAGCAGCTGGTTAATACCAGGCTAAAAGATTTCACATTGCAGTTTGCAAAAAATTTTCATTCTTTTTAAAATGCTAACCGCAAGAGTGGCTATATTTGCAAATGACATGCATAATTTTAAGTGAATGAAACAAGTAGGGGTCCCAATAGGAATACAAGATATCCTTACTAGAAGTCAACTGATATTCGCACATACTACTCGCAAAAAGTTAAGGATATTTGGATTTTGGTTGAAATTTCAGGATAAACATAAAATTTCCAAAACATTTTTTTAAAGACACTAATTGTGTAAACTAAAGTTAAGAGACCATCTCGTAACTTTAGAAAGCATGTGTCCAACTGCTCAATATTTCAGTACTTTTTGCACAATTTGCTGATCTCTAACAAAGAGCTTAATGGCAAAATTCACAACAGGTGTTAGATCCCTGAATCGCCCAATAAATTTAGGAGATAGATTTGAATTGGGATTTAAACAGTCCTCCTCATGCTGTTCACATTTTGACATCATGTGACCAAGACAACACCTTATAATTGATCAGCAGTACCTCGCCATTTGTGAGGCTTCAAGCAGGATGCTCTCAGACAGAAGTGGCCACTGAGCTTAGAGTGTCACAGAGTGTCATCAGCAGCTTGTATCAGAGATATAGAGAGATTGGAAGGGTCACAAAAAGGCAAAGAAGTGGACGTCCTTTGGCTTCATCACACAGTGATGACTGCTTCATTGTAAACAATACCCTGCGGAATCAGATGATGAATGCCACACAACTCCAAGAAAATTTAAGGGAGGTGAGAGGCAACCGATTGTCATGTCAGACCATTTGTAACTGTTTACATCAGCAAGGTCTGATAGAATTGACCAGTATCTCACCTGGCTGATGCATAGCGCTCTTCTTGATTTCTCCAGCATCTTTGACATAATTTCTGCTCACAGTGACTTTCGTCACTAAACAGCCCTGAGGGCCACTGGTTCCTCATCCAGCATAGATATTTCCTGGCCCATGCAAGATGATGATGCCTGTGCCTGGTGGTGTGGTCAGTTACCCTTTCCGTTTGTCTATCACGCCGACCACGCTGATGTAAACGGTTATAAATAGCTTAACGCAGGGGTTCCCAACTCCAGTCCTCAAGACCCACCAACAGGTCATGTTTTCAGGATCTCCCACAGAATGCACTGACAATAATTAAGTCACCTGTGCAGCTTAATTAAATCACTTCTACACTGCTAAGGAAAGCCAGAAAACATGACCTGTTGGTGGGGCGTGAGGACTAGAGTTGGGAACCCCTGGTCTAACATGACACTTGGTTGCTTTTCACCTCCTTTAAACGTGCCTGGAGTTGTGTGACATCCATCATCTGGTTCCGCAGGACATTGTTTACAATGAAGCGCTCATCAGTGTATGATTTAGCCAAAGGCCGTCCACTTCTTTGCATTTCTGTGACTCTTACGGTCTCTCTGTATCTCTGTTGCAACCTGCTGATGACACTCTGTGACACTCTAATCTCAGTGGCCACTTCCATCTGAGAGCATCCTGCTTGAAGCTACATAAATGGCAAGGTACTGTTGATCTATTGTCTTGGTCACATGATGCCAAAATGTGAACATTGCCTAAATTTATTGGGCGATTCAGGGATCAAATACTTGTTGGGAATTGTGCCATTAAGCTCCTTGTCAGGCTATGTTCACATGGCTTATTTTGGGATGCATTTCGCCACATATTGAGCGCGTACTGTGCTCTAATACGAGCGAAATGCACCCCAATCATTATGGTAAGCCACAGTTCTCATAGAGAAGTATGGATTACGCCTCCTCTCGCCGGGTGTACAATACGATCGTATTGTACGCGCGGGGAGATAATTGACATGTCATTTATTCACAACAATTACGCGCCGCGAGTAATGCATGTCTATAGGGCCGACGGGCTGCCGTCCTCCCCCCCCCCCCCCCACCCGCGGTGTATGCCCCGATTGGCGTGAGCTCCCGAACACCCGGCAGAATTGCGGGGCGTAATTCCGCGTGAACATAGCCTTAGAGATCAGCAAGTTGTGCAAAAAGTACTGAAATATTGAACCGTTGGATATGTGCATTCTAAAGTTAAGAGATGGTCTCATTTATAAAAAAAAAAAGTGGATCAATTTAAAGGGGTTGTTAGACAGAAAAAAATTATAATCAGAAATGGAACCAGGTTGGTAAAAAAAAAGTTATAGGTAAGTATAACGTTTTTGGTTTTGTTTTTTTTTTACCAGTCTGGCACCAT
The DNA here is from genome assembly GCA_025379985.1 of Phyllomedusa bahiana. Lineage (NCBI taxonomy): Eukaryota > Metazoa > Chordata > Amphibia > Anura > Hylidae > Phyllomedusa > Phyllomedusa bahiana. The sequence goes on from JAODAL010002043.1 coordinate 104,455, forward strand.
TTTTGATTAATTTTTTTTCTGCTGGACACCCCTTTTAATCACTTTTAGCCTGTAAATTCACTCACAGTCTCCTTACACAAAATTTTTGTGTTTAAAGTTCCTCTCCTGGGCGACAGATGTAGTACTTCAATCCAGGGACGTTGCTATGGCACTAAAACAATCTTGTGCATGGGCCCTCTGTGTTACTTTTTGATCAATAGAGCTATGTTCACACAGCATTTTTCACGCTACATCGTGAGTTGGGGCATATATTTTTACCGAGAAATAAAGCGTCTGTCACTAATTTTACACACATTCCACATAGATACTGTCCATTACCTCAGCAGTACTCTGTATAATGAAAATCAGTGCTGACAAATATACTTTTTCAAAAGCGCTCATCTATGTATAATAGTGTAATACATTACAAATAACAAACATACAGTTACCAAATAATATACCTATATATGGAGCAAATATACCATACGTATTATGTTGTATAAAAAAAATCCCACAATACCAAGACCCAATAATATTGCTTCTTAGGGACCAAATAATACTGCCAGACCATGACCAAATGCAACCACCACATGTGACTACCAGTTGTATAGAGGTATTCTGCAGATGTACAATATAAGTGATTACACTGCATTTACATCCAGTGACTCACAGCTGACTTATTCTCTGATGGGAGTCATTTACTTTCCTTTTTCTTCTCTATCCGTACCAAACTGCCATGATGACTTCTTCTGGCCACAACTTGTCTCTTCAGAATTTACCACACAAACATTTTAGAATCCTCAGTGTTCTAGCTCCTAAATACCTGCCTACCTATTGGGAGGAGGTGGGGTGCATATATACCTCCCTAACTAATAAAAGCCTATATAGGAAAGCATGGTAATGCTCCATTCTCCATAGCAACCCGATTTCCTATGATCAGAAAGCTTGGTGCCTCCTATGTGGGATGGGGAGTCACCCATCATTCCCATCCTATTAATTAGGTAGGTAAGTAGGTATATAGCCCCCCAATAGGTAGAAAGGTATATATGGCCCCCTATATATACAATAGGCATGGAAAGTATTCAGACCCCGTTACATTTTTCACTCTTTCTTTCATTGCAGCCATTTGGTAAGATCCAAAAAGTTCATCTTTTATTTTTTGCTGAATAATACACACTCTGCACTCCATCTTCAAAGAAAAAAACCCAGAAATTTAGATATTTTGCAAATTTATTAAACAAGAAAAACTGAAATATCACATGGTCTTAAGTATTCAGGCACTTTTCTCAGTATTGAGTAGAAGCATCCTATTGAGCGAGTACAGCCATGAGTCTTCTTGGGAATGATGCAACACATTTTTCACACCTGGATTTGGGGATCCTCTGCCATTCTTAATTGCAGATCCTCTCCAATTCCCTCAGGTTGGATGGTGGACAATCATTTTCAAGTCTCTCCAGAGATGCTCAATTGGGTTTAGGTCAGGACTCTGGCTGGGCCAGTCAAGAATGGTCACAGAGTTGTTCTGAAGCCACTGCTCTGTTATTTTAGCTGTGTGCTTAGCGTCATTGTCTTGTTGGAAGATGAACCTTCGGCCCAGTCTGAGGTTCAGAGCGTCTGAAAGAGTTGGATCCAGGATATCTCTGTACTTGGCTGCATTCATCTTTCCATCAACTGCAACCAGTCGTCCTAACCCTGCAGCTGAAAAACACCCCCCATAGCATGATGCTGCCACCACGTTTCGCTGTTGGGATTGTATTGGGCAGGTGATGAACAGTGCCTGGTTTTCTCCACACATACCACTTAGAATTAACATCTAAAAGTTCAATCATATCATCAGACCAGAGAATCTTATTTCTCATAGTCTGGGAGTCCTTCATGTGTTTTTTTGCAAACTGTATGCAGGCTTTCATGTGTCTTGCACTGAGGAGAGGCTTCCGTCGGCACACTTTGCCATAAAGCCACAACTGGTGGAGGGCTGCAGTGATAGTTGACTTTGTGGAACTTTCTCCCATCTCCCTACTGCATCTCTGGAGCTCAGCCACAGTGACCTTGGGGTTCTTCCTTACCTCTCTCACCAAGCCTCTCCTCTTACGATTGCTTATTTTGGCTGGATGGCCAGGTCAAAGAAGAGTTGTGGTCATCAAAAACTTCTTCCATTTAAGGATTATGAAGGCCACTGTGCTCTTAGGAACCTTGAGTGCTGCAGAAATTCTTTTGTAACCTTGGCCAGACCTGTGCCTTGTCACAATTCTGTCACTGAGCTCCTTGGGCAGTTCCTGAGACCTAATGATTCTCTTGTGCTCTGACATACACTGTGAGCTGTGAGGTCTTATATACAGTAGACAGGTGTGTGCCTTTCCTAACCAAGTCCAATCAGTTAAATAAAACACAGCTGGACTCTAATGAAGGAGTAGAACCATCTCAAGAAGGATCAGGAGGAAATGGACAGCATGTGAGTTAAATATGAGTGTCACAGCAAAGGGTCTGAATACTTATGACCATGTGATATTTTAGTTTTTCTTGTTTAATAAATTTGCAAAAATATCTCCATTTCTGTTTTTCTTTCTTTCAAGAAGGGGTGCAGAGTGTACATTAATGAGCAAAAATATGAACTTTTTTGATCTTACCAAATGGCTGCAATGAAACAAAGAGTGAAAAATTTAAAGGGTTCTGAATACTTCTGTATCCACTTGTATAGTCCCTAATGGTAGGGAGCTAGGTATATAACCTCACCAAAGTAGGCAGGTATTTATGTAGACCAGCCCAGAAAGTAGGCAGGTGTATAGGTCCTCCAGTAAGTAAGTAGTTATATAGGGCCCCCCTGTAAGTAGGTAGGTATATAGGCACTATCAGTAGCTAGGAAGATATATAGAGCTTCCCAATAGGTAAATATATAGGTCCCTCCAGTAGGTAGGTATATAGGGCTGCCAGTAGGTTGGAAAGTACATAGGTCCCCCATTAGGTAGTTAGATATATAAGTCCTGTAATGTACTCACCTGCCCACTGTCCTGCTGACCATAGCAGGGGGGTGCTTAGCAGGTAGTCTGCAAGGCTGGTTAGACAACCAATGGGCAGCTTGAGAACAACAACCAACCAGTGAGCAGGACTCATTATTTAAACCTGATTGATTTATCTACTCACTGCCAGTTATTGAGCCTTGTATCTGGTGCGTGTATCTTGCTGCCCGGGCCGCCATACAGGGGGTACAGCCGGTACTCCTGTATGGGGCCCGGAGAAATAAGGGGCCCGCTTCAAGCAGGCCCGCTTATTTCACACATCGCACAGTAGAGCACGGCGCAGCCGAGCGCCGCGCTCTACATAGGGCCCGCTGGCGGCCGGCGAGTGTCGGCGGTGCTGGGAGGGGGCTCGTGCTCCCTGCACTGCTGCGCTCCGCCTCCCATATTAAAAAGTGATTGTGTCCGGGCAGGGCAGTGAAGAAGGGGGCCCGCGCTCCCGGCTCAGCTGCGCTACAGGCAGAGATCTTCTACTCACACGATCCCTGCTTGCTGTAGCCGGAGCCGGGCCCTCCTCCTCTGTCTGTGTGCCCAGGGATGCGAATAACTTGAATCCGTGAGGCCCCGCCCCTTGGGGGCGGAGCTTCACGGATTCAAATTGTTCAGCCACCCTGGGCACACAGTGGCAGCGGGGAGTGCCGCACAGGCACGGCAATGCTGCTGAGACCATGCGGGGGCGGCTCCGGGGATGAATAGTTCAGCAGCAGCATCACTGGCTGCCTGTGTAGAGAGACGGGGCCCTGAGAGGGGGGAGGAGGCCGGTCACATGGGCAGAGTGGGGCCCAGGAGTTGCAGCGGCAGAGGGCTGCTTGTTTTAACATAGTATGTAAAGTAAGTGTGTCTATGTTTGCACTGTGTATGAATGTGTTATGTGAGGATATTTATATACTGTGCATGGATGTTTATTACAGTGTGTATGGATTGTGTGTGTGTGTATACTATGTGTGCATGGATGTGTGTATATAGTGTGCATGGATGTGTGTATATACTATGTGTGCATGAATGTGTGTGTATATACTATGTGTATATACTATGTGTGCATGAATGTGTGTGTATATACTGTGTGTATATACTATGTGTGCATGGATGTGTGTGTATATACTATGTGTGCATGGATGTATGTATATACTATGAGCATGGATGTATGTATATACTATGTGTGCATGAATGTGTGTGTATATAGTATGTGTGCATGAAGGTGTGTATATACTTTGGGTGCAGGGAGGTTTGTGTGCGGTGTGTGTGTATACTATGTGTGCATGAATGTGTGTGTGTATTTTACTATTCGTGCATGGATGTGTGTATATACTATGTGTGCATGGATGTTTGTATATATATGTGTGCATGAATGTTGTGTATATACTGTGTGTGCATGAATGTGTGTATATACTGTGTGCATGGATGTGTGTATATACTGTGCATGGATCTGTGTATATACTGTATATATATGCTGTGTATGTCTATATACTTTGTTAGTGTATATATTGAATGTATGTGTTTATACTGCATGTATAAGTATACTATGTATGTAAATACTGATTGTGTATATAGCATGTGTATTTTACTGTTTGTGTGTGTGCAGCCTGTATACACTGTGTGTAAAAGTGTGTGTAGCACGTGTGGGGTATATATTTTGTATGTAGTGTGTGTATTACATGGTGTTACCTAGCCTAAATTATAAAAAATTTTCAAAAGAAAATTCATAAAACAGATGTATAGATAGATATGAGATATAGATATGAGATAGATTGAGATATACAGATTAGATAGATAGGAGATAGATAGATAGGAGATAGATAGATAGATAGATAGATAGATAGATAGATATATAGATAGGAGATAGATAGATAGATAGATAGATAGATAGATAGATAGGAGAGAGAGAGATAGATGATAGATAGATAGGAGATAGATAGATAGGAGATAGATAGATAGATAGATAGGAGCTAGATAGATAGATAGGAGATAGATAGATAGATTGATAGGTGATAGATAGGAGATAGATAGGTGATAGGAGATAGAGAGATATGAAATAAATTGATATGAGAGAGATTTTTAGAAGATAAATAGGAATTAAGATGACATCGATATGACATAGGTAGGTAGATTGATAGATAAATAAGATGTGATATGTCTGTGCTGTTTGACTGGCTGTCTCTGGGCAGTGGGCTAGGGGGGGCCCGAGGGCTGCTCCTTTTTTTCCTGCCTGGTACCTGGTCCAGGCGCAGTTGGGTGGCATCGGGACACTATTGGTGTCCCTCGAGGAGACGTCTTTGGTTACGTGGGTACGTTATTAGCGGAAAGATGTCCCGGAGGCCATCCATGTCCCAGGAGCAGGTAAGGGAACACACTATTTGCTTACATTATACTTTGTCAGGTGGGGGGTGGGGGGTGGCACATAATTTTAGTTTTTAATGCTTTTTCTTTGCTGTCCGGTTTGCTTCCTGCAGAATTTTCTTCCAACTTTTTAGTCACAGAAACTTCTGCAGGATGTATGGCTACTCCACTGAAGGGCCTAACTGTAGCCAGCAGGAGAGTGGGAATAGGTCACTAGAATGACAATATTTTGCAGTGCACGAGTTTCTATGGTATAATGTTCCAGTGATCATTTTTATAAGTACACGATAGAAAAAATTTATATTTACAAGGTAATCTAGAAAAAAAGCCCCCACCACCACTCTACTACGATTTTTTTGTGGGACAGCAAGGGGGCCCAGACAATTTGGCTGTATGGGGCCCTGAAATTCCTGATGGCAGCCCTGCTTGCTGCATTAGTCTTTCGTTTTCTGACCCGGCTTGTCTGAGCCTTCTCTCTTCTCTTGGCCTGGTTAGTTTCTCCTGGTAAAGGCCCAGTTTTCACTGACTCCGGCTTGTTTACTGTTTTTACTTGACACCTTTCTGACTTCTGGTTTTGACGTCGGCATGTCCCTGACTATCCTTTACCCGCCAGTCCCACTAGTTGGCGACTACTCTGTGGACTCAGCCTGGGGATATGCAGCAGCGAAGTCCAGATCCCTGTTCTATAATGGGGGTTTAAAGGGTGAAGAACTGCTATCCCTTAGACTCTGCCAAACTGAGTAGCCAGTGCCAGGTCTGACTGTGGAGACGCTGTTGCTTGACAGGCAAATATCTCACCACTCGTTACAGGTCCTCTTAGTAGTTAGGTAGGTGTATAGGTGCCCCTGTTATGTAGATAAGAATATAGGTACCCCAGTAGGGCCCCCAGTAAGTTGGTAGGTATATAGGGCCCCCAGAAAGTTGATAGGTGTATAAGGAACTGCAGTAATTTGTTAGGTATATAGGTCCCCTAATAATTTGTTAGGTATATAGATCCCACAGTAGGTTGGTAGATATATAGGTCCTCCCAGTAGGTTGGCAGGTTTATAGGTCCTCCCAGTAGGTTGGCAGGTCTCTAGGTCCCCCTAGTAGGTTGGTAGGTCTATATGTCCCCCTATAAGTGGGTAGGTATATAGGGTCAACCAGTAGGTTGATAGGTATATAGGGCCCCCAGTGGGTTGTTAGATCTATACATCCCTCCTGTAAGTTGGTAGGTATATAGCTCCTCCAAATAGGGTCTTAGGTAAATAGTGACCCCCAGTAGGTTGGTAGGTATATAAAGCCACCAAAGGAAGTGGGTATATAGGTACCCCAGTATATGGGTAAGTATATAGGGCCCCCAGTGGGTTAGTAGGCATATCGGTATCCTCAGTAGGTTGGTAGGTATTTAGGGTCCCCCAGTATGTAGGTAGGTCTATAGGTCTCCCTGAAGGTAGGTATATAAGATCCCCAAGTGGGTTGGTAGGTAGGTATAGATGGCCCATCATAAAAAAAAAAAAATACTCACCTCTAACTGGTCCACTGTTGTACAACTCCCTTCTTCTGTTCCACACTGGTGGAGTGATGTCATCATGCCGCCTGCGTAGTCATGCTACTCCTGGCACAAGCGGCGTGATCTCTTTACATCACTCCATCTGTGTATACATACGGTAGCTACGGGACAGGTAGCTTTCCCAAAAGCTTACTGCTCTGTGGTAGCTTTCAACTTGTGTGCATCCTACAGATGGGCAACACAGCTTTCTAGAAGCCAACAACACACCGGTAATCTGTCTTATGGGCAGATTGCCAGTTTGGGGCAGCGGCAGTTTTATCCAGGGCACATAAAACTGCCTAGCGACTCCCCTGCTTCAATCACTAAACACTTCTAAGTGCTCGTAGGGTTCTCCTCAGGATTCTTTCTTACTTTTTGCTATTTCAAATATCTCCTAAATGATCTCCAATCCTATATCACAATAATATAATAGTTTTACCCTCAAAATGCAGGGGACAGTCACAGATGCATTTGTACATCACCCTTCCATCTCACAGTTGGCAAAGTCTTGCTGTTTGTTTGTATTTCACCCCAGTGGAAACAAATTGTTCTTTGTTGGACAAATGGGCACAATATACAATTCTAACCACATTTTAATGTCCCCAGAAATCTGCTGTTCCCTTTTTGAGACTAACTGAGTATATTTGATGGTAAGCTTTCGAGAGTACTAGCTCTCTCCTTCAGACATGATGTTATACAAGAAATTGAAAACGAACAGAATTTTATACATATAAGACAGTGATATACAATGATCTTTAATAGATCTTAAAAACTTTAAAAATAACAGAATGCAATCTAAGAAGCAAAGCTGATTAAGTTTTTGCCCTGTATCCCCCACATAGAGGCCTGTGTTGGGACAATACACACACAGTACTAGATACACCATGTTGGAAAACCTGCTGGAAAGTGTCCCCGTTATTCTGTGTACGTGCTGTGACTGTGGGACAGGTAGACTGTCAGTGGTGTGAATGTGCCTATAGGTCTTGCACCTGTTATGGCGGCATAATGAAGTGCCATAATAAAGTCCGGACAATACTTCGTCACAGATTAGGTGGTTGCCAAAACGGAAGGAGAGGACAAACTGGGGACATCTAGGGGCACTTGGGCTTTATCCTGGGTCTCTTAGTATGTGAGTAAACTCTCCCTGTTGATGACTGCTACTTTCATAATTTGGTTGTTTGTCACTTTATGTGGGGAAACAGGGCAGAAATTTAATCGCATCAATTTACTATTACTAACAACAGGACAGATCTCCCAGTGGTCGCACATTTCTCCAGAGAAGACCACTCAATTGAAGGTTTGCAGGTTGTAACTTTTTAAGGTCCTTTAAGATGACTGTCTGTTAGTGTCTAGTGTGTATAGAAATATGTGATTTTTTTAGGTTCTTGTATAACATCATGTCTGACAAAGAGAGCTAGTACTCTTAAAAGCTTTCCATCAAATAAACTCAGCCTATAAAAGGTATCGCCTGATTTCTTCACTTTTCTGCTGCTTTCTACGGCTAACATGGTACAGAAATATACTACTGTGCAAAGGCCTATTTCATAGTGATTTTCAATGCAGGTACATTATTTGCAGACTATAGGGCAATATCTCTGGTAGCTCCTTATTTGATTTTAACATACCGCAGTATTTTGCTAAGATTTTCCATGTTACTTGACTTGTCGTAAGTCCCAATGATCCTCATAAATTGCTTGTCAGGGGATCTTCCATCATTATCTGGAACTAAATGCTTCCTATGATCCTGTCTGCACTTATTGTATGAGTACCAGTTTCAAAAGTGAGTCAGAGGCCAGTAATATTGTTGTTTAGATGAGTCACAAAGTTCTTAAAGGATCTTCCAAGGCAGTTCTACAGGACAAAAATGGCATCTATGAAATGGTCCCTGGATATTGGAGGTCCAGATCTCATTCAACTCCCTAAATACCAAAATCTTCTCCCCTCCAGCCATGGAATAAATTAGCCTATGTGGGAGCAATGGGGCTTCACATAGTGGCACCCCTGGCACAGCAATGGCACAAAACTTCCACCAGCCCACATACAATATCTGCCCGTAAATTTCGAATTGGGAATAAAAACAAGAAGTAGAGGCAAGAACTACCCTAGTGCAATAATTTCAATTAACAGCGTGCCATTACATATTCTTACATATACTAACCTTTAGGGGTCATGCTAATGAAGGCACAACACCCTGTTAAGTATCCAGATTTGTCAGATTGTGGTTGTGGAGTCTGATAAAATCATGCAACCTGATTTACAACCTGATTTACATACGAAACACGTCTTCCATTTTATCTGATTAAAGTAATTTATTACCTTTCGGATATACTGCTCTGATTTTGTCTGTGGCACGAAGATTTTTAGGTTTACCGAAAATAGATGCCCCTAGTAGGTAGGTAAGTATATCGGCCTCCATTAGGTAAGTATATGGGCTCCGCAGTAGATAGGTATATAGACCACCCAGTAGGAAGGTAGGTATATAGGCCCCCATTACAAAATTTTAAAAAATACTCAATTTTCCCTTTTCACACACTCAGGGCTTACCAGGGCAGGCCTTGAGATGGCACAGTGGCCTGGCTGCATGTGGTGAGGGAACATGTGGGCCCCCTATCTCAGGGACCCAGTCACAAGTGCAACCATTGCAACCCCTGTAGCTACACCACTATCCACAGTATTCTGTAACAACAATTTATATCTCAAAAATCATGATCACTCTTAAACGTATCTAAAATAACATATATATATATTTGCATATATGCCTACTAATAAGGCACATAAGATATGTTTCTATAGGTTATGGCATTCACACCTTTTATTATGGCCACCTTTTATAATCCTACATAAGGCACTCTAAATGCATCCATTCATTATAGCAACTTATTACTGCTTACTATAAGCACTACATTACAGGCAGTCCCCGGGTTACATACGGGTTAGGGACTGTAGGTTCGTTCGTTGAATTTGTATGTAAGTCGGAACCAATAAATTTAGTACAGGTATGGAGTACATGTATGTTGTATAAGTATGGTGTATATGTATGGTGTGTAATTATAGGCAGGTGTATGTCCCCCATAGCAGGTATAGGCAGGTATATGTCCCCTCATAGGCAGGTATATGTCCCCCATAGCAGGTATAGGCAAGTACATGTCCCCCATAGCAGGTATAGGCAGGTATATGTCCCCTCATAGGCAGATATAGGCAGGTATATGTCCCTTCATAGGCAGGTATATGTCCCCCATACCAGGTATAGGCAGGTATATGTCCCCCATAGCAGGTAATAGGCAGGTATATGTCCCCTATGGCAGGTATAGGCAGGTATATGCCCCCCATAGCAAGTATAAGCAGGTACATGTCCCCCATAGCAGGTATAGGCAGGTATATTTCCCCTCCTAGGCAGGTATATTTCCCCCATGTCAGTTTATATGCAGTTATATGTCCCCCATAGCAGGTATAGGCAGGTATAGGTCCCCTCATAGGCAGGTACAGACAGGGCTTATTAAAAAAAATAAAAATACTTACCTCACTCCCCCGCTGCTCCGAGGCTTCCTTTGCGGTCCGTCTTCTGGCACAGACCGCTGATGTCATCAGGCCGCGCGGGCAGTGTGATGACATCGCGCGCTGCCTGTGCCGGAGACTCCGGAAGGTCGCAGGTCTGCGGCCTTCCGGAGTTCTATTGTGGAGCAGTGAGCGCGCGCTCTCTGTTCCGCAATAGAGTCTTCCGCTAAATGCACTCCCAGGAGTCGCATACAGCCAAAGCGATCCCCGCCAGTGCCCGGGTCATGGCAGTGCCTGGACGCCGACGTGGACTGGAGAGTCAGCTTTTTGCCTCCCAGGAGTCGCATACAGCTGCAAAGATCGCCGACAGCACCCGGGCCATAGCAGCACCCGGATGCTGTCAGCTACTCGGTCTTAAGCTGTTCGTGACTTCCAGAGGAGTCGCGTACAGCTGAAGTGGCAGTGCCAGGCTTGCGTCGTTCCGATAGTCCCCGTTCGTAACTAGGGGACAGACGTAAGTCGGAACGACATAAGTCGGGGACTGCCTGTATAGCACTGCGAAACGTGTGTCAGGACTGTGTCCATCTATTGACTGGGGCGGTCGCTTAGGAGTAAGATATATCTATATTACTTTATTATAATATCTTTATAATTATTTTTACATACTTTACTTAGGAAATATTGTGATTTTGAATTTACTGATGTAGTGGTGTTGTATGTATTATTAGTGGCTATACAATATTCTTACCTATATATTTTATTGCTATCATTATGAATATTTTTTTTTTCCTAGACATGTCTGTATATTGTGGATAGACTTAATCGATATATATATTAGCACATGCTTCTAATTTCTGTTGCTGTCTCAGTCTCTATGATTTTCCCTTGTTGGGTATGTTAGATGCTTTGTTTTATGTGTTTTTTGATTAAATAAAGATATTTTTATATTTATACTGGCCATGGTAGTTGATACCGTGTTGTGAATTCTATGTATGTTGGGCTGGTGTTTAATTGGATTTAATTGGTGGTGAATTGTTTTACTGTAGGTAAAGAGCTACATTATTCAGTTGAGTGAGGAGGAAGCAGAAAGGCAGCAAAAAGTTCCTAATTCCATGCTTGGCTATTGTCTAATTACCTACCTGTCTCGATTGACTCCTGTTTTGGATGTTTTGGAGCCACTCTATCTATTTTAGATTGTATGCTCTCATGGACACGGTTCTCTCCCCGTCTGTAATAGTTGGTTATTTTGTGTTATTATTGTAGTATTGTCTTAGTCTTATACAATGTATCTGAACCCCTTAGCTTGTAATAATTGAGTTCCCTGATGAACCTACTCTACTAACTAAACAGGAGAAACACAGTTATTGGCTCTTAAAGTTAAAGGAGTTCTTCTCTTTTTTGTTATAGGGCTCACAACTGTATTATATCAAACTTTGTAATTCATACTTATTAAAAATTATTTACCTGTCCTGATATGCAAAACCAAGCACAGAGCCCTGTCCTTCAATCCCCCCATCCCCTGCAAACCAGCTGACATTCATTGATCACATGGCCTCAGTGGACGTTTTTTTGTCACTCAGCGGATGTTCTTTGAAGGCAGGCTCAGCCCAGAAACACTCCCCTGTAGTGCGTGTGACCTGAGCAGAGAATGATCTGGCTGCATGGACTCTTTCCAGCCTGTAGTTTGCTAAGTGAATAGAAGTAATTACATTAGAGTAATTACAGGGGACGGAGAAGTGTTTCTTTATGCATGAGTCTGGATTGCAGAACTTAGTAATGGGAGCAGAGGACAGCAGTTCAGAGCTGGGGGGTTGTGTACTGGTGTCATGAAAATGATGACTAGCTCTGTACAGTTTACACAGCGAATCATGAGTCCTAGTGATCATCATTATCATGACAGCAAGTACAGAGCTGGGGGGATTACACACTGTCAGGGATAACTGTGGCAGCAAGTTCTAGATTGCAATGGAATCTGGGAGATGTAGGAAAGAGATGCTGGAGAACTACTGACACGCCCACAATCAGGAAACTTCAGTGCAAAAAGTGGATCTTATGATATATAAATAAGGAGGCAAAAGAAAAGAAACACATGAAGGTAGTGGAACATCTTTACTTTTCCATATAAATGCTGTTTATAGTGTTCTAGGAAATCTTTAAACTTCCAAATAAACCCCTTTAACCACGGCTCCTCATGGATAGCCAACAATAAGTGGGGCTGCCTTTTTCGGGTTCATCACTTCGCTTTATATGGGGTATTTATAAAAGGTACAATAGAGTCAGTTTTTAATGTTCTACTTTTTATCTCTCTATTGTGCATTCAGGTGAATATCGAATTATATACAGCACAATTTTTTGTGAACTGCGGAACTTTGATGCTTGAGATTTACTAACTTCTTTCAGTGAGAAGAAACTGAGACTGGTATCATGAGTCACAACTTCTATTTAATTTTTGTATCCCATTGATTAGTTTGCTCTGTCTATGACTAAGTGATTCTCATATGTACACTATCAATGAATTACTACAATATTGATGTAAATGTCTGGCGATTAGCCTTGTTTATATCCAGGTATTGTCACTAATGTGTGATAGGTTGAAATGGAATTGTTTAATATTATTAATATTTTAAACAGAGAGATTAAACCTTATATTAGTGTCCGTAAAACACAAAGATCCAAAAAATGAAAGATATTTCCAGTAGTTAGTGAATTTGTGAAAAAAAAAAAAAAAAAAAATAGAAGCGGAGAAGATGTGCTGTATTTACTCCAACATACCAAATACTACAGCCAGCGGCGTTGCAAGGCAGTTTTATCCAGGGCTTGTGCCCCGGATAAAACTGTTGCTGCCCCGAACCGGCAATCTGCCCAGGACGTGAAAGCTACTGAGGAACAGGAGTACCTACCTACCCATGAAGTATCCTGGTGGGTCGGAGTATACGGCCCAGGCAGCAATGATATAGAATAAAATTAAGCTAATAAAATAATCTTCATAATTATAGTGAAATGATAAGTTAGCAACTCTAAAATGTCTCTTCTTTGCAAGTTTTGAATCAATACTGTGAATCAATAAACTATACAAATTTCAAAGATCACTTTTCTGCTATGAAAAGTTGAGTCCCTTTGACCCAATGCCTTGAATAAACATAACTAGGAGCTTCAAGGACTGTTTTCTGTAAATGTTCAGTTTAGAAACAAACAAGAATTATGCTAAAAAATATATCGTACTATCACCTCATTGGCTAAGAATGTAATTTGTCAAACGCTTATTGGATCTGAATGTATTCACCCATTGATACTCCTCTGTATGATTTTACTTTAAACAATGTGATTTTGTTAATGGATGACATTTCTGATCTGGAAATGAACAGACCTCTATGGTTGCCATAATGAAGAAACTAGTTTGAGCAAGAAACCTGGTTTCATCCTTCATTCTTGGGAGAGCGAGATAGTTTGCTAATGGGGGATATATCTACCCACCAACTCATCTGGGGGGGAGAGGGGGATGTACCTACCCACCTACTGAGGGGCCCTGTATACCAGCTTATCTACTGGGGACCCTATGTACCTAACCATTGGGGGGCTCTAAATGCTTACCTAATGAGAGGAACCTAAATACATACCTATCTACTAAGGGTGTCTATATTGCTACCTAATGGGGGACTATATACCTTATCACCTAGTGGGTGGATCTGTATACTTTTTGAGGGGGCCTATTTACCTACATTCTAGGGCCTATATACTTGCCTACCTATAGAGGAGCCTGTATAGATACTACATGGAGGACTATGTATCTAATTACCTACCTATCTATGTAATGGGTGGCTTAGATCTGTATAGGGGGTCTACATACATATATACCTAATGGGGCACTGACCTACCTAATGGGGGCTTACATACCTATATATTGAAGGAGAACTTTACCTACGTAATAGGAAGAGTCTTTCACTTATCTGACTAATTTTGAGGGTCTAACCTACCAAAAAGCATCAATTGCCTGCCTAATTGGGGGGGGGGGGGGGCGGCTTACTACCAGTGGCACAAATTGGGGCCCATATTATTGACTGGGGACACTTTCACTGCTTGGGGTACAATTACTGTGTGGGGCAACAAGGGAGGCATTATTAATATTTGGGGAGCTAAAGATGGGGAGTTTGTAAAGTGGTAGGAATTGGTAGGGAAGTGCTGGAAAAGTAAGGAGTCTAACATGTTTGTGTGGTAAATTCTGCAGGGATGAGCTGTGACCAGGAGAAGTTGTCATGGCGGTCTAGACTGGATGGAGAAGAATAGGGAAAGTGAATAACACATCAGAGAATACATCACTTGAGAGTCCCTGAATGTAACTGCACTGTAATCACTTCTATGTCTGTAGGGAACCTGTGTACATTGCTATCTACCAATATATGGGCACTGTATTGCTGTAATATTGTTTTTAGTGTCATGGTTTATATTCAGTAACAGTATGATAGTCTTTTTCAGTCTCTTTATGGTGCTATTATTTGGTAGAAATACAGTATGTGGCAGTACAGTATTATTTGGTCCTTGTATATTGGTATTATTGGTCTTGGTATTGATTTGGTCAGTAACAGTATAATGGTATTAGTCACTATATGGTAGTGATATGAGGCAGTATTATATGGTCTTTGTAGATTGCTGTTATTGGTAATATTATTCTGGGTATACGTGTTTGGTCAGTAAGATTATGGTGGCATTAGTCACTATTTAGTGGTGACATGCGGTGATAATGTGGCGGTATTTTTTCGCCCTTGTACACGTACTGACCGACAGAATACAGATGATGTGTCAATTAAATGGTGTAAGCTCCAACAAAAAATAAACCCAAAAAACAAATGCACAATTTACATTTTTTTTCCTGTTCACCCCACAAATATTTTTTTCTCTGAAGGGGGGCAAGAGGGGGCAGATGCTTTGGCTGTATAACTTTATTTTTTTCAATTTTTTCTGCCGCCTGTCTCCACTTCAAACAAATTTTGTTCTATTGGACAATTCTTTTAAGAAGAAATAATTATCTGTTGCACGCTTCACCACAGACATTTGACATGCCAATTAGGGAACCTCTTGGTAAAAAGTTGTGGTTCACAGCCATTGTCTAGGGTTATGGGGGCCCAATCTGAAGTTTTGCACACGAGACTTTAGCTATGCCCCTGGTTGTAGTGTTTGTAGTGTTGGAGACTTTGTTTTTGGCGTTACAACTACAACAGTTTGCACCAGTCTCTATATCAGTTGTGTCTGGATATGCTGGATAATTTTTTTTCTATTTTGCATAGTGCTAAATTTATTTGTATGATTATAGCTGCCTTGTAACCAAAGACTGGTGGGGAACGATATAAACATCACTGCTCGAGTGTGCAGGGGGAATTAACAGGCACGTTTATTTCTCTTTTAATTCAGACTCCTTCTTCAGAGCCCTGGTGGCGGAAAATCCTAAGCACAGTATTTGTATTGTGAATGCCATGTATTGGTGACAGTTTTTTTGCCAGCTGAACAATACCACTACCACAAAATAACCCTGAATTTATGCAGACTGTCTGTAAATTTATGGACAGTTACCAACCCAACTTTGCAGTGTTCATAAAGTATATGATCAGATGATGAGAATTATACCCAGCATAAAGGACAGGAGAAGTGTTACTGTGCAGTGACCATATGAACAAAATAATAGCAGATACTGAGTATTACACCCAGCATATAGAACAAGAGAAGTGGTACTGTGCAGTGTCCATATACAGAGAATTAGGTCAGATAATGAGATTATGACCACCATATAGAACAAGAGAAGTGGTACTGTGCAGTGTCCATAAATATAGAATTAGATCAGATACTAAGAATTATTACCAGCATATAGAACAAGAGAAGTGGTATTGTGCAATGTCCATATATACAGAATTAGATCACATACTGAGAATTATGACCAGTATATAAAACACGAGAAGTGGTACTCTGCAGTGTCCATATATACATAATTAGATCACATACTGAGAATTATGGCTAGAATATAAAACAAGAGAAGTGGTACTGTGCAACATCCAGATAAAGAGAATTATAACCAGTATATAACACAAGAGAAGTGGTACAGTGCAGTTTCCATATATACAGAATTACAGTGGGTACAGAAAGTATTCAGACACCCTTAAATTTTTCACTCCTTCTTTCATTGCAGGCATTTGGTAAGATCCAAAAAGTTCATTTTTTTGCTCATTAATGTACACTCTACACCCCATCTTGAAAGAAAAAAAAAATGTAGATATGTAGATATTTTGGCAAATTTATTAAACAAGAAAAACTGAACTATCACATGGTTCTAAGTATTCAGACCCTTTGCTGTGACACTCATATTTAACTCACATGCTGTGCATTTCCTTCTGATCCTCCTTGAGATGGTTCTACTCCATCATTGGAGCATTGGAGTCCAGCTGTGTTTAACTAAACTGATTCGACTTGACTAGGAAAGGCACACACCTGTATAAGACCTCACAGCTCACAGTGCATGTCAGAGCCCATGATGTCTAAGGAACTGCCCAAGGAGCTCAGAGACTGAATTGTGGCAAGGCACAGATCTAGCCAAGGTTACAAAGCACCTAAGAGCACAGTGGCCTCCATAATCCTGAAATGGAAGAAGTTTGGATGGCCACAACTGTTCCTTGACCTGGCCGTCCAGCCAAACTAAGCAATCGTGGGAGAAGAGCCTTGGTGAGAGAGGAAAAGAAAACCGAAAAGATCACTGTGGCTGCGCTCCAGAGATGCAGTAGGGAGATGGGAGAAAGTTCCACAAAGTCAACTATCACTGCAGCCCTCCACCAGTTGGGGCTTTATGGCAGAGTGTGTCGACAGAAGCCTCTCCTCAGTGCAAGACATATGAAAGCCGCATATTGTTTGCAAAAAGACACATGAAGGCCTCCCAGACTATGAGAAATAAGATTCTCTGGTCTGATGAGATGAAGATTGAACTTGGTGTTAATTGTAAGTGGTATATGTGGAGAAAACCAGGCACTGCTCATCCCCTGCCCAATACAATCCAAAAAGTGAAAAATGGTGGTGGCAGCATCATGCTATGGGGGTGTTTTTCAGCTGCAGGGACAGGACGACTGGTTGCAATTGAAGGAAAAATGAATGTGGCCAAGTACAGAGATATCCTGTCACGTCAAGGGAGGTACAGTGAGCCCTAACTGGAACCCAGCCCACTGTCCCTGCCTATTTGATGTGCTGCCCTAGGTGGCAGACACCAACTGAGCGACAGTCCCTGTGCTGCTAAAGTGCTAGGGCCGTCAGGAGGAAGAATAGTCAGACAATCCGGGTCAGTAACAAATCAGATATGCCAAGCCACAAATCAAAACCAAAGAGAAACAATTAAACAAGCTGGGGTCAAAAACACAGTAGGGAGCGAGGTACAAAATCAGAGGACAAGCGGAGGTCTGGTACACGTATGGAGCAAGCGAGATATAAAGCACAGGTAAACAAAGGCAGCCAGAAGAATATCGCAGGCGCAGCACTCAGCCTCTGTCCAGTGTGGTTGGGTCTCTGTCACTCACACAGCTTCCAGCAGAATGTCTCTCAGGGTGGGGTCGCAAATCAGCTGCTGCAGACTGTTGCTCCCTGCAGTCTGAATGCAGGGAGCCCTGCCCAGCCCTGACATATCCTGGATGAAAACTTCTTCCAGAGTGCTCTGGACCCCAGACTGGGCCGAAGGTTCATCTTCCAACAAGACAATGACACTAAGCACACGGCTAAAATAACAAAGCAGTGGTTTCAGAACAACTCTGTGACCATTCTTGACTGGCCCAGCCAGAGCCCTGACCTAAACCCAATTGAGCATCTCTGGAGAGACTTGAAAATGGCTGTCCACCAACGTTCACCATCCAACCTGAGGGAACTGGAGAGGATCTGCAAGGAAGAATGGCAGAGGATCCCCAAATCCAGGTGTGAAAAACTTGCATCATTCCCAAGAATACTCATGGCTGTACTAGCTCAAAAGGCTGCTTCTACTCAATACTGAGCAAAGTGTCTGAATACTTAAGACCATGTGATATTTCAGTTTTTCTTGTTTAATAAATTTGCAAAAATATCTACATTTCTGTTTTTTTTCTTTCAAGATGGAGTGCAGAGTGTGCATTAATGAGCAAGAAAATGAAAATTTTTCATGTTACCAAATGGCTGCAATGAAAGAAAGCATGAAAAATTTAAAGCGGTCTAAATACTCTCCGTACCCACTGTCCATCACATACTTAGAATTATAACCAGTATATAAAATAAGAGACGTGGTACTGTGTAGCGTCCATATATACAGAATTAGATCGCATACTGAGAATTATAACCAGTATATTAGACAAGAGAAGTGGTACTGTGCAGTGTCCATATATACAGAATTAGATCACATACTGAGAATTATAACCAGTATATAAAACAAGAGAAGTCATACTGTGCAGTGTCCATAAATAGAATTAGATCAGATACTTGGTATTATAACTAGTATAATATACAGGAGAAGTCTTACTGTGCAGTGTCCATTTATACAGAATTGTATCTGTCATTGAGAACTACAACCAACATATAGAACAAGAGACTTGGTACTGTGCAATGTCCATATATACAGAATTAGACCAGATATTTAGAATTATATTCAGCATACAGGACAGGATAAGTGGTACTATACAGTGTCCATAAATACAGAATTAGCCCATATACTGAGAATTATAACCAGTATACAGGACAGGAGAAGTGAATCAGATACTGATTAATATATTTAAACTACAGGACAGGAGAAATAGTATTGAACAGTGTTAATATATATATCATTAGATCAGATACAGAGAATTGTATCCAGCTTACAGGACAGAAGAGGTGGTGCTGTGTAGTGATCATATGAACAGAATATGAGAAGGTATTGAGGATCATAACCAATAAACAGAACAAGAAAAGTGTCACTGTATATAGTGTATATATGCAAACTAAGAGCAGACTGAGAAATACATTCAGCAAACAAGACAAGAAATACTACTGTGCAGTGTCCATATATACAGAATTAGATAAGAAACTGAGTATTATGACCAGAATATAAAACAAGAGAAGTGGTACTGTGCATTGTCCATATACACTACTCACAAAAAGTTAAAGATATTTGGCCTTTGGTTGAAATTTCAGGATGAACATAAAATTTCTTGTATTTTTTTCATATGATATAAATGACCATCTCTTAACTTTAGAATGTACATGTCCAACTGTTCAATGTTTCAGTACTTTTTGCACAACTTGTTGATCTATAACAAGGAACTTAATGGTAAAATTCCCAACAGTTGTTTGATCCCTAAACAGACCAATACATTTAGAATTGGGATTTAACAGTCCTCATCATGGTGTTCACATTTTGACAGCATGAGATCAAAACAACACCTTGCAATTGATCAACAGTACCTCGCTATTGTGAGGCTTCAAGCAGGATGATCTCAGACAGAAGTGGCCACTGAGCTTAGAGTGTCACAGAGTGTCATCAGCAGGTTGCAACAGAGAGACTGGAAGAGTCGCAGAAAGGCAAAGAAGTGGGTGTTCTTCGGCTCCATCACACACTGATGACTGCTTCATTGTAAACAATGCGGAACCAGATGATGAATGCCACACGTCTCCAGGCACATCTAAGGAAGGTGGGAGGCAACCAAGTGTCATGTCAGACCATTTGTAACCGTTTACATTAGCGTGCTCTGCGCACTAGATGACCTGACCACATCATTGTCTTGCATGGGCCAGGGAACATCTACGCTGGACAAGGGACCAGTGCTACTCAGTGCTGTTCAGTGATGTAAGTCGATTCACTCTGAGTAGAAATGTTGGCCGCCAACAATGCTGAGGACATCAAGGAGAGCGCTATACATCAGCCAGGTCAGGTACTTGTCAGATACCCATTCCGGTTGTCAGTGAGAAAAATTTATTTAAATTAGCTCTCCTCTAGAAGAAATAAAACTGTGCCACTAATTCACCCTGTTCTGATGGGAAATCTATTGCATTCATTTGGATGTTACTCTGATCCTTACCACTTAAACTTTATTGCAGATCAAATACACCTCTTCATTAGAATGATATTCCCAAATGGCAGTGGCCTCTTTCCAGCCAAACTGCAAACATTGTTCAGTAATGATTAAAGGGGGACCTATCACCTCCAGCAAACCTTATGAGGTAATAGAAGACTAAAATCTAAACACTTTCTCAAATATGTTTAATTAGGAAAATGAAAACATTTATTCTATAATTCAGTTTTAACAAAAACAGACGGCTCCTTACAACATCATAGATCACTATGTTGGCAGCTCTGTGAAACTTCCTGCTTCTGAGCTGGGAGAGTCCACTGTGCAGGAGGGAGCCTGTAAGTCTGTATCATCTGTACACTGGGAAGCTCTGTGCTGCTATATTCATGCTGTTACTACACTAGCAGCATTGTACTATGGATGTCTGTGTGCTATGGAGGCTGGAAGCAACAGGTAAACCCTGTCAGACATATGTCCTCAGTGTGCTGTGACTGCTGTAGTGTATGTACAGTGAGAGACTCAGATTAACTCCGTACAAGTAGCTTTGTCCTCAGCTCCCCCTCCACAGTTGGTGTCTCCCACAGAAGGAATCTTATCAGATTGTGATATCTGCTTGACAAAGTGAAAGTAAAACCTGTTTTCCTGTAATACTGAGGGAAATCATCTGATTTGCTAATGACCTGTACATGAGAAAAGTCATCTATTAATTTTTGTGTGCTTGTGTGGTGGTGATAGGTACTCATTAAGATACATAAACAGTTTAAGGTGTTAACTTGGCCTTCCAATTTCCCATATCCCATTACAATCATAAGCTGGAAAAACAAGCCTGACCCCCCAAAAAACCTTTACCTCACCACTTACAGGAATCTGCTGCTGATGTCTGTGACAGATACCACAAGAGACTTTCAATGGTTTTGTAAATTCAATTCCGGCAGGTTGGCACAAAGGGGACTTTCATAATATGAGACAGGTAGTTTAAATATTATTGTTGAAGAGTAAGTATGTACATGTGTGATTGTTCCATATTGCATCTTCTGAAAAAATCCTTAATTCCATCATAAAATCCACAATGCATCACTGTGCAACGTCATATGAAAGTCCCAACCACTTACAAGCTGTACATCCAAAGCACAGATTTGTACACTGCAAATCAGCTGAAATGTCTCCACAGGATCCTGCTGCAGAGTTTGACAGACCTTCCAGAAGTATGTCTTCATATTTGACCGATACAGGTGATGTGTGTCCATTAACACATTTGGTAACCTAATCTCCAGCCGATACTCAGTCTTTTTAACATCAAAGCCACTCACTATGGCTGTCAAGCGCTTCTTCCTCTGCGCTCACACTTCTTTCTTCTAGAGGTATCTGTATTCTGACCTACAATAACATACATAAATATTTATTTTAGAAGACAATAAACATTGTTTCAGAGGCTCTTCAGTTAATAAAAAGGTTCTTGTGTGTGAATTCAGTAAGAAAAAAGAAACATATATGTGATCCTTGTGATGTCCTCTCATCTCATTCTATCATGCAATCTTGTGCTGTAACTGTGTGACTCTGGCACGGCATGCATACTATAACAACACTGATGGATGCTTGGTCACTTAATTGTGCTCAGTGACCGTGAGAATGTGACAAGTGCCATGGTGATAAGTGCTACATGTAACCATGACATGCTGGTTTTTTTTTTATAAAACATTTTATTTGGGACAAGTATACATATATTGTACTGAAAAACAGTAAAGTTACATAAACCTTGTTGTTATTTTACAATGTCCGCTCATATTATAGAAAGGAATAAAGTCTTAATTTTAAAGGGAACCTGTCACATAGGTTGTGCTCCCCTTGCTGATGGCAGCACAAGCTAGTGTCAGACCTGCTGTTCCCAGCACTGTGTCCCTTATTCTGTAAGATGCAGCAGTTTTAGAGCATTTACCCCTTAAATCTTATTCATGAGCAGATGTTAGCTACACCCACAAAAGGCTAGCTCCGCCCACTGACAGTTATTCACATGTTTCTACCTATTCAAAAGGGAATAGGGTTTGTCAGTTGAGGTGGGCGGGGGCTGCCTCAGATTGGCCGGGTTTGAAAAAAACTGCCTTTTGAAGGATCTTCGAATGACTCTTCTGGCTGAAAAAATGCAGATTTGAGTATTAAATACATGAAAACTACAGCATCTTACAGAATAAAGGGACACAGCGCTGGAAACAGCAGGTCTGACACTGGCTTGTGCTGCCCTCAACAAGGGGGGCATAATTTATGTGACAGGTTCTCTTTAATTGCCAGTCATATTACTAATAGCTTTATTGTGTGTTTTACAGCAAGCCTAAGAGTTTTATTTATTTCCTTTTTACTTTGTTACAAAAAAAGAGGAAAAGATAATCTATTTAAAGGGGATGTCCATTAAGAAATCAAATATTCTGCACTGGAACGAGGGTAATCCAAAAGAGAGAAAAAATTAATACTTACCTAGCTGTCCCCTGCTGCTGTCGCTCTTGAGTTCCCTGCAATCTGCTTCTCTTGACTTCCGGGTTCTTGTTCTGACACATGGTAAGTGAATGGTGTGTGAGCCTCCCCCTGTGTCGGGACGAGAACCCATAAGTGAAGAGGAGTGGAACACAGGGAACTTCAAAATGGCGGCAGTGAGAGACAGCTAGATATTAGATTTGGGTGTTCTTTTGGACCATTCAGGAATCAATGCAGTATATATATATATATATATATATATATACATATATACAGCTCTGGAAAAATTAAGAGACCACTGCACGGTTTTCTAAAAATCAACATCACAACATGTCTGACAGCCATTCCATTCCAGTGTCAGTTGAATTCCAACCAAAGAATACCTCATTCTACTTAATGTGCTTCTGATTAGGTGAACACCTTAACCAAATCTTATTTCATGAAGGAAAGTATAAAAAACACTGCTGTGGTCTTCACAATCCTCTTGCAATAGGACAAGCTGGATGGCAAAACAAGTGCTAGGAATAGGCCAAAAGGAATTTGAATGAAAAAAACAACTTTTACCATGCCAAAGGAGTTGAAAAGAAAACTCTTCCTGACTTAAAACATTAGTCTTATTGTTTCTAACTAAATATGAACTTGTTTTCTTCGCATTATTTGAGGTCTCACAGCACTGCTTTTTTTTTTATTATTTTGAAGATACTGCAGATAAATACAAAATTTTTTGCTTTGTATTTCTGAGACATGTTGTCAGTAGTTCGTATAATAAAATAACGATGTACATTTTTCTCCCAAAATTTACCATTGAAGAGAAAAAATTAGAGAAACTGAAATTTTTTTACACAGCTATATATATATATATATATATTATATATATATATATATATTGACGTATGTATATATACATATATTATACTATACATACATATGTATATACATATATATTATATACATATATAAATATATATATATACATATATATTATATATATACATATATATACATATATATATGTATATACATATATCAGCAGCTGGGATTGGAAGCAACACTTTAGATACTGCAGTAAACATGACCGTGGCATCTGAATGATTAAAAAACTGTAGCTGAGCACCATTTTGGTGCCTGAAGTGGGTTCACTTGCTGAGCCGGCTCCATATGCGGCAGATAACGGCTGTTACTTACAGCTGGAACCTGCTGCTCGTATCTGGGATTGAAGATAACACCTTTTAACATTGGCATCTAAGTGGTTGAAAACTGTAACTGAGCATCATTTCATTGCCCGATCGTTCCAATTCACCGTGCACAAGGGTATCGCAGGGTGCCAATCAATTGTTATCGCAGCCGGGGGCATAATGAAGGCCTCCATAGCTGCCATCTAACTACTATTACACCGTGTAATAGAAGGGCCCTTATTATATACTATTCTGCAATATAGCACTATTGCAGTGTACAAGCTGAACGAAAATGCTGATTTTACATAGGGTATAATGTTACTCACTTTACAGTCGGTTTGGACCCTAATTCTGGATGCAGAATCCGCGCCCAGAATCAGCGTCCAAACTTGCCGTATGAACATACCCTAATTGTTGATCCAAACTTACTGTACATACCTACAAACTGTTGTTGGTGGCAGTACCAGTAAATTTAGATGACAATTATACCAACATGTCCTCTGTTATTATATGGTTTGTAAGATCTTCTTGCTGGGTGCAGATTCTTTTTTTTTCCTTTTTTTGCGGGGGAGGGGAGATCATATGATTGTCAGTGTGAGTTCACTTACTTTCTTTCTTGTCTTGCGACACAGATGCGTCCTCGTGGGTACTGTAATAGCAGCGATGCTGAAACCTTTCTGCAGCATCCATGTTGGGATCACCCAAGACTTTTGGTTTGCCCTGTAAAAAAAAAACAAGGGCCCATACATGGGGTATCATAGGGGATGACCCTTTGTACTGCTGTCTGGGAGCTACCTACATATATTCGTGTAGGATCAAAGGGGCATTCATGCGATACCGTACCTCGGGTTTGGGTGATGTACACGTGACAACAGAGAGTCCTTCTTTGGCCCAGTGTTTTAAAACCCGACACAATAAGGCCTACCGTACAGGCCGCAGAGATGATTCCATTCATTATACTTAGAATCACAGCTGCCCAGCGCTGCAAAAATAAAAGATATTGTCAGCATGTATAAAAACCATTAGTGTATGATGTATAATGAAATATTAAACAGGGAAGCCATTTAATTCCATTAATCCTTTATTCACATACTCAAATAGCACCCATATGTCATATGTTCTTTCTCACCAAAGAAGAGTGTGCTAGATACCGCGAGAGAACAATGGCCATTTTTACAGGATATCCCTTTTGGGGGAGAAAAAAAACCCTACACTGGGTGCAAAACTATCAAATCCCCATAAAATGCTAACAAATATTAGATCTGCTATTGTTCTGATCAAGCAATAACTGTGTGAAATATTTTTTTTTAAAAAAAAAACCGAACAGAAAAGGCCATACTCACTGCAGTAAAGCTGAAGTGGACAAAACCCCGCACAGGCAGCACACCCCCCCCCATGCAAATAAAAAAAATACCCAGGTGAGCTAATGGGTAGTGTCCCATCATCTCTCCACTAGGACAAAAGCTGCACCTTAAATTTAATCTATTCACATAGCATTCAAAAAAACAAAAAAGCCGCAGTACCAACGTTTGGAAAAAATTACAGAAACAAAAATACCCAAAACAACCGCTCTCACACCTTCCACGCATGGGGGGGGGCGGCGCTGGATTCTACTTTGCATCAGCCCCCGTACTGTTGGGAGAAAAAATATTTTTTCTACTGGAAAAACATCAAATATAGGTATTGGTTACATATGGCCTTTTTTTAAAGTAAGCCTGAAGCCCAAAAATCACGGCCCCAATTGCAGGTCCCTAACCCCTTAAAATCACAAAATAAACAGAAAAAGGGGGAAAAAAAAAAACTCAGAAAAAAAACGGAAACAGAAAAGGCCCTACTCCGCATAAACTGAATGAAAATAAACCAGCACAGAGGCAGCCACCCCCCCTGCTATTAAAAAAAAATCCCAGGGCACAATGGGGAGTGCCCATAATCCTCCCTATTTTTTTTTTTTAAAATATGGGTTTAATTTTTTAATATTATATCACAAAGGGGCTTTAAGGGTGAAAAGGGTGAAAAAAATGTTTTTTTATTTTCCATAGTTACATAACATAAATTACAGAAAATAATTGTGTAGCACAAGGTCCAAATACACCCCTGGGGCCCATCACCTACAGTCCACGGAACTGAGCAGCCAAGCCCTTTTAAAAGGGCCAAAACCAAATTTTTATTTCCCAAACCCCATACTACCAAGCAATAGCAATTGCAGATTGTTAGGGATTTGAAAGAGAAAAGAGGCTTCCTTTGTCATCCAGGGAACCCCCACTTGATTGCGGCTGAAAGGGTTTGCTTAAACGCCAAGACTCTTGTCTATGTTTATCCTCCAGGCGTTAAAACTACATTTGGGATAATACTTTGCAATACAGTCACTGCACAGTACTGCACTGTTTTATTATAGCGATCAAGTGATCCCTCCAGTCCAGTCTCATGTTGGGACAGTTAAAAAAAAAAAATTAAAAAGATAAAATAAATAAAATAACGTAAAGAAAATACCCAACACCCCCCTTTTCCCATTATAAATGTTTCTCACACAAACAAAAAGATACATATTTGCCAATATTTTTTACATTGTATGGAATTTGAAACACATGTGACCCATGTGACATTTGCATGTAGTTGAGATTGAGACCCCTGGAGTAGGATACAGTGTATAACATGGTTTGAAGGTTTGTATACCGGGGACAGGTATCAGTAATGCTGTTTATACAATGTATTCAATTTACTATGTAGGGCATATCTACAATATTGTGTATTTTTGAGAACTTGCATTGTATTGTATATATTTGCCACACTGGGGAGGAAGTTTTTTCACTTAAAAAAACCTGATATAAAATTTTCAATTTTACATATCCCCCAACCTTTTTTTAAAAAGAAGGGGAAAATTAGGAAATTAACGTTGTGCAATCACATTAGTAATATACTTGAACTATATTTTGCAACCGATATATAAAGTACACCAACCCCAATTTGCTTGTAAAACCCATTTACCCGAAAAATTAAGGGTTTTTGTTTTTCAAGTCAGTAAATGTTTTCCACAAGGGCATGTGCACAGGACAACACCTTGCTGGAAAATTGATGAACACAATATAAACTGAAAATATTGGGTTATACAATACTAAATATATACCATCAGGTGGTTGATTGCAGTAAATTATAATAAAATATCAAATAACTAGTTCTCCATAGAGGCAAGTTTCACACAAGGATATTATGATTGTAAATCCTGACTTGACCATAGATCTATTGACCTAAAACAACTGATTTTTAGGGATCTTCCCTAGCAGTCAATACACCCGTATTAATAATTAACATGATACGGCTCTTTATTTTCTAAAATTAAGGGTGCCCATCCACCTTCAATGGCTGTGGGCTGAATCCTCCATAGCTAACAGTTATTCTTCTTGACTCCTCCATACACATGCATGCTTTCAACACCTCGCTAAGGTCTGTACGCACCTTCCCTTTAAACTGCAGACTGATTTGCCTTTTTAAACTTGTGCTGATATTTGTTTTAGAAATGCAAATGACACTGATTCCATAATTTTTGTGTCTACTTGATCTGGAAAAACATCTGCCATTAATTACAATCATTTTCTTTCATTTAAGGCTAAGGTATGTTATATGAATTCAGCATGTTCCGCTATTAAGCTCAGATTAGGGAAGATTTATTAATAGTGTCGTAGTGAAAAATTAGACTAGTATAATAAATACGGCTCAAGTTTAGACACTTCTGTCTAACTTTATACCATTTATTAGTTAGCTTAGTTTGTTCGAACAATTGTTCCAAAATGTTGCCATTTTTTGGGTGCATGCCATAACACAATACACCATGCCCTTCTACTGTGAAGCCATGCCCATTTTAGCAAACCCCCTCTCTAAGACACATAATAAATATGGTGTAAAATATGTAAACTATATTCTGCAAATTTAAAAACAGTAAATGTGCCCCATTGTTTTATATCATATCTGTGATTTGGGTATTTGCTATAAAAAAGCTGGGTGATCATCTTTTAAGTGTGATGAATCCATAATTTTTGCCAGGGGTTATATGAACACATTGGAGGAAATGTATGAAGAGATTTACACCATAAAAAGTCACCAATTCTTGCACAAGCAGTATATGTGGACAGAGATTAGCAGAAAGGGGCTTGCACTGCCACTTTGCACCAGGAGTAGATTTCTGGCTTAATTTGCGCCACCTTTTGTGGGCTTAGATTTTTTTAAAAGGTGAATGAACACTAAAAAAAAAGTGTAAAATATATTAAGCTTATAAAAATGTGGCGCATTTTACTGCTGCACTTCATAAAAACAGGCATATTTTCTAACAGTCTTAATATATTTCCCCCAAACTTCCTAAAAAAAAAGGGCAACAGGTATGAATCTCGCCACGTCGGGGCGCACCTTTCCGCCGGTTTTCCGGCGAAATCTGCGCCTGATTTATGTCGGGGCCGGAGCGCGCTCATACATCCTATGTAAAGTCCGCCACACCTCGCAGTGTTTGAGGCGCAGTGCGGGACTTAGGCGCAGTGCGGCGCTGCGCCTATGATTCGCCGCCTGAGGTAGTGCACTCATACGTTCGGGCAAAAGTCCGCCGCACCGCGCCAGTGTGTGGGGCACAGTGTGGGGACATGGGCGCAGTGTGGGGACATGGGCGCTGTGCGGGACTGCGCCTCACATGTATTCCGATGCAAG
Source organism: Phyllomedusa bahiana (assembly GCA_025379985.1). Taxonomy (NCBI): domain Eukaryota; kingdom Metazoa; phylum Chordata; class Amphibia; order Anura; family Hylidae; genus Phyllomedusa; species Phyllomedusa bahiana. Next base: position 133,169 of record JAODAL010002043.1, read on the forward strand.
ACAGGCTGGTGAACAGCGAGAAATCATTAAAGTTGTCCGTGCGGAGTATGAATAAAAAAATCGCCTTTATAAAGGCGGAAAACATTCTCAGAAAAAGAGATCAAACCTCAAAAATAAAAAATACATAAAAAAATCACTTTCCAAAAATCGAGAACGGCGCAATATCAAGAATTCGGATATTGGAAATTGCCGGAAAATACGGTAATTCAAATTCTGAAAGCTATTCTCATTGGTCGGCAGAAAACGGCCAATCAGAATAGGAGCGACAGTGAACCATTAAAACCTATGGAGAACTATTGACCAATCAGAATCAAAGGTGGGACAGTTCAAAATACAGTAAAAATGCAGAAAAGAGCTGAATGGCTGAGCTAGCGGGGGCTTGGCTGTCTCGGCCAATCAGAATAGGAGCGACAGGGACCCATTATAGCCTATGGAGAAGTTAGAACCAATCACAATCAAAGGCGGGACAGTTCAAAATACAGTAAAAATGCTGAAAATAGCTGATTGGTTGGCTTGGCTATCGCAGCCAATCAGAGCGCGAGCTACTTCTCCCATTGTAGTCTATGGAGAGATGGGCGCAATGCAATCTCGGCTCTCAGCGCCGTGCGGCATAGAGTATGAATAAAAAAAACATTTTTATTAAATGTAAAATATTATCTGAAAAAGAGCTCAAACCTTCTATAAACATAAATCAATTCAATCCCGAACAATGCGTTTGTCGCCGAGACTGGCACTACATCAGGAATTGCAATAGAGAGAATTGCCGGGAAATACAGTAATTCAAATTCTGTAAGCTATTCTCATTTGTCGGCATAAACCAGCCAATCAGAATAGGAGCGACAAAGACCCATTAATAACTATGAGGAGAATTGACCAATCAGAATAGGAGCAACAAAGACCCATTATAAGCTATGGAGTAGTTTTGACCAATCAAAATCAAAGGCGGGACAGTTCAAAAGACAGTAAAAATACAGAAAAGAGCTGATTGGTTGAAGCGGCGGGGGCTCGTCCAGCTTAGCCAATCAGAGCGCGAGCTACTTTCTCATAGAGTTGTATGGGCAAAGAAATGCAGAGCGAGCTCTGTTTGTGATTGGCTAAGTTAAAAGAGGCGCCGTTATTTGGACCAATGGGAGAGCGAGCGACGCTCCTATGGGTTTTCTAATGCAATCTGAAATAAAACTGTACATGCCGAAATCAAATGATAATACTGCCGAAGTTGTCCCGATGTGTATATAAAATGAATAATAATATGGGGGTAAATATCAAAAAATATTAATTCAATAAAATCAGGTTTATTTCTTTATTTTCGTTAGCCAAGGATCAATAGTATGGGTGTAACGAAAATAAAGAAATAACCTGATTTCATTGATTTAATATTTTTTTTCTCTTACCCCAATATTATTATTCATTTTATATACACATCGGGACAACTTCTGTAGTCTTATCATTTGATTTCGGCCATGTACATTTTTATTTCAGATTGCATTAGAAAACCCATAGGAGCGTCGCTCGCTCTCCCATTGGTCCAAATAACCGCGCCTCTTTTAACTTAGCCAATCATAAACAGAGCTCGCTCTGCATTTATTTTCACATAGAGCTCTATGAGAAAGTAGCTCGCGCTCTGATTGGCTAAGCTGGACGAGCCCCCGCCGCTTCAACCAATCAGCTCTTTTTTGCCTTTTTACTGTCTTTTGAACTGTCCCGTCTTTGAATATGATTGGTCAAATTTTCTCCATAGGTTAGAATGGGTCCCTTTCGCTCCTATTCTGATTGGTCAATACTCCTCCATAGGTTAGAATGGGCCACTGTCGCTCCTATTCTGATTGGCTGGTTTATGCCGACCAATCAGAAGAGCTTAAACAATTTGAATTACTGTATTTCCCAGCAAGTCTCTCTATTGCACTTCCTTATGTAGCGCCGGTCTCGGCGACAAACGCGGTGTTCGGGAGTTAACTGATTTATTTTAGAGAAGGTTTCGCTCTTTAAATCTGATAATGTTATTAAACTTAATAAAAATGAGTTTTTTATTCATACTCCATGCCGCACGGCGCTGAGCGCCGAGATTGCATTGCGCTGATCTCTCCATAGACTACAATGGGAGAAGTAGCTCGCGCTCTGATTGGCTGGGATAGGCAAGCCCCCGCTAGCTCAACCAATCAGCTCTTTTCTGTATTTTTACTGTATTTTGAACTGGCCCGCCTTTGATTTTGATTGGTCAAAACTTCTCCATAGGATATAATGGGTCTTTGTCGCTCCTATTCTGATTGGCTGAGATAGCCAAGCCCCCGCTAGCTCAGCCAATCAGCTCTTTTCTGCATTTTTACTGTATTTTGAACTGTCCCACCTTTGATTCTGATTGGTCAATAGTTCTCCATAGGTTTTAATGGTTCACTGTCGCTCCTATTCTGATTGGCTGGTTTATGCCGACCAATGAGAATAGCTTTCAGAATTTGAATTACTGTATTTCCCGGCAATTTCCAATATCCTAATTCCTGATATTGCGCCGTTCTCGATTTTTGGAAAGTGATTTTTTTTAAAATATTTTTTATTTTTGAGGTTGAGCTCTTTTCTGACAATGTTTTCCGCCTTTATAAAGGCGATTTTTTTGGAATCATACTCCATGCTGCACGGAGCGGAGCGCCGAGATTTCTGTCGCGATCTTCTATCTGCTTCCTCGCATGTTCTGTTCTTGCTTCACTTCGCCGCCGCCGGAGCATTTAGACCAAAATAAACTAGGTCTGCTTGTCGGATCTGCAGAGCGCTGCATTGTGCCGCGCTTTGGCGAGCCGCCATCGTACATGCCTTGGGGTTTTCGAGCGAGCCACGTCCCGCCCCGGAACACCTACCCCGCGCCCATACCGCACCCCTTGCCCGCCCCTTCATGCGAGGCGCAGCTAAAAGTGGCGAACGCTGTGCCTAACACCGCATCCCTGCGTCCGGCAGGTTACTCCTAAAAACAGGCGAAAAGCCCATTCATACATGTCGCCCAAAGTTCAGTAGATTTATCAAAACTAGTCCAGGGTGATGGTAAAGCAGTTGCTAAAAGCAAACATTAAGATTTCAGCTCTCATTTATTAGAGGGCATTTGAAACATGTAATTAGCACCTTTTTTTCTGCACCAGTTTTGCTAAATGCGCCGAACAGTGTGTAAAGGGTTTATCTGAATACACAAAAGACTGTTTACTGATAATCTGCATAGATGGTATAATATATGAATAAATGTATGTACACTTCTTTTGGATCGATGTGTGTGTTAATAATCACTTGACTTTTTGTACTATATACCATATCTCCTTAATTATTACTATATATATGTAATTTAAATCTATATATACTGTTTTTTGCATCTGTGAGGGATATGCCACCTTTTGCAAGTGGATTAATACATGTTTTTTTTAATTCTTTTTAACCTTTTTTAATTGTGACATATTGGTATATAATATATTAGGTGATATTTTGGAATAATACAAATTAATATTATTGATACCCAGAGTGTCATTCTATTTGTCTTTCTTGGTATACTGTTTTGTGGTATGATGATCACTGTATAATATTGGACCATTTTTTTGAATCGGTATTAAAAGTATGGCATGCTCTGATTTCTTTTGTCTAATAAACTGTCAAAAGTCAACAGCAAACATTACCCTAATGGAACTTTAGTCCTCTGATACCATATTTTACTATTTTAGGTAATGGAAACACCACTTGTCATTTAGAGAAAGGAAACTGGAGCTAGTTGATATTGATGCTAAATATAATTTAATCAATAATAACATAGTATTTTATATACATAATTGTATTGCATTTTGCGGACACATACAAAGAAGTGACATGTTAATTCTTGATCCGTTTTATGCATGTAAAATCCCCATGGGAAACAATTGTTGTGCCTTTTTGGAGGCTAAAGAACGTATCCAAGTATGTGCCACACTTTCTGTTACGTATTTAGATGATTTTACTCCTAATATACGCTTTGGGTCCAAATTTGAATGTCTGTGTTATATATTACATAGTTACATAGTTTGTCAGGCCGAAAAAAGACATACGTCCATCTAGTTCAGCCTATTGTGCTAAAGTGTTGCTAAAGTGTTAAAGTGTTAATGTCTGTTTATTTAAAATAAAACATAGTGAGATACACACTCAAAACGTATCTAAATACACATCAAATACATATCTAAATAAGCATTACAGATGCGTTTTTGGATACGTTTTTTGGATGCAGATTTCGGACTGATTTCAATACATTGATTTACGTATTGAAAAAACTTATCAGACACGCTTAATATTCTTTAATCTTATTTTTGCATTATATTGGGTAACAATTTGGGGCCTCACAACTAATTACTAGCATTCCTTACAGTTAAGGTTTCAACATACAATACATGCTTTCAGCATTCAATGGTGCCGCTACATAGCAGCCGGGTGTTAGCAGCTAATTGCAGCTAACACTTGGCGGTTACAGAGTGAGCCCCTGTAATAGCTGCTATTACTGCTGCAGCTATATGAATGGTAGCTCAGAGCTGGTCAAGGACCATTTGAGACTCAGACCAGGACAGAGTATTTGCTCTGTGGATGGAAGAAAGAGACTGCATCTATAAGTGTGCCAGAAGACCACTGATATGTAATCAGCATTTGTAATTATCATCAGAATTTGTAATAATCCTCCCACTGTAAGTAAGGACCAGAGTGCAAGAGTCACCAGAGACAAGAGGTGTAAATAAGAAGTGACTGTTTAATTCGTGTGTGTGATGTTGAACAAGTTAAAGTTATACTCTGTAAATCCATAAGGATTGCCAATGTGCCTGCTGCAAAGCACACCTTTTTGGTGGTCAAGTAGATTTTGGAATGGGTAGTAGATTAGAAGCTGAAGACAGTGCTGGAGGTGCAAGAGCAACCCTGCAAAATAACATCTAGTTGGGGTATGGTCTGATAGGGCGTTGCCTCCTTAAAGGGGTTTTGCCAGGACGTGCCTTATCTGCTAAGAAGCAAATGTAAACAAACCACCCTAGCTGAGAGAGAGAGACAGACTGCCAGGGCTGCATAATGGATCGTGTGAAATGTTCACTCAAATAATCAAACTACAACTAGTGGAATCTGTATACAAAAGACAACACCTTTTCTCCACAGCAGCTTGAAAGCTTCTTCATGTTCTCTGTCATCAGATAAAGCAGGGATCTACTCAGATAATCACACTACAACTAGTGGATCTGTATACAAAAGACAACATATTTCTACCCGGTGCCTTGAAAGCTTCTTCAGCTCCCTTTCATCAGATAAGAAGTGTTCTCTGCGCAAGCCCGGCCAGCAGCTCTTGTCATGTCGTATCTAATAGAAGCTTTTAAAGAGAACCTGTCACATAGATTATGCTCCCCTTGCTGAGGGCAGCATAAGCTAGTGTCAGACCTGCTGTTTCCAGCGCTGTGTCCCTTATTCTGTAAGATGCTCTAGTTTTCGTGTATTTAATGCTCAAATCTGCAGTTTTCAGCCAGAAGAGTCATTCGAAGAGTCCTTCAAAGAGTCAGTTTTTTTCAAACCCGGCCATTCAGAGGCTACCACGAAGCTCATAGAGGTCAGACAGCAGCTCATGAATAAGATTTCAGCATTAATTGCTCTAAAACTACAGCATCTTACAGAATAAGGGAGACAGTGCTGGAAAGAGCAGGTCTGACACTAGGTTGTGCTGTCCTCAGCCGGAGGAGCATTACCTATGTGACAGGTTCCCTTTAAAAGGTTAAAGTTCCCTTGATTTGAAGTAGGGTCTAAATAATGCCATTTGTGGCCAAGAGTATACTGTCCGTTAGATAATCAAGTAATGAAACTTTTTTTTATTGATTATCAACTGTACAGTATATGCCCACTCATACAGCAATGTCCTATGGACATACTGCCTGAAAATAAAACAATGTATATGGCATGTTGACAGAAGCAGGTGAATTGTCACAAATGAAAGAATATGTTGTACTGTATAGAGCACCTTTTTAAAGCTACAACTTGTTAGGCAGAAAAAATAAACAAAAAGCAAAAAAACCTTATACACTGTTCAAAAATAATAAAGGGAACACATAAACAACATAATGTAACTCCAAGTCAATCACACTTCTATTAAATCAACCTGTCTAGTTATGAATCAACACTGATTGCAAATCAATTTCTCCTGCTGTTGTGCAAATGGAACAGACAACAGGTAGAAATGATAGGTAATTAGCAAGACAACCCCCATAAAGGAGTGGTTCTGCAGGTGGTGCCCACAGACCATTTCTCTGTTCTCATCCTTTTTGGCTGTTGTTTTGGTAACTTTTGCATTTTATAATTGCTGTCACCCCTAGATGTAGCATGAGGCAGTTTCTACAACCCACAGAAGTTGTTCAGGTGCATCTCATCCGGGATCGCACATCAATGCCAACTGTAGCAAGAAGGTTAGCTGTGTCTGTCAGCACAGTGTCCAGAGCATGTAGCAGATACAAGGAGACAGGCCAGTACACTAAGACATGTAGAGGGGGCCATAGGAGGGCAACAACCCAGCAGCAGGACCACTTCCTCCTCCTTTGTGCAAGAAGGAACAGGAACAGCAGTGCTAGAGCCCTGCAATTTGACTTCCAGCAGGCCCCTAATATCCATGTGTCTGCTCAAACTGTCAGTAACTGACTGCATGAGAGTGGTATGAAGGCCCAAGGTCCACAACTAGGTTTTGTGCTTACAGCCCAAAACCGTGCAGGGCGACTGGCATTTGAAAGAGAACACCAAGACTGGTAGATTCGACATTGGCGTCCGCACGGATGAAAGCAGTTTCAGACTGAGCACATGTGACAGACGTGACAGAGTCTAGAGATGTTGCGGAGAACATTCTGCTGCCTGCAACATCCTCCAGCTTGACCGGTTTTGGCACTGGGTCAGTAGTGGTGTGGGGAGGCATTTCTTTGGAGGATCACACAGCCCTCCCTGTGCTAGCCAGAGGTACCCAGACTGCCATTAGGTACCGGGATGAGATCCTCAGACCCATTATGAGACCATATGCAGGTGCAGTGGGTCCTGGGTTCCTTCTGATGCATGACAATGCTAGGCATCGTGTGACTGAAGTGTTTCAGAAGTTCCTAAATTATGAAGGCAATTATGCAATTAAATGTCCTGCCAGTTCCTCAGACCTGAATCCAATGGAGCTCATCTAGGATATCATGTCTTGTTCCATCCACTAACGCCATGTTGCACCATAGACTGTCCAGGAGTTGACTGATGCTTTTATCCAGGTCTGGGAGGAGATCCCTCAGGAGAACATCCATTGCCTCATCAGGAGCATATCCAGGTGTTGTAAGGAGGTCATACAGCAGAAACAGGGGACAATTAGGTAATTATAACTTTTTTTGTTTTTTTACCCAGTCTAGCCCCATTTAAATTTTTTTTTTTCTGCCGGACAACTCCTTTAACAGGAATATGTAATCAGAAAATAACCCATTGTTTAAATTGCATTTTTATGTTAAACATATTCTTTAAGACTTCTTGGTGATTTTTTTAAAAATTTCCATATCACTATATCTTTTAAAAAATCCTTGGATCCTCCATTTTTTACTCTGGTCTAAGTCTAGTGGCCTAATTAAGCCAAAGCTTTGTAGTTTGTAGAGATCACTTCTCAGCAGTCTACTCGTTATTTTCACAGATAGGATAATGATAACAGGTAACACTAATATACGTATAACACGGGATCCACTATTCACAATAGATGATGGTCAGAGCACCCCCTCTCCTCCTCCCTGCATAATTATTTCTTCCCAGGTCACAGGGGATGCCAAGAAACTCTCTTATAGAAGTTAATCAGTCACTATCTGTGACGAAAAAGCCCAGTCGCCGGCCCACTTGAGGGACGACGGCCTGACTTGGGGTGTATCTCGACGTAGCACAGCCCTCTCGGGGTGCGCAAGGTCAGCCATATACTGTTCCACTGTTAACCCCTGTCCACACAGGCACAGGGAGACAAACAATGCTGCCACCAGTTCTCTCGTTTAGTTATAAGAGCGGTCCATGACCGACTTACAACCGGGTCAGGAACCAACCCTGGGGTAGCTATATACTATAGACCGAGTACTAGGCGTGTGAGGCCGATGATCAAGACAGACTAACTCAGATTAAAGTTTATAGATTTAATTAGCCTTTGAGGGCAAACTAGACAAATATATACAAAAGGATAATAGTATACAGGTAAGAGAGAGGTGCAAATACAAGCATGGGTTACAGACAAAAGGCAGTTAAAATGGGTCGTTACCTTTGGGCCTACACGGGGGGCGTATGTGGCCTGGCTGCTGCGTGTGGATGTTCCTGGAACTGCTCTTAGGTACCCCCCTCCATGGATCAACGCAGAGCCCACACGGGCTCCTGCTTATATCTGTGAGGGGACAGCCCACATGGCAGCCCCCTTTCACGCCCCCACACACCCCTGGGACGGTCTAAGAAATCCTCCCACTCAGGTCATTCAGTTTCTGATACAAACACAACACTGGACTATAACTCGGCAGGGCCTTGGCACAGAACCGAGCCGGTGGCACCATCAGAACCGGCTGGGCCTACACGGCGCCTGGATATCAGACACGCCTATCTTATGGCCCCGTAGGTCCGGTTCTGGATATCTCAGTCCCCATGCGCCCTATAAACCTGGAAATGGGGCTGTGCGTGCGGGGGAGTTCCATATTTTGAGATATGAACTCGCCATGCACCAGTTATGAGCTGGTTGCCTATAAATCGATATGAAATATCGGAGACGACCCGACTGGGTTGGATTGATTGAAGCCTTTGAAGCTTGGGGATTGAGGCAGCATTTGTTCAGTGCTAATTAAGGGAAAGGAGAGTTCTTTTGAGGTATCCAGATGTCCTGCTGTGCGAACATCCTACAGAAAGGCATTTACAATGGGCTTAATTAATGTGTAAATTGAGTTTTCCTGGGCTGGGGGCAGCTGTGATATCTGACTGATACGGAATTGGGGATGAAGTCATATTTTGGAGTGGATTCTCCTCACACTATCTTTTTACAGATTCCTTTGGCCATGTGCCCGCTGTTAAATGGGTTGTCTCGCTACAATGATTGGGTTTTAATTAAAAGATCTTTAAAAAACAAGCAGCTTTGCAATATATGTTCATTACAAATGTCCTACTGATTTTGAGTTATCCCTGGTAGTAGGAGTGAATCAGCTCCTGAAATCACTATAGCCACCCACCTGTTGATTTTTATCTCACTGGCTGTCAGTGCTGGTGACTCATCAGTTTCTGAATACAGGTCAGAGCACAGAGCCCCTCCCGCACAGTATGCTTCTGTAGGGAAGGGAGGGGGAGGGCTTCTGTGTCTGTGTGGATTAACCCTGTGTGTGCCTGCTCCCTCCTGCTCTCTACACAGATTGAGGAGAGCAGAGGTGAGGCTGATCTGTAGTTAGTAGATGTGATAGCAGTGAAGTGTGTTACCATAATCATGATGTGTCTGTGGAGCTTTGACTATACTAATAGAACAGATCAGGGGGGCATGTGAACGGTTCATATCCCTCCCTGCTCTGCTGTATTAGTGACACATCGTGATTATAGTAACACACTTCACAGCTGCCCTGTGTCTGTTCTGACAGGGTTTGTTTGTTGTTGCTTGAGATGTCCTTAGAGATTTGTATGATAAGCAGGGGGTATAGGAACCTTTACATCCCCCCTGCTCTGCTATTAGCATATACAGCTTCACAGACCTCTCCACACTCATAGATCAGCCCTCTCCCTGCCAGACACATTGAAGTAGGCTGAAAGCCTGTAGTGAGACAACTCTTTTAAGCATATCTTTAAAGGTTGTTGAAAGCAGCTCAAGCAAAATGGCTGCCCCCATAATGATATGAATTAAACATAATTAAAAAAAACTAGAATCATAAAATAAAAAGTCAAGAAGAGAAGAATACGAATAATTATCTGGTTTTAATTAGTTAAAAAGATTTGTGATACATTCCCTATTTTTATGAATCCTAATTTACCATCTTCTACCCAAGCTAAGGTTCTCCACTTCATTTAGTCCTGTCTGCAGGAATAGCAATAACAACCCATGGGGGAGCTACAAAAGGTCTTGTTCTGTCTTTTGTGGTCTTCCTCTAATTTTAAAACCACTTTCCATATGTCAGCAGTACCAGCAAAAATAAAACTTTGTAATATGTCTTATTGGAGAAAAATGCTTCATTCTTCTTTAATTAGCCTAATTTTCTCCCTCTTCTGCCTTTTTTTATCTGTGCACAAACACCTAAAGAGAATCCAGTTTTTCAGAAGAGACAAGGTTTCTGCTTCATTGAAAGCTAAGGTTACAGCTGTCCAAAATCTACTGAGATGCAGAGGAGAGGAGGGGAGAAACAGAGATGGTGCTGTTTGTATAGTGAGTGTCCTACCCCTCTTAGTGCTGGATTAATGGAGCTACATGGCCTTCATCAATGTCTAATGTCTTCTGTGCTAATGCTTGTCTACGGGTCAGTGTCCTACTTTCACTTTCAGACCCCTCCCCTCTCCATAGACTACTTTAGGCAGTTGTAACCTGATTTCTCAGTGAAGCAGGAACCTCATCTCCTCTGCAAGACGGAGTGCCTTAGTGATTTAAAAGTGAGTGCAAAGATAACAAATAAAAAGGGGTGAAGGGAGGAGAAAAAGAATCTGAATCAAAAAAAGAAGTATTTTTCTCTAATAAAATATTTTACAAATGTAATTATTTTTGCTTGTACTATTGATTTATGGATCTTTAAACGCTTATATTTTTTTCTGATACTGTTCGATGATCTATTCATGATCTCCAGCACTTTCTACCCTTGTTAAATATTGAAACCTTTACATATTTACAGATATTGGGACCCTTTAACTACCCGGTGACCATCCACAGACTATTGGGATGTACACACGCCGTAATTTCGGCACGCATTTTGCCGCATATTTGCGCTCTAGCATGGGAAAATTACGGTAATCCATAGTTCTCCTAGAGAACTATGGATTACACCTCCTCTCCCCGCTCAGACAATACAATCGTACTGTACGTGCGGGGAGATAAGTGACATGTCAATTATTCGTGGCGAATATGCGCCGCAAGTAATGAATGTCAATGGGGCCGTCGGAATGCCCCCCCCCCTGCACCGCGGGAGTACGCATTATTGCGAGCTCCCGAAAGACACAATGTACTGTCGCCGTACATTGTGTGAACATAGCCTATAAATGTCCTGGCGGTGGCCATGCAGAGAGTTCAGCTGTACACTAATTGTACAGCTGCACAGGTGGAGAGCTAGCAATCAGTGATACCTGGACTCAACAGTGAGAAGACAGGGATGGTTTATTACCACCACTGTCTTTTCAATCACTGTATATACAGAGCTCAATGTGCGCTGTATACACAGGTGTCAGCTGTCACATGACCACTGGGGCTCAGTAACTGCTTGAGCTGCTGAGTCTTATCAGACCCAAATCAGCTCTGCAGACAGTGCAGGGGATGGATTCCCCCTGTAACTGAGGCTAATATACCAGCCCCAGTTACAGACTAAATCACCACCAAAAAAATGAAGCCAAAATGACCTTTTGGGGGGCACAATATATAAAACAAAGTAACAAAAAACACACACACAAAATAAAATATTAATAAAATAAATATTAACAGCCCAAACCACAACTTTTAGCCCCAACTGTGATGACCCAAAAACTTTCTCATCAAAATATAACGACCATCATAGAAAAGTGACACAATTACAAAACTTATCTAAGTGCGACTAATAATTAAATAAAAAAGTGTGAAAAACACTATTTTCCCTCATATTTAAAAAAAAAAAATGTAACAATGACTTAAAAATAAAGTCTATCATATCACAAGCACAAGAAAGTGTTAATGCGTTCAAACCAGTGTGTACTATGAAAAAGAAAAAGGTTCCTGGTCAGGAAGGGGGGTTAATAGCCCGATCAAGAACTGGTTAAGGAGGTAGACCCTTTCCAAAGGGTTGCTAATGATTAACAGATCACAAGTTGTCTTGCTGCTAAGACCGCCAGCATTCAGCTGAAGTCTGTAAGTGAACTTGGCAGCAAGTGCTTAATTTCATTGCATCACCATCACTGCAGAAATAAAGCATTACACAGTTTCCTTCTAAATCAATGTCCTTTTATTATATACATGGACATCATGCGCTTTGTGGCCGCTCTCTGCTCTGGCTAAATCATGAGTGTTTTGAGCAAGGGGCCTCTTCTCTTAAATAAGAACTCACTGACAAAACATTTGAAAATGGGTTTTTATGAAATAAATATCTTAATTAAGCAATCCCAAAATACACACTATACTCACTTAACTTACCAGGATTGCAGATATCACAGCAGTGATATTGGTTATAGAATACTGTAATGACAAACTGTCCACCAGTTTTACCACATGCCTCAGAACTAATCCATGAACTATAGCTCCCACTATAAAATTTAGGTGCCCGATCACAATCAATGCCAGGCCCTGTTTCATCAAAACTTTTCCAAACAATTTGTTATCCAGGGACTCTGTGAAAAAAGAGAGAGAGAAGTACATATGAAATATAAATAGGTAGGCTACATAATATACATGTCATATACGATACATATATACCTATGTACACATATACTACTAAAATCAAAGGGATTGTCTCAGATTGATTAATTACATGTGCTGTAAGTACATTAACAATTCCTGTTTTCTGTAGCTTACTCTTCAGCTTTGCTGTTTAGACCATGACAGGATAAGCAGAGTTATCTTCTTCTCTTTATTATTATTATTTTTAGAGGGTAAGCAATTTAATGACAGTCTACTTTTACTGTCGGAGGCCGAGACAACAAGAAAGACCAAACATATTATTTGTCTTATTTATCTAGTTACAGCCACAAACTTAAATGTATTTTATTGGTATTTTATGTTTTGGAGGAACACAAAGTAGCAAGTATGGGCCCGTTTACACAGCTCAATAAAAATTTGTCCTGTTTTAGTGCGGTCCCCACGGCCGGGAGGGGGGGGGGATTTTCTCCACAATGAGCGGAGAAAAACCCTCCCCCTTCACATTGGCATGCACATTTTCCGTCCGAAAACCGGACGGAAGAATATGCAAGCACAATGTTTTTCGGGCGGCCGGCGGTTTAGAAAAACGTGGGGACTGCTGCACGGGTTTTCCATAGAACCCGTGCCATGGGGACATGACCTATTTGTGAAGTTTAAAGAAAATGATATGTGCTTTTCTAAATTTTTACAAACTAAGAAACTGAAAAGTATGGCATACATATTTATTCAACCCTGAGTACTCTGATATCCCTAAATAAAATCCAGTGTGAACAATTGCCTTTAGAAGTCACCTAATTAGTATATAGAGCACATATGTATGTAATTTATATTTAGTATAATTACAGACGTTTTGTGCAGACCTTAGAGGTCTGTTAGAGAAAATTAGTAAACAAACTGCATCATCAAAACAAAGGACAGCTCAGGGATAAAGTTGTGACAAAGTATATTGTAGGGTTATGTTTTAAAAAAAGAGCCCAAGCTGTGAACATCTCACAAAGCACTGTTCAATCCATCATCTATAAATGGAAGAAATTTAACACAACTGCATGCTCATGTGTTTAAATGTCCCAGTCAGATCTGGAAATTGCTATTCACAAATGTTTCTCAACGTTCACAAAGTATTGACTCAAGGGGGTATATACATATGCACACCACACTTTTCAGTTTTTTAATTTGCAAAAATGTGGAAAATCATGTATTATTTTCTCTACACTTTGAAAATACTTGCTACTTTGTGTTGCTATATAACATAAAATATCAATAAAATATATGTACGTTTGTGGCTGTAGACAAATAGTACTGTATGTTTGGTCTTTTTAAATGCTGTTTCTATTTGTTTTGTATTTTTTCAAATTTATGGTTGTGGGTATATTGGAGTTACATACTATCATTCTGTATTGTGTTTATAGATAGTACAAAAGTATGTGTGCTCTTTATGGCTGAAATAAGTGGGAGTTAATGGACAGAAAAATCTCATAGATTATTAATCATAGTTATAATTAAGGACGGATTGTCAGAAACGCATAAGTTTCATTACATCTTTACCTGATACTTTTTGCATATATACTAATGAATTTTTGTTTTTCATATGAAATAAAGGTTTTTGATTCTACAAGGCTGGAGGGCATTGCTGGTTTCCACACTTTCGGGTGATTACAATCCTTATAAAAACAACACTAGTAAAATTTACTTCTTCAATAGTCCCCATTATTATTTTTAATATTTTTGAAATAAGGTTGCCAATACAACCACCAAAGTTGATGTCAGCCAGCCACATGAGTAACAAATCTTTTTAGTTATGCAATGATATAACCCTCCCATATACAGTATCATTACATGACTGGAATTATTTGCAGGTCATATATCTTGCCAGCATCTTTGTGTAGTGAGATAGAGGCCAAATGGTTTAATACTCTCAGCTTTTTCAGAAATGGATCTAGCTAATAAATAGCTGAATAGACTATTTCACCTCACAATACGGGCAACACAATGATTTATATTGTGAGGACTGCTATTGGGAATTATAGGTCTCCCTACAACCAAAGTATTATCACCCCCACTATTACCAGTTATATCTTATGATCCCTGAAATAGTTATTAGCTGAGCCCCATGAAATTATTTATGGCAGGTGGGGGTAACAGTGGCCCCCTTTTCTTTTCTGTTTATTGGTGATTTTTTTTTCTTCTTTTGTTAGGGGTATATAGCACATTCCTTTGTATTTGAGCTTTGAATGACATGCTTTCAATTCCTATTCGATACTAACCCCTTTTCTAATCCTTTTGTATTGCAGCTGTAGACGGCTATGACTGTCTCTGTTAATTGTCTACATAACCTTTGGACAGTTGCATACAAATAGCATTTGTTGTGTATTAATGGCATCCCACTAAGAGACTGAAACAGACATTGAATAGAATTGACAAGAGGGAAGCAATGTGCTTAAATGTCTTAGCTTCCACATATTACAATGCATGAGAATCACCTCAACAGTGGGTAGACCCTCTGGAATGCAGGGTTGAAGAGGGTAAGGGCTGTGTGAACCTCAGAGTTCACATGAAAACATATGACAGGAGCTGTGCGATTGTTTCACCCATCAGTATTGTATCTGAGCTGAAATCATCCATGGTCACAAACCTAAGCCTCAGAACTCTAAGGTGTGTAACCTAAGTACTATGAAAAATAAGAATGCAATAGGGTAATTTCTGACACAACAACCACCCTGTATTACTAAATACCTGTTTATTTAACACAGCCCAATCTCTGCCTAGTAGTATAACTTTTTACTTGTCCGAGTAATTGCCAAAGGGACTTTCGATTGACATCTGTAACTATTTACTCCATTTCACAATAAGAAGGGTTGTGATTCCCTACTTAGATTATACCACAAATTCTACAATATTTAGAGGGAAGAAATTTGAAAAAAAAATTGTCCATATAACCTACTGCTCTCATTAAATACCCAACTAATATTGCTTCTATCTCTTTCTAGCCAATCACCCTCTCACATATTTTGCAATTATGGTTAAAAGAAAAACATGCTATATTAAAATTAAAGTGACTTAGCATAGTACCACATGGTGTTAAAGCCAATAAAGAAAATACGGTCATCAAGCTTAAGGTGTTCTATTGTATTAAAAATGAATATCAAATAAAAAAATTTATTATTTCAAATTATAGCAAATTATACATGACATTTACATACATCAGTCAATAAATCAATGTTACAGAGATTTCAATGTAAACATATAAAACTTATTAAATAACAAATTGTTAACACATCAAAAGAGCCTAAAGAGATAAATGTTGAAATTTTTGGTTGCTCCTCTTTGATATGACCTAACAGAGTATACTAGAAGGTTTTGTCCGGAAGAGTAGGCCCCTTCAGTTGATTTAATGCATCTACTGTGAAATACTCTTACTTTACTCACGCTTTTTAATTGTTTAATTGTTAGAACTAGACTTGAAGACTATAGATGATGTCCATACATGGCAGATTTCTTACAGGAAATTCTGCACAATGTTCTCAGAATTTTTGCAACATATCTGCCATATGTGAACATATCCCAAATGTGTATTCCTACCCTGCAAGCAGAAGGTGCCAAGTGACTGGCATTTCAGCAATGGGCTTAAAGGGGTTTTCTCACCACAGGCTTTCGCAGGTATCTTCTGTTTTCTCTCTGTCTTACAGCTTCAAATCCTGGGGCTTCAAATCTCCTCCCAGTAAGAGCGTCTTCCCTCACTGAGGAGTGGTGACATCATCACACCCCCTCCCTGTTTCCTCCGGAGTCGTCGTCATCATTCTGTGTGAGCAGTGGAAGGGAGAGTATTTCACCGCTCTGCAGACCTCCTTCAATAGTTAGTTCTCATGCCTGCAGAGCTGTCACCCCTCCAAAAGTCCTTATAACCAGGACATTCATGCATTGCTGTAAACAGTTATACATTCAGACCCTAATGTTACATAGAGTGACATCTTGTCATTGTGTCTAGTAGAGTGTATAACAGTGTGTTATATGGGGGGGGGGGGTGAGGGGAGCAAATCTAGCAGTGCCCAGATCCTTCAGATCTTTCACTTTCACACAGCACAAGTGGAAGTAAGCACAGAGAGTGCAGGCAGCCAATCACAGGGGGCGTGTCCCAACCAGGGTTGAACTAAATATGAGGCAACTAATCACAACAAAGAGGGAGTGGCCTGACCTCATGCTGCAGTTTTAGGTGTAGAACATACAGATTAGCTCATAGCTGCTATACTAAATGATTTAGGTAATACAAACCAACTGCAAAAGTGCTTATTTTTACTGTCCCCATCATTACAGATATGATCTTTGTAGCGAAAACCCCTTTAAGGATAACCCTAGGCCTGCCATGTTACTGCTCCAATTATACCCTGCCAGACTCAGGGTGTAACAGGAATGTGGTAAAAGTACACTACAATGCGATTCATTAGTATTACAGTGTACTGTACTAGTGATATATCCTTCTACAGGCCAAGTACCATAGTAAAACAAAAATTGAAAGTAAAAAAAAGAAAGTTTTAAAAACACATGTAAAAATACATAAAAATGAATGAAAACCCTTTTCTCATTTATAATGTAAAAATAAGTACTGTAATTGAATATAATTGGTATTACTGTGTTTGTAAAAGTCCAATCTATTTCATAGAACCTTATTTATCCCTCATGGTGAATGCTTAGCTAGGACTGCAATTTTGGTTTTGTCACCTAAAATTAAAATCTGGAATAAAAAAGTGATCAAAATAATGCATTTACTATAAAATGGTACAAATCAAAACTACAAAAAAAATATTAATAATAGAAAAATAATACAATAATAATAAAATAGAAATATATTATTGCTCTAAGAATATGGTGAGGCAAAGCAACTTAAAAAAAAAAGATTTTTTTTTTGAAGTAGTAAAACATAACAAAAGATATTAAAATTTGGTATTGCTGGAATAATACAGAGCCCCAGAGCAAAGTCATTTATACTGCAAGATGAGCTCTGTGAAAACAAAACCCAAATAACAATGGCACAAATGCATTTTTTTTCCATTGCACCCATCAGTATGTTTTCTTAATAATGAAAACTTTACTAAGTAATGTAAGTTAAGACGAACAACTTGCCCTCTTGACAGAGAAATAAAAAAGTGACGGCTCTTGATAGGTGGAAATAAAAAATAAAAAACACTGCCACCCAGATCACTGCTTCTGGAAGGGGTTGAACAAGTAATATCTTTATGTTAGGATCATTCCTCTGTTTGAAAAGTCTTGATTTCTCATATTTGGTGGGTGAATAACTACATTTGGTTTAATAAAAAGAGAAACATGACTTTCATTCACCTACAAACACCAAGTATTACTTCATGTTTGCTGTATTTTTGTGATCATGGTCATTTACATTTTTTTTAATGGACCTTTTTTTGACAAGTGAAGCCTACCATTTGATTACTTAGAAAATGTGGCGCAGCTGCAAGCAGACTGCTAGATAAGCCTGATGACAGTGGTTACTATAAAGTGAGCCATCAGGGGAAGGTACAGGGTCACACTGATATCTATGTTAAATAAACAATCTGTAATTATTAACGAGATTCATGCAAGGTTGTGGAAGTGAGCAAATGTGTTTCGCTTTTAGTTATTTTTGTTATAAAAATAAGCATATTAGGGCATATGAAGGTCATATAGTGGTTCCCAGCAGAGCCGTTTTAACAGGATTATGGACCCCTGGGCAGAGCACTGCAGTGGGCTTGCCCACATACATGACATCACACTTGGCCATACCTTGAGCCCCCCTCAAGCACACCCATATTATCACGCCACTTATGTCTGTACACCAGCAGCCTGTAGCCTACAAGACTATTTGGCAGGGCAGGAAGCCTTTGGCTCCCTGCTCCATCATGGTTTTTTAACTGTTTGCACATCCTAAAAACACACAGTTAAAAAAGCAAAGCCAATCAAGGGATCCAGGGTATGTTTCTTATATTCCTGGGACATACATAGACCACCTTGGGTCACTATACTTGTGTGGCCCCTGGGCAACTGCCTAGTGTGCCCAATGGAAAAGATGGCCCTGGTTCCCAGTTGAGATCCCTTTCTATGTGCTACTGTTGTGGTGGACTCGAGCATCCTTTCATTAAATGGACAGTCATTCATCTGAAGGAGCGCCATAACATACAACATTGTAATATTTTAATCCAAAAGAAATGTCTGCTTAGCCACAGCTTCCCAGACACAATCATCTATTTGCTGGGAGACAACCCCTGTCATAAAGAAAAAAATTATAGTATAAACACATCAACACTAAACACTACACATAAACACTACAACTGTTATTGCACATAGTCTGCAATGATGAGTTCTTCAGCTGCTGAAACTTAGTGATAGAATGAGAAAGTTCTGAGATGTATAAGTCTAATGCCCTTTTATGCAATCTTATCCACTTTAAACAATGTAGTAGATCAGCCTTTTATTTTTAAGAGTGTATTCTTAGAATATAGGAAAACTACAGACATAAACATAGAGAGGACCCTCGGGTCCTCTTCAGACCATCCAGTGATCATATCCATGTAAGAATGACAAGGATCAGACCCTTGTATTGAAAATGAGTACGAATTGTGTCATTCAGTAAAGAATGAAGAAAAACATTTAGAGTAATCGCAGTATGTTCTTGGTATCAATTGTTATGCAAACCAAGAGAACTCAAAAGAATTATAGGGTCATCACATATTAATCCCTAATTCATATATTCCATTCACATCAAACATTCTAGGATAAATTGTCTAAAAGTATTAATCAACATTTCATGTCAAGTTTAAATGCTATGGTTCAATAACCTATGTCTCTACAGATATTTTTACAAAATGCATACATCTCATGTACAAAGGAACATACCCCAAATATTTGTGCGTTAGGGAAGAATGTATGAAGTATGGAAGTATGTTCACCATCCACCTCCGTTATGGTTCTGTTTTATATACTAGTCATAATAACAGGTTGTACTAACACAGTGAAAACAATGCCACTTACTGTTCCACAACGAACACCATGTGTGCTGCTTTGTAGTGATGGTAATATTTCCCTATGTTCTGCTTTCTTTCTCTCTTAGTCTCTGTTCTCTTGTGCTACGATTCTCTGCCTGGGATCCACCTTGGGGAGGCTCTGCCTTCCAACCAGTCTGGCAAGTTTTAAAGCTCCACCCACATTGTGCTTTTGTCTCTGCATAGTATGTAGGTCCCCAGCTGCTTTGTGAGATAATACAATGATAGTTTCTTATTTTAATATATATCATATTATATGATAAATATATATATATATATATAATAATAGTATATATATTTCTATATATATATATATATATATATATATATATATACTATATATATAAGCTTTTTCATTATAATATAGAATAATAGTCCTCATATTTACCCGCAAACTTGTTTTCTACAGTAAAACATACTTTTTTTTTTTTTTTTGGCCACAGGGGGATCAGCAACAGCCAGCCACCAATCACAAGAGCTCAGCTTTAATAATTTTTAAAACTACTCTGCCCACCGAAAAAAAAGCACAGCTGCCCATGAGATTTGAACTGCTATGGGCAACAAAAGAAAAACATTTTTTACTGTAATTTTACTAGCTAGGCCCTGTAGTGTTTATATATGATCTATTGTGGGTGTGTTAAGTATCGTTATGAAGAGCCACTTTGTACAAACACATATAGTTACAATAATCAGTTTGTAAAGGGTTCGAAGAAAAAAGACAGAAGAGACCGTCCAGCCCTAGAATCTCCAGTTCACAGCCTATTGTGCATAAGGTGTTGATCTAGAGTGAAGGCAAAAACTGTCCCATGATGAGACGTAGAAGCCAATTGTCCCTCATTTTTAAGGAAAAAAATTCCTTCTCCGTCTCCATCTGGCATCAGTAATAAATCCGCCTGATCAATGACCCCTTTCTCCCAGAATCCTAGGTCACTCACTTATAAAACTTGTTATATTATTACATACTCCTAGAAATACAGCCATGAAAACAAACGCCAACCCTTTTTGAACCTCTGTTAGGTGAATTACCATGTCAAGTTCCTCTGACAGAGAGTTTCCAACAGGTCTCACTTCACTACTCTTACAGTAAAGAAATCCTTTTCTAATTTTATGGATGTAGAAACTTTCTTATCAAGACGTAGAGGATACTTCCTTGTTCTGAATACATTCCTTGTATACAATAAATCTTGAGCTTAGGAAGATCTCGATATTGTACCACTTAATATATCTTCGATTGACATATTTACAATGTCCCCTACTCATGGTCCCGAGGTCCCGCTGAAGCTGTCTTCCTCTAAACGAAATAACCCTTATTTTGTTATCCTTGTCCACCCATTTCTTTTTTAAATATTCAATTAATCACCTTCGTTGCCTTGTTCAAAGCTCTACAAATAATGTCTATTCCCTTCTTTTCCCATGTAGCACATGGTTTTCCCCCCTAGAACCTTGTCAAATCAATTATTCCTTGTATGGATGGATGGTCCCTGACCTGACCAGTGACAAAAGAGCTAAATAATAATTAGTAACAACACAGTCTGTAGGCTAGTGGTCACACGCTGATGATTGGTGGGCTGCGAATTTTCGGGGCGTCCGTATTTTATCGCTTCAAATACCGAGCAAAATTTGCCCCAGTCATTTTATGTCATGGTGTCCACAGTTATCTCATTGAGAAACTATGGATTAACCCCTCGTTCTCCTTCCTACTTTCCTTCTTCTTTCTCCGTTCTCCCCCTTCTCCTACGTCTTCCCTCCCTGCTTGCGGTACAAGATACGCCGCGCTAAGGGTGGGAGATAATGACATGTCAAGAAGTACTGAGCGAGGTACGACTACAGAGGAATACGCGCTGCTAGTAAGTGATGTTCTAAATAGGGAGGAATTCCCCGCCCGAACGGCAGGTCATATCGCCCCACCGTCCCCCCGCGGAGAGCTTGTGCCACGACAGTTATATGGTTGATCCGGGTGAACAATAGCTTATATTGATATCTCCAAAAATAATAAATAATAAATTAATTAATAAAGAAATAAAGCCCCCAATGATCCTGTTAGCCTTTGCAGATCTGCTTATTGCCGTGACAACTTAGGCTGCATGACAAAATAAGTTTTAACATGTCCCAACTAGTTGTTCCCAAGTCCTACTCCATGTCACTTTTTTCTCCCATCCAGTGCGTTTATCTTTCTTTTTTTTTCTTTTTTTTTCTTTTTTTTTTTTTTTTTTTTTTTTTTTTTTTTTCTCCTTTAACCCAACCACCATGTTAATCAATGGAATGGATTTTTTTTTGTTTTTCCCTATTCCTTCCCATGTGCATAAAAAAAAAACCTTCCTTGCATTAATCCCTGTATTAAAAACAACCTCATCTTCTATCTGCCATATATCCTTCCTCCCTGCCCAGGGGCCGTCCAACTTAATTCACATCCCTTTTGTAAAAAAACAAACGGGGAACCACAAGTTATCGCTCATGTTTGTGGTTGATCACTACGTTTATTTTATAGAGCGTATAATTATCACGCTGTCAAAGAAGCTGATATTTCTACTGTGTAAAGTCCCTGTGTAGAAATGATCCATTAATGAAAATATTAAAGAGGATAGAGGGGTGCCCAATACGTCCAAATACAGGACGCATGCGCATGTATGTACCGAGCCGAAAAGCGTAGCTGGGCCCACGTAGTAACGGGGATCCAGTCTGAGAGTATGTACCCGTTAATTACCAAGGTGTGGTGGACCACTGCCTTTGTTTACTATATCCACTGAGGCAGTAAACTTAACCCCCCACTGTCCAATAATGAGTCCCCGATACCCATTCCCCCCAGTTACCAGCAGCATACTCATATTAACTTACCCGAACCTTTTATGTCGGCACAGTAAATCACAAATACATTTAATCTCGTGAAGCCTCCTAGAATGACTCCCAATACTAAATTTATTACCAGAGCCCGCCCCATCCCCCCTCCCATAGCCCCCCCCCGCCCAACGCCGATAGTACCCCCCCCCCGCCTGATAACTACCCAAAAGAGCCCCCCCATCCCAGAGCCCCCCCACCTATTCACAGAGAGCCCGCCCGAGAGTGCCCCAGCAGAGAGTTCCCCCCCTAACCCTACCCTAATAATACGGGGTTTAGTCATATGGGGCTATAACCTGATTTCCATAATCTTTATATGGCAGAGGTGAGCCCTTGAACCCCCTTAATAAGAGGATAGAGGAAGTGATTGACAACTTTGCAACAGTGGAACCCAATAGGAATAATATCTGTACTTGTTGTAAAACTCTTGATCATCTTTGTTCTAAACCAGATCTACTTAAACTGACCAAGTATTAACGTAAAAACAGGTTTGATTGTACCCTTGGAAACGTGTGAACAGTCTAGTAAAACAGGAACATTTTTCCTTTACCAGTAAAGCTTTGGGTAAGAAAATAGATAAGTTGGCTAGGGGTAACAGTTGGATGTTTTTGGGAGACGGTCACTCAGATGCCTGGGAGCTCGTACGTAGTATTAAACAGCAGTGCTATTACTATATTCTTTTTTTCATGTTATTATTACATGAGAAAGCTTGCTTTTTGTTCCATTAGAATGTTTGGAACAATGAGTAGATGTCACCAGGGGTAGAGGAAAAATTGTGGATCCCTATATTAACAAACATTACAGCGTCTTACACAGAAGCCAACAGGTACAACAACCCAAAACACAAGAAAGCAAACCCCCAACAACAAATTACAGAGATACAAGACCCCCTTAAAACAACAGACCCGAGACCCCGAAAAACGCCCCCAACAGATCAACCCCCCAATCCAATCGATTCGGAGCCAGTTCTTGTAACATCCATATCAGCAATAAAAACCTTTGTTCAGTAAACAAAATAAAAATAAAAAAACAAAGTTGGAAACAATGAAAGACAAAGAAAAAAAAAAAAAAAACACCATAAGAAAAACCTTGCCATACAAAAGTAAAAGGAAACAAAGGAATGAACACAAAAAGTAAAGGGGGACATGTATAAACGAGGCTGTGCCAGAGGTCTGGCGTATTTTCAGCCCGACATCAGGCGCAGCCCCATACACATTTATGAAAAGTCTCCCGAAGGACCAACGTATCCAGTACTCGTTACAGAGTGCAAGTGGCACTTTGTAATGCGTCTGATTTTGGGGGGGAGGCAGGCTCGGACTGGGCCGCCGGGGGATCGATGAATCCCCCGATGGCCCCCCCGAGCCGCTATGGGACCCCGAGTGCAGTGCCCGCCGCTCCCCCGGGCCCGCCCACGCATTCCGGTCCCTGAATCGCGCCAAGACCCGGCCCGGGTAGTGGGGAACTAATGGTTCCCGACTATCCCGGTGCTGGTCGGCGGGTGGTCCAGCAGAGCACAAGCGCCACTTACATTGCACTAGGCCCTTCATCCCGCCGGGCGCCGGCCCTACGCTGGACTGTGAGGCAGTGTGGTGACCGTCACTTCACCGAGCCGCCTATGCATGGGCGGCAGTAAGGAGCCAGCGGCAAGCTCGGAGTGCGGCTGGGGAGCCGGAGCGGAGCCAGTAAGGTGGCTGTTTGGTTTGTTGTTTGGTTTTTTTTTTTTAACTACCTACAGGGGGGCCCTGACTACTAGGGGGGCCCGGGGCACAGGGGGGCCCGGCTACAAGGGGGGCCCTGGCACAGCCCCCTGGCTAAAAGGGGACCGGCTACTAGGGACCTTCTACAAGGGGGCCCGGCACTGGGGGACCCGGCTACAAAGGGGACCTCTACAAAGGGGCCCCTTGGGCTACAAAGACCCCTGGCAAAGGGGGGGCCCTGGCTACAAGGGGGGCCATGGCTAATCTGGGGGGGCCCTGGCTACTGGGGGGGGGGCCCGACTACTGGGGGACCCTGGCACAAAGGGGGGCTGGCTACAAAGGGGGGCCCTACTCCCAAAGGGGGCCCACTACTGGGGGGCCCCCTACAAAAGGGGGGGGCCCCGGGCTACAAGGGGGGGGCCCGGCACTGGGGGGGCCCGGGCTACCTACAGGGGGCCCTGACTACAAGGGGGGGCCCGGGCAAACAGGGCGGGCCCCTGGCTACCAACAGGGGCCCGCTACTGGGGGGGGGCACCCCCACTGCTGACGTAGGCTGACGTAGGCGGGGGGACGTCACTTCACCGCCCCCTTTGCAGGCGCGTATGGCCGGCGGCAGCTCGGAGCGGGGGACTGGCCGGACCGGGAAAGGGGTTTTTTTGTTGTTTTGTTTGTTGTTTAAAACTACCTACGGGGGGGCCCGACACTAGGGGGCCCGGCTAAAAGGGGGGCCCCTGGCTACAGTGGACCCTGGCTACAAGGGGGGCCCGGGCTACGGGGGCCTGTCCAAGGGGGCCCGGGCTACTGGGGGACCCTGGCTAAAAGGGGGGACCTGGCAAAAGGGGGGGGGCCCTGCTACTAGGGGGGGCCCGACTACAGGGGACCCTGGTTAAAAAGGGGGGGCCCGACTACCAAGGGGGGTCCTGACTACTATGGGCCCGGGCACAAGGGGGGCCCTGGCACTAGGGGACCCGGCTACTGGGGGACCTTCACGGGGGGCCTGGCTACAAGGGGACCCGGCTACAAAGGGGACCTGGCTACAAAGGGGGGCCCTGGCTAAAAGGGGGGGCCCGGCTACTAGGGGGGGGGGCCCTGTCGGGCTACGGGGGGGGGCCCGTCTGGCTACATGGGGGGCCCGGCTACCTTAGGGGGACCCTGGCTAACTACAGGGGGGGCCCTGCTACCTACATAGGGGCCCTGGCTACCTATAGGGGGGCCCCCTGACTACAAAGGGGTCCTGACTACAAGGGGGGGCTGCACCTACAGGGGGGCCCGGCACCACATGGGGGTTTGGGGCCCCTACAGGGGGGCCCTGGTTCCATGGGGGGGGCCCGGCTAAAAAGGGGGGCCCGGCTACCTCCAGGGAGGGGGCCCGGGCAATCTAAGGGGGTGCCTTAAAAAGGGGGTTTCTGGTACCTCAGGGGGCCCGGGCAACCTATAGGGGGGGACCTCAAAAGGGGGAAAACCCTACAAAAAAGGGGGGCCCTTTTCCCCCTACAGGGGGGCCCTGGCAATCTAAGGGGCCCTGACTACCACGGGGGGGCCCGACACGGGGAGGCCATACAATCTAAGGGGCCCTGGCTACCCAGGGGGCCCCTGGCTGCCTAAAAAGGGGGCCCCTGACTACAAAGGGGGCCAGCTAACTACATGGGGGGCCCGACTAAAAGGGGAGGCCCTACTACCACAGGGGGGCCCGGGCCCCCTAAAAAGGGGGCCCTGGTTACCTATGGGGGGGCCCTCTACCTACATGGGGGGCCGGTTACCAAGGGGCCCTGGCTAAAAAGGGGGGCCCTGGTACCTACAGGGAGGGGGGCCCGGCAATCAAGGGGGCCCTGACTAAAAGGGGGTTCGGCACCACGGGGGGGCCCTGGCTCCTATAGGGGGCCCCCTACAAAGGGCCCCCTGGCAAAAGGGGGGGCCCTGGCTACCTACAGGGGGCCCGCAATCTGGGGGGGCCCCTAACCTACAGGGGGGTCCTGACTACAAGGGAGGCCCTGACAATCTAAGGGGGCCCTGACTACGAGGGAAGCCCTGGCTACCTGCAGCGGGGCCCTGGCTACCTACAAAGGGGGCCCTGACTACAAAGGGGGCCCTGGCTAACTACATGGGGGGCCCTGACTACAAGGGAGGCCCTGACTACCTACAGGGGGGCCCCCCCCGGGCTACCACATGGGGCCCGGTTTACCTATAGGGGGGCCGGGCCCCTTCGGGGGGGCCCTGGTTCCTATGGGGGGGCCCTGGCTACAAAATTGGGGGCCCTGGCTCCCCTACAGGGGGGGGGGGCCCTGGCAATCAAAGGGGGGCCCGATAAAAGGGGGGGTTCTGGCTACCACGGGGGGGGCCCGGCTACCTATGGGGGGGGACCTCTCTACAAAGGGGACCCCAACAAGTGGGGCCCTGGCTACCTACGGGGGGCCGGGCAATCTAAGGGGGCCCTGACTACCTACAGGGGGGCCCTGACTACAAGGGAGGCCATGACAATCTAAGGGGGCCCTGGCTACCTGCAGCGGGGCCCTGGCTGCCTACAAAGGGGGCCCTGACTACAAAGGGGGCCCTAGCTAACTACATGGGGGGCCCTGACAAAAGGGGAGGCCCTGATTCCCACAGGGGGGCCCGGGCTACCACATGGGGCCCGGGTTTTACCTATAGGGGGGCCCGGGCTACCTAACTGGGGGCCCTGGTTACCTATA
The DNA here is from genome assembly GCA_025379985.1 of Phyllomedusa bahiana. Classification (NCBI taxonomy): domain Eukaryota; kingdom Metazoa; phylum Chordata; class Amphibia; order Anura; family Hylidae; genus Phyllomedusa; species Phyllomedusa bahiana. The sequence continues at coordinate 159,948 of JAODAL010002043.1, forward strand.
GGGGGGCCCTGGCTACAAAGGGGGCCCTGGCTACCTACAGGGGGGGGGGTCCTGGAAATCAAGGGGGGCCCTGACAAAAGGGGGGGTTCTGGCATTTAGGGGGGGCCCTGGCTACCTTAGTGGGCCCTCTCACAAAGGGGACCCTGACTACAAGGGGGCCCTGGTTTTCCACAGGGGGGCCCTGGAAATCTAAGGGGGCCTGACTACCTACAGGGGGGGCCCTGACTACAAGGGAGGCCCTGACAATCTAAGGGGGCCCTGACTACGAGGGGGGCCCTGGCTACCTGCAGCGGGGCCCTGGCTACCTACAAAGGGGGCCCTGGTTACCTATAGGGGGCCCTGGCTACAAAGGGGCCCTGGCACCTACGGGGAGGGGGCCCTGGAATCAAAGGGGCCCTGACAAAAGGGGGGGCCCTGGCTACCTACAGGGGGGCCCTGGCACTTATAGGGGCCCTGACACCACAGGGGGTCCTGGCTACCATAGGGGGCCCCCCTCTAAAAAGGGGGGCCCTGACACAAGGGGGGGGGCCGGGAAAACTAAGGGGGCCCTACTACCTACGGGGGGGCCCTGACAAAAGGGGGGGCCTGCAATCAAAGGGGGGCCCTGACACAAGGGGGCCCGGGCACCTACAGGGGGGCCCTGCAAAAGGGGGGGCCCTGGCTACCTACAGGGGGCCCTGGCTACCTATATGGGGGGCCCTGGCTACCTACAGGGGGTTTCCCGGGTTACCAAAGGGGGGGGCCCTGACTAAAGGGGGGTCCCGGCAATCAAAGGGGGGCCCTGATACCTCGGGGGGCCTGACGCAAGGGGGCCCTGGCTCCCAACAGGGGGCCCTGACTAAAAGGGGGGGCCCTGGCTCCTACATGGGGAGGCCGGCAATCAAGGGGGGCCCTGACACCTACAGGGGGCCCTGAACAAGGGGCCCTGCTACCTACTGGGGGCCCTGACTACAAAGGGGGCCCTACCCAAGGGGGCCCTGGCTCCCTAGGGGGGGGCCCTGACTACCTACATGGGGGGCCCTGGCTACCTATAGGGGGGCCCTCTCTACAAAGGGGGCCCTGACTGCCTACAGGGGGCCCTGGCAATCTAAGGGGGCCCTGGCTACTAAAGGGGGCCCTGGCTACCTAAATACTAAGGGGGGCCGACTCCCAAACACAGACTAAAGGGGGGGCCCTGATTTTCTGCCACTACCTAAAGGAGGCCCCAACCCCTTTAAAACACCAAAAGGAGGCCCTAACTACCTGTAACTCCTAAAGGAACCCCCTAACTGTATAGTACCTAAAGGAACCTCTAAGGGCCTGTATAGCCCTAAGGAGCCCCCAAACTGCCTGTAAAATACCAAAAGGGAGATCCAAACTCCCTGTAACTACCTAAAGAGGCCCTAAGTGCCTTAACTACCAAAAGGGGGGTCCCAAACTGCTTGCAGCCTATATAAAGGGGCCCCTAACTATCTACATTACCTAACGGGGGGAAACCACCTACCTAATTGGTAACCAGACTAACTAATTGGGACTCAACCCCAACACCTACCTACCCACCTAACGGGGGTCCACCGCCTAACTGTACCCTTTCACGTTCCTAACGGGGCCTGCTTATCTACCCGGGGCTAATTTTCCTCCACACCTGTGGGTAGGTACCCACCAGCCCCGCCATCGGGGTGGCCTACCCCTTATCCAGCGAGGTCACCTACCTAAAGAGGGCCTATCTAGTTTCCGGGGCCTCTCCCCACCCCCAACCCCTTGGATACTAGGCTTGTACCCCCTCTCCCCCACCCCCGGGTAGTTTGTACATGGGGGAATGGTGAAGAGAGCTTTTCTGGAAAAATTTGGGGTTCTAAGATATTTGTGTGTAATTTCTGCGGAAGAGTTTGGGCCGGACAAGTCATCATGGGGGTGTGGAACATAAAGAAAGGGAATAAAACCCATAAGAAAAGAACGACTCATCAATAAGACTCTCCGGGGTCCCGAAAGTCAGGGGTTTTTTTTTATATTTTAATTTAGGGGGACCTGAGCTGGTGTCAACTCTATAAGCTCTATATGGCGGTGTTTTATTTAAACCCGAGGTGTGTCACCACTATGTGGTCTCTATATGGCGGTGTTGTAGGGTTTTACCGACTGGGTCGTGGTCTCTTTAGGCGGTGTTGTAGGTTTTAAACCCAGCTGGTGTCTGGTCTCTATATGGCGTGTTGTAGGTATATCGAGCTGGTGTCGACACTAGTGGTCTCTATAGGCGGTGTTGTAGTCATATTGGCATTAGATAGTGGCAGTGTACATGTGTCCCGTTTTTAAAAGGGGAACACCTACCCTGGGGATAGGGGTTACACTTTTTCTTTCTTCTGGTGTTTTTTTTTTGAAGGGGGTGAGGGTGGCCAAGGGAACGTGGAGGGATATTTATGTGGGTGGAGGGGGGTATGGGTGGAGCTACTTAGCCCTGTGTCTAAGATTTGTTAGAACTGACAAATGTGCGAGATACAGATATGTGACTCTCTTGCTATTGTACTACACAATACAGTTCTGTTTTGAACACTGTATTATGTGGTAAAATGGGCGAGTTTATGTCCAAGAGGACGGTAATATTTTCATGTACAGTAGGGTGGGCCCCCCAAGATCAACTCCCCTATGGGCCCCAGACCCCCCAGTCCGACACTGGGGGGGGGGGGGTGTTTGAGGCAGGGCGCAATATAACCGTACAAAGCTATAGCTTTATAGCTTTGCTATGGCAATTTTAGGCGCATTACTACTAGAACGGGTAAACCATTTTCAAAGTGGTATACCTGAGCCAGAAATGTCGTGTTAGCGCTAGAACTGTACAGCGGGTCATAAATCAGGCGCATCCTATGCTATTATAAATAGAGATGGGCGAAGTTCTCAAAAATTCGATTCGGTGACTTAGCCGAATTTCCCGACAAAATTTGTTTCGGGCCGAAATACTTCGGGACGAATCGCGTTAAAAAACAGCTATTTCCAGGCTGCACAGAGCCTGCAGGGTGCTGTAGAACGTTGTGCCATGCTTAAATATGCAGAGGGAGCTTGGTTTCGTCTTCATACAATGCTGTGTTTTAGTATGACACGCATATGACTGCCGCCGCTCTTAGATTCCCTTCACTATAAAATTCCCTGGGCACTTAAGAGGGCAAAACTGACCAAAAAACTGAAGCGGGAATGTAGCCTGATAAAGTCATGGCAGCGAAAGCTGGAAAAAAACAAGCTGAGAGCTCAATTGGCAACATCAGTGACAGAGTGTGGAGGTGACGGCAGCAGCCACAGCAGCATGAGGTCAGAGAGTGGCACAAAAACAATCTGGAGGAGGCAAAAAGAGGAGTAGGCAACAGAGTGGCACAAAGACAGAGAGTGGAGGTCACGGTAGCAGCAGCATGAGGTCAGAGAGTGGCACAATGAAATTCTGGAGGTGGCAAAAACAGGAGTAGGCCACACAGTGGCACAATGACTCAGTGTGGTGGTCACGGCAGCAGAGACAGCAGCAGCATGACGTCAGACAGTGGCACAATGACAAATTCTGGAGGGGGAAAAACAGTAGTAGGCCACAGAGTGGCACAATGACAGAGTGGAGGTGACGGCAGCAACAGCATGAGTCAGAGAGTGGCACAAATGACACAGTGTGGATGTCACGGCACCAGCAGCAGCAGCATGAGGTCATAGAGTGGCACAATGACAGAGTGTGGAGGTGGGTGGCAATACCAGTCCCTGGTAAAGATTGGGGAGGCAGATGGAGAAACGGGCAGCAGATGTGTGGCTCAGGGGTGGGCGGCATCAGAAAAAGTGGCTGAGGCAGGTAGTTTGAAGCCAACTCATTTCTCACAGTTTGGGTGAAAACGTCATGGCTGATGTATCTGAGAAAAAGGCATTGGTGTGTGGAAATCCTGGCCAAACCACGCCTGATTCATTTTGGGAAAAAGGGTTTCAGTCGTTCCACATTTCCCATGGACAAGCGGTTTCCCCTTTGGGGGTAACGATGGCCCCCGCTTGCACTAAAACACCCCGCTCTGATTCCACACTACGGCCCGGGCCCCAAGACAGCTTCTTCACTGCAAACTCGGCAAGTTGGGGCCCACACATCCAGTTTGGCGCCCATAGCCCAAACCGGATCTTCTAACTGGGGTGGCAGAGTGCTGTCCAAGTAGGCCACCACCTGTTGGTTCAGGGTCTGCTCCAGGTCCCTGCTGCTGCTCGGGCGACTGCTCTCCTCACTAGGCGGGTGAAGGAAGCTGCTCATCAGTGACCCCCAGACTTAGGTTGCTGCTGATGGAGCTGGTACTGCTCCTACCTCCCCACCTTCCCCCAGCAGCCGTGGCAGTAGTATGTGAGCGCTGAAAACCCCCCGGTCAGACCTGCCCAGAGGAGGGACGATTGCCGCACAATAGGCGGGGGCCAACTGACTAGGAGGATTTCCCTATAGTTTTTGAGTTTGTCCTCCCTCTCAGCAGCTGGGGAAAAAAGGCTCCTTTTTGGGGACCGAAAGGCGAGGGTCCAATAGAGTGGAGAGCCAGAAGTCATCCTTCCGGATGGTGACTATTCGGCTGTCACTGGCCAGGCAAATCAGCATGCTGCGGGGCATCTGTCAAGTGACCCCCGAGGGGCTCCCTGCCTCCATCTCCACTGCATACTGCCACGGTGCTTGCGGGTCATCTCCTACGTCTTCCTCATCCCCCTCTACCTCCTCCAGCTGCTCCTGCTCCTCCCTCCTTGTCACCTGGTAAGAAAATCCACTCATTTCACCAGACAATGCTCCTGCCCAATTTTCCTCCTCCTCCTCCTCCAGTTCAGTCCCCCCCGGACTCATTGGGCCGGAGATGTAGTCGCCAATGTCTCCAGTCCCCTGCCCAGACAGATTTTTCAGCATCTGTTCCAAGACATGAAGCAGTGGAATAACGTTATTCATCCCGTAGTCCTGGCGACTGACAAATAACGTCGCTCCTTCGAATGGCCTCAACAAACGACAGGTGTCACGTATGAGCTGCCACTGGCTGACATCAAAGTTACACAGGGGAGTACTCCTGTCCGCCCGATCATCAAAAAATCGTTAATGGCCTTTCTCTGTTCAAGACAGTCGGTCCAAAAATGTGCAGCTGGAATTTTCCCAAAGGGTGGAAACATCACATATCAGAGTGTGTTGGGGAGGCCGTTCTGCCACTGCAACTCGAGGAGGGTGTTCCTGGCTTTGTAGGAATGGATGAAGTGCATGCACAGTTTCCTGGCCATTTTCAGAATCTTCTGAAGATCGGTGGAAGCTTCAGGAACCTTTTCACAACCCCAAATTTAACACATGCGCCATTCAGGGCACAAAGGACCATCCCCCTCAGTGCAGCGCGGAAACCATGTATTACTCCCATTTTTCCCTCACCATGGTTCCGATTTTCAGTTGGCGCGGAGAAAGCCACACATCGATTTTTTGCTGCATGACCCCGGAGCAGTTCCTCCCCTGTGTGACTTCATTCGCCGAGGCAAGCCAGGTGTAGAACTGCGTGACCCGCCCGTTGCCCTACACATGTGGTATGATGGAGCCGTACTTGTGGAGGCTGAGATGGTGGTGGTGGTGGTGGAAAGGGGGAGGCGGGACATTGGCGCAGGAGCCGCAGTTTGACAACGTGGAGGGGAAAGCGGCATCTCCTGTCCAAGTTGTTGGGGTGCCTGGGCAGGAAGCACATTCACCCAGTGGGGCCGTAAAGGGCATGTACTGGCCCTGACCGTAGTTACAGCTCTAGACGTCCGGCGTGCCGTGCACCTTTGGGAAAAAACCGATAAGCTCAAGGACTGGCCCACCTTCTGTTCTACTTTATTTATAATTGCTGGTCCCTGCCTTTTTGGAAAAAAAAAAAATTACGGTTTTGGAAACTCCCCCAAACTGGCTCGGCACAACCCTTTATTTTTCCCCTAAAAGGGTGCAGGACCCCCAATTTGGGAAAGGGAGGGGACGAAAATCCCAACAATTTTGGATGGGGAGCACGGTCAGGCTTCTGCCCCCTTTATGACGGTTTTTTTTAGAGGGCTTTACTGTTTTTTCTCTTTCCCAAATCGCCTCGCTGAACACTGCTGGCCCCCTGAGTAGAAAAGGAGCAGGACAGGAAGCATCTGGACCGGGGGGGATGATGGAAAAGAAAAAACAGCTCCCTTCTCCCTAAAAGGGTGGACCCCTTGACGGGCTGCAATGGAAAATGCGTGCCACGGGCCGTTGCTGCGTTGTTGGGGGGGGTGGGGGTTGGCCCACCACACCCTTGGGGGCCCTTTTTCCCCCCGGGGGCCATCGGATGGGGGATGTGCATGTGTTGACTCAGGGCCGGGGTTTGCCAACGTTAGTTTCCCTGGCCACGCTTCCCTTTCTGCCCACAGATTCTACATGTACCCATATTCGGCTCCTCCGGTGTCTTAGAAAAGAACTGCCACACTGCCGAGTAGCTGATTTTAATGCCAACGCTCCGCACTGAATGACTACTACCACCGCTGCCTTGCTGAGCCCCTGTGCCGCTACTTTCTTGGACCTGCAAAGCGGGTTTTCTACCCCGTGGCTGCTTGGCTCCCGACCTCACACTGCTGCTACCCTGCTGACTCACGGCCACACAACCCACTTACTGGCTGCGCCGCTGCCTGACACGCAAGCTGACGCCCTCTCTCCTGACGATGATGAAGCCCATGCTTCACCCGGCTCCCAAGTGCGGTCGACTACATCATCATCTATTTATGTTTCATCGTCACTGCTGTCCTCATCACCGGTCTTGGTATGCAGAGGCTGACCCCTCACAACATGACCTCCCATGCCACTCTCCACATCTATACTTTGCCACCTACTGCAAGAAGCAGGGGATATTGGCCCCATTTCTTCGTTGCCAAGTAGCTGCTGACTGACCTCCTCAAATTGTTCATCCTCGCCATATAGTGGCGCTGAGCCCAGACCACATAGTAGATCTCTGGCTGAGGGAACCGGATGGGACAGAGGCGGGTTGAGGACAGGTGAGGGCCGCTGACCCGCTCCTGGGCCATGCCAACTAAGGGTTGTGTCTGACGTTCCCACCGACTCTTGGCTGCGGTTGTCAGATGTCATCTGGGAGGAAGTGAATGACCTAGTCAACCAATCAAGAACCATTGGGTTTGCTGAACAACACACGGCCGCTAGATGACAGCGGCAGTTGTGGCCTCACCGAGTGACCCCTGCTGCGACGTCCCCTTGCTGTGCTGCGACCTGGGCCTGCCCAGGAAGTTTGTCCCTAAACCCTAGGGGGGCCCCCCTGCCCCCTCTCTGTTGACATATGGTTTGTTTAAAATGTAAACTTGTTTGATGAAGATATCTGTATATATAAAATAGCCCCTGTTTTTGATCCAAATGAACCAGTAAAAACTTGGGTAACCCTTTGGAAAAAAATTGCGCCCCACAAATGGCCAGGAAAAAATTCACTTGTATATGTCGTTTAAAAAACACTGTGTATTTTAGAAGATAAAAGCACAAAAGGGCTTATTTCCCTTGGATATGTATTATGCTACAGGCAAAATGCTTTTTGGGGGTTTTGGGAAAAAGAAGTTTTTTTTGTGCCCAACGCAGAAAAAACGTTTAAATTTTAACCCTAAATAAAAATTTGCGCAAAAGAAATGAGAAACCCAAAAATTACCAGTTTTTGCAGCTGTAAGGGTAGGGGTGGATCCATGGACCACGCGGGGCGATGGGTTAAGCCACACCGGGGTGGAATTAAAAGTGGGCCCCCGGGGTTTTTCCCCAGGCCCGCGCAAAGCGGGAGGGTTTTCTTGCGGGGGGAGTCCCCGGGAAAAACCCCATTCGGGGTTTGCCTGCAGGTGGCGGCCAAAGGGTAACGGGGTTTACAGGATCGGCGGGGGCAGGCTCGTAGTCGTGGGAAAGGGGGGGGCGTAGGTCAGGACAGGGGGAAAGTTTTCGGGACGGTGACGAAAGCAGACGGTGGTACATGGTATGGAAAGACGGGGAACACTTTGGATAGGAGCAGGCCCTGCGCCCAATTACCGGCGCCTCCCCCTTTTAAATTTAAACTCCCGGCATGCGCGCCCCCCCTGGGGGGGGCTACGCGCGGGAGCGGAAAACCCAGCAGGCGGGGAGCGCGGCCCGGGGGGTAAGTGAACCCCGGAGGGGGCCGGACATGGGGGACCCCGAACCCGAGTGCGGGACAGAGCTCCGCTGGGGCAGGGGCCGGGCACGCCTGGACCCGGGACAGTGGTGAGGGGGGTCCGTGGCAGTACCCCAACCCCCGGGCCCCCCTCTCTTACTGGAAAGAAGAAATCTCTGGATGGGTTGCGGTTTTTGGATATTCTCCCCCGCCTCCCAAAAACCTTCTTCGGGGCCGAACCCCTCCAGTCCCAGGAAGATCGCTTTTCCCCCCTTTTTCTCATCCGAATTTCTTTGCCTCGAAGACATTGGGCGATCAGCCCCAGACGGAGGAGGAACGGCCCCTTTGGGAAAAACGATTAAGGCCAGAGGTTTTAGTAAGGAGACAGAAAGAGTTGGGATTTTTTTCGTAAAGGGGGAGCCGGAGTTTGTATGACACCCGGGTTGTTGCGGTGATGACCTAAAGGGGCCCAGGAAACAGGGTCCCCGTTTATGAAAAGGGATCTTTAGGCGGCATTCTAGACGAGAGCACCCTTGTCCTGGGGAGAAAAAGGAGGGGGGGGATTCTTCTTTTGTCCGTTTTGGGTTTTATGCGCTAGAAATCGGGCGCGGCTGCGGGTCTGGGGACCAGATGGCCTTCATGTCTTGAAACCGGGTCCCCCGCCCCGGGGCCCCCGAGGAGGTTGCCCGAGGGGAGGAGGGGGGGGATGAGGCCAAGATGTGAAGGGGGAACTTCCAAGGGCTAAGGGAGTTATAAAAAAACCCCCCCATGGCAGTAAATTGGACAAAAATTTTTTCTTGACGGCCGGACGAAATGGCGAAGGAACATCCCAAGATTGGTTGACCCTCTCCACCTGGCCGTTCGTCGCGGGTGGTTGGGGGAGGGGAAATCGAGCTTCACTGAAGTTGGTTGCACAGGGCCGCCAAAAACCCGGAGACAAATTGGGGTCCCCGGTCTAGACAAATTTTGTGAGGGAGTCCAAGCAGCGAAACCATGGAGGAAGAATAGCTCACCAGGGGGAGGCAGATTGGCAGCCCTGGCAAAAGGGACGAAAAACCGCCTTTTGGAAAAAGCGATCATACACCCCAAATATGGTGTTTCCCGACGACGGAGGGAGGTCAGTTATGAAGTCCATCAAAAATTTTGGTTCCGGGGTTTGGGAGGGGGAAAGGGGGAAAAGTGGCTAAAGTGGGGCCTCCCGGCTTGTGACTGGCGTCTTGTTGCGGGCACAGGAGCCCAAAAGACAAAAACGAAGCCCCTTTAACACCCCTTTTCCCAAAGCCCCGGGTTTTCCCAAATAAAAACCGGGATATCAGGAAAAGGTTCTTGGGGGCGCCGGGATGGCCGCCACCAATGAGCAATGTCTCCATTTTAAGTTTACTTTCTGGGGGGAGCAAAAACGCACATAAGCCCTTCCAGGGGGGACCTTCCGGAGGTCCACGGGAGCTGCCGAATGAGACTTCTGGGGGGAATTATGTGTTCTGGAAAATTTTATTTTCACCCACCACTCGGACCCAGGGGGAAGAGGGGTCGCTCTCACATTTTTTCTGGGCTGGCCTGAAGTGGATCTAAAAATGAACCGGGGGGAAAAAAAACCCCCGGACCACCAAAGCCTGGTGTGGGTTAAGTCCCCTGACCCGGGTCTGAAAGAAAATTGGAGGTTCTTGGGGTCCGAGTAGATACGGAGGGGAAAAGGGGGGGGGCGCCCCCCAGCGGGATAACCCCCCCCCTCCAGACCCAAATTTTTATGGCTAGAAAGCTCCCGGTCGCCAATCGTGTAATTTCCCCTGGGGCCGACGAAATTCTTGGAGAAAAAAGCCCATGTTACAGTCTTCCCCGGGGGGCCCTTTTGCGTAAAAAACTGCCCCGGGCTCCCCAGATAAAGGCATCCATTTTCCAGGGGAAAAGGGGTTTTGCGGAATCTGGACGTGCAAGGATGGGGTCGTAGAGAAGGCGGACTTGAGCTTCAAAACGCCCCCCCGGCCCCCCCCCGGGAAATCTGGGTGGTTTGGGTTTTGTTTTTTTGGTGAGGGTCCCTTTTCGGGCCACCAGGGGTTGAGAAGTGGGGGGGGTTTTGAATGGCGATGGGTTCTTTTGCAGAAGCCCAAGAATCGCTGGAAGCCCGCACCCCGGGCTGGGCGTGGCCACTGCAACACGGCAGACAGTTTTGCGGGGGTCCACCCGGTTGGCCTTTGGGTCAGAGAATGACTCCCCCGGGAAATGGGAGGCTAGTTGATGGAAGAGGCACTTCCCAAGTTTTGGCTTTAACGGTGGTTCCCCCCGGAGCCCGTTTCGTACTTGACGAAAAAGGTTTGCGGGGGTCTCGGGGTTTCCAAGAGAGAACACCAGGATGCCCATCAAGGAGCCCAAACCAACACGGGTTGTGGGGGGAGGTCCCTGAAGACGTCATTCACTAGCTCCTGAAAGACAGCGGGGCTTTGGGGGCACAGTCCGAAGGGCACCCAGGTACCAAAGTGCCCTTCCCTGTTTTTAAAGGGCCGTTTTCCCAAATTCACGCCCTTGGAAATTTTCGGACCAATTTGAAAGGCCCCCTCTCAGTTCCAACTTAGAGAAAATTTTTGGTGCCCTGCAGGCTTTAAAAAATTTCTGGGGATCAGCGGCAAGGGGAAAGGGTTTTTTTTACCGTAAATCTTTTTTCAACCCCCCGGTTTAGCCTTATGCAGGGGGCCGAAAGGGTTTCCCTCCTTCTTCTTCATAAAAAAGAACCCCGCCCAGCGGGGACGAGGCCCTTGGATAAACCCCCTTTTCCGGAATTCTCCCGATGAACTCGGAACATGGCTTGGGTTTCAGGCACCGACAGTGGGTAAAACTCGGCCCCGGGGGGGTACTGGTACCCGCCAAAAAAGTCGATCGGGCAATCGTTGGAGATTCGGGGGCAGACTCTCGGATTGTTCCAGAGAAAAACATTGACGTACTCCAGTTTATTGGGCGGAAGCCCGGGAAACGACTCCTAAAGGGGTTTGGGCCCGCTAGGGGGGGGGAAGCCCCGGGCCCGAGGTGCCCCCCAAACAACGCCCCTGACATTTGGGGGCCCCCCAACGAATCACCCCCTCTAGTAGACCACCCCAGGTTTAGGAGAGGGGAAAGTCGCAGCCATGGGAGTCCGGGGGGATCGCCGACGAGGAGCGGGGGCAAACAAAAAGGGAATTTTTTTCCCTTTTTTCCCAAAGTGCCCCCACGTGGAGGGACAGTGGTTTTGGTGGCGAATGGATGGGTGGGCCAAACAGCTTCCCCCGCTGACAGTTTGAGTTTACAAGGGGTTTTTCCTCCGGGCCCGTTCCACCCGACACCCCGATACTGCTTCACTTGGGACGGGTGCATGAAGTTCCCGGGGGAGCCCGAGTCCAGAAACCCCGGGAAAACTTGGAACTTTAAATACCAGTCTCTGACCAACCTGCACTGGCATCAACAGGCTTGGGGAGGGGAGGTTCCCCTTGGAAAAGCCTCTTCCCACAGTCCAAAGGGGCGGGGGTTTCCCCCCAATCTTGGGACGCCTGGAACAATTTTTCCCCCGAAAAGGGTCGGGGTGCCACAGTAGAGGCACAAGTTCTTTTTCCGCCCCTGGGGGCCCAAATCTTTTCTCCGAGAGGCGGGGCCCGGGTCAATCTGCTTGGGGCCTCCGGGGGGGTGGGGGGGGGTTTTTGGGGGTTGTGGCGCAGGAGGGCCCTTTTGGGAAAAACCCGGGCCCCCGGCGAGGAAACCCGGGGAGGTTGGGCCTTTACTGGCCCCTTCTTGCTGAACTCCCTCTTCCCTTCAATGAAAGGGGTACCCTCGGGTGCGGGTCGCTAACCGGAAACAAGGGCACTGAGGGGAAAACGGGAGGGCCCCCTAGGGTGCCAAGACGTCCTTAAAATCCTAGAGAGCCCTTTCTTGAAGGGAGCACACAGGACGGCCTCGGTTTTCCCAAGACAGTTCAGAGGCCTGAGCGGAACTGGGACCACTAGTCTCCTACAGACAGTCCCCCTGGGGTAGGTTTAGGGGGGGCTGGGCTAGCGGAGGATTCATGGCCGGTTTTCCCTTTAACAAACTGGGGGAACTCACTGAGGAACACTGGAGATCCGCCGTCACTTTGGGTTGGGTTTTTGTCCCATAGGGGGGTACCCATGCCCAAAGGCCCCTTTCCCCGGGGAGGGGGGCTGAACCCCCGAAAGCCACCCCTTTCCCGTTCAACGGAATGATCAGCCATCAGATCCCTGTGCCCTAGGCATTGGGTGATGAACCCCCCCGCAAGTTTGGGTCTCCCGGGGAATTTTAGATAAGGGGCACAGCCGAAGCTTGGGCCCCCTCAGGGGGCAAGGAACCGGGAGAAAGGGTGGGAAAAACCGCTGGGCGGCCCGGGGGTTGCTGCTGCTGGACGGTGGGCGATTTCTGCAACATGGTTTAAAAGCTGGGTAAGTTGCTGTGCCTGTTTACCAGTTGCTGTGCGGCGGGCAACAACGGGCGGGCCGATCCGGGCCCGGCTGGGTTTAAAAACCAAACCCTTGGGGGGGATCCATTTGGCCCCCGGGTTCCCCCCGGTAACGGGCAGGAGGGGGGATCCCCCTGGACCACCGCAGGCGATGGCGGTTTAAACCCACACCAGGGAGGGGAATCTAAGTGGGTCCCGGGATTTTTCCCCAAGGGCCCCCGCAAAGCGGGATGGTCTTCCGCGGCGGGGGTTTCCCCCAGATCCCCTACCACTGGCGGGGGCTTGCCCGCGGTGGGGGGCCAAGGGTTTAAAGGGTACAGGGGCGGCAGGCAGGCTTTGTATTTGGGGGGGCGGGCAGGAGGTCAGGACAGGGGGCAAGGTTTTGGGACCCGGGAGACAAGCAGGATTTAGGGAGGCGGCAAAAGGGTTTGTAGGGGCAGTAACGTAAGCAGACGGTCCGGGACGCGGTATTGGGGAAGGGCAGGAACACTTTTGGGAACTTTACCAACGGGATTACACAAAGGATCCGGCGAGGGGGCCGGGAGGAAAGGGGCCCGGAAATAAATAGGGGGCAAAATGCCCCCGCCAAAGCCAATTACCGGCCCTGGCCCCCTTTTAAAATTAAAAATGCCCGGGGCGCGCGCCCCCTAGGGGGGGAGCTACGCGCCGGGGACGGGGACCCGACAGAGAGGAGCGCGGCCAGGTAATGAACGCCGGGGGGGGCCCAGACATAGCGGACCGAACCCGATGGTGCGGGACGGGGTCCGCTGGGGGGCAGGGGCAAAAGGGGGGCCCTGCGACCCGGGACAGTAGTCCCCCAGGGGGGTCCGTGACAATATCGGGGGTTAAAATGGCGTGTATTTTATGGTACAGGAAAAACAGAAAAAAATTTAATTTAAAACCCTTTGGTTTTGAATTTTTGCTAAAAGGAAAATTGCTTTTTTGGGGGTGAAAAAAAAATTTTTTTTTTAGGGACCACAACAGCAAAAACAACCCCTTAATTAACCCTGGGTGTAAATTTCGAAAAGAAAAAAGCAACCAAAAATTACCAACTTTGGACGTGTTAAAAAAGGCAAAGATTTTACCCGGGACGAACCAAAAGAAAAAATTGTAAATTTAAACCCTTTGGTTTTTGAATTATGCTACAGGGAAAATGTTCTTTTGGCGATGAAAAAGAACGTTTCTTTTATTGACCACAACAGCAGAACAACGCTTAATTAACCCCTGGATGTAAATTGCGCAAAAGAAATATGCTGCCAACAATTACCAGCTTTGTAGCGTGTTAAAATGGCGTGTATTTTACGGTACACAACAACAGAAAAACTTGTAATTAACCTTCGGTTATGAATTATGCTACAGGCAAAATTGCTTCTTTGGCGGTGAAAAAGAACATTTCTTTTAGTGACCACAACAGCAGAACAACGCTTAATTAACCCCTGGATGTAAATTGCGCAAAAGAAATATGCTGCCAACAATTACCAGCTTTGTAGCGTGTTAAAATGGCGTGTATTTTACGGTACACAACAACAGAAAAACTTGTAATTAACCTTCGGTTATGAATTATGCTACAGGCAAAATTTCTTCTTTGGCGGTGAAAAAGAACGTTTCTTTTAGTGACCACAACAGCAGAACAACGCTTAATTAACCCCTGGATCTAAATTGCGCAAAAGAAATGAGCAACCAAAAATGAAGTGGTATTTGGATTGTAAAAACGCTGTTTCTTTAAATGAATACAACAGGAACAGGCTTAGATAACCCTTGGATATTCAATGTGCTGAAGAACTGAGCAGATAGCATTAAAATGTATATGCAGCTGCATTGGACGCACACTGGACTTCAGTTCCAATACCCCAAAAAATCAGAATTAGAAAGTAAGAGAAGCAGTCTCTGAGACAAGCTGTGACACCCCCCAAAAATCGCTGTATAAAAGTGAGTTCTTTAGTATGAGATATCATAAGCAGCCGCGGCAGCACCTTCCCTACTCAGTACAGTGAGAGCGGTATGAGCTCCCAGCGTCGCGCCCGGACTTATATAGTGCGGTGACGTCACAGAATCCCGCCGGTCTCTGATTGGCTTCATCTCTGCACATGTCATGCAGGCTATGCCCTTCTTCCTCCCAGACGTCTTTGCCCCATGTAACGCCATGTGCTCGCAGCCATTTTATCAATTAAAAACACACTTCGTTCCCGCGAATTACCCCAAACTTCGACTTCGTTCAGAATCGAAGTTTTCCTGAAATTCTAAATGAATTCCACTTCGTTAGAATCAATTCACCCATCTCTAATTATAATGCACATGAAATTGAAAGAGTAGAAGAGACCTGGGATCAGATTTGGGTTGAGCCATGCTTGAATCGAAAGCATGCCCAGTAAGATTCAGGCAGTGTTGAAAGGTAGATTTACAAAACACTAACAAAATAATAAAAATTAAAATATAGACTTTTTGGAGCAAAACAGTCAAATGTTAGGATGAGATAGCCAAGAGGATTGTCTATAAAATGATGGTAGTCTCAAGTTCAAAGCTATAGTGGATGGTGAATTATGGAGCCTGAAAAACAAACGTTCAAACCATTGTTACCGTTTTGAGTGACAGCATTTTTTTCAATGTAGTTTTTCACAATAGAGAGAAAAGCATACCATTGCAGTGAACAAGATCTTCAGAATATCTTACACGTTACAGCCAAAAAATGTAACGTGGTGTTATTCATGAAGTTTATGCTAGTCTAATCCAATCCAAATCATGACACCCAGGGGTGGAAACGGTCATTGTTTCAAAAAGATTTCTCCCCATATCATGGAAGATTTCTGTGTTGACTAAATGCAGAAAATGTAACCTCAGTAAAACCTTATCCATGCAGATATGATACATTAATATTATAAAGTCACTTAATTTTCTCCATACATCGGTGATGTTCCACATCTACATATTAGGTAATTATCGGGCATTATTCACGCTGCGGTTTCTGTAGGTATGTAAGTAAAATGTAAACAGATAACATGAGTCATATTAGGGAGGTTATATAGATCTTAGTCCAGCTTTATTGCTTACTCATAATTGCATCTATTAACTCATCTGTTTTCTAAAAGTTCTTGATACACAAGTTATACAGTGTTTTATGTAATATTTCTAATTTAGACAACTTAATCCCTTAATGGGGTATTCCCACTACACACATTAATGACATATCAGTAGGATATGCCATCAATGCATGATAGCTATTGGTAACATCTCTGAAGAGGTCTGTTCTTGAGATAGATGTGGGTATCGTAGGACCTGCACCTACCACATATTTATGGCATTTTCTATTGATATGCAATTAATGTATATGTAGGGAATACCCCTTCAAGTGCCAAAATAATTTGGGGCTTAATAATCACAGGTTTTTTAAAAAAAATAATTCCCAATTAAATGTTTATTGAAAAATAAGTTTTTACAAAAAAGAAGAGATGTTATCAAAAGTCCAAAACACAAATGGAAATAATCATTGAAAAACAATGAACATAGCTAAGGAGAATAATGATAACTAAAACATATAATACATAATACAATCAGAATGGGCAAATAAAGATTACACACATAGGACAAAAACCTGTAAGTTGTCTTAGAGGAGATTCAAATGAATCAGTATAATAACCAGACTAAAGATTCAGATCTAAAGTTCCCATTGCCTTCTGAAAACTAAACAATAAGCAAAAAAAAAAAAAAAGAGGTTGTTGGGGACAGGGAAGAGAATGTAAAACACCAAGATGGGGAGAGAGAAGGAAGGGGAGTAGTCTATAAGCGCTGTATATACACATCAGCGCCACAGGGGGCATGCTGCAAGGCTTTCATCATACCCTCTGCGATGCTGGGTCTCCTAGGCCAGAAGACTACACTTCCCGCCCAGTAAATCCCGGTAGCAGCGTGCTGGCATAAGAAGCGTGATGACGTCATGCCGCTTATGCCAGACTTAGCAGCGTGGCGGCGGAACAGAGAGGCGAGTACCTTTATTTTCTTTTTACCCTTTACAACTACCTATCTACCTACAGGGGGGCATATACCAACCTACAGGGGCATATATCTACCTAAAGGTGGCATATAACTACCTAAAGTGGGCATAAACCTACCTACACAGGACATATAATTACCTACAGGGGTTATGTACCTACCTACAGGGGGCATATATCTGTACCTACAGGGGCCCTATATATCTACCTACTAGGGACTTATATACATACCTATGCGGGGGACACTATACCTACCTACCGACTGTGGGGATCTATATTCCTACCTACAAGTGTCCTATATACCTACCTACTAGGGACCTATATTCCTACTTTTTGGGGAGGCCTATATAAGTAGCTTTCTACTTAATAAGGGACCTATATACCTAACTATTGGTGGACCTATAAGTCTGCCTAACTAAAGGGGCACTATACACCTACCTAATTAAGGAGACATCTCCTGTGAGTCACTGGATGTAACTGCACTGTAATCACTTATATGTCTGCAGAGCTTGTGTACAACTGGTATCTACCACTATATGGTCACTGTATAATAGTAATATTGGTTGTAGTATAACGGCTTACATTCAGTAATGGTATGTTGTATTATTCAGCCACTATGTGGTGGTGATATGTGGTCATTGTGTTGCAATATTATTTATCCACTATGGTGTAGTGATATGTGAGCACGGTGTTGCAGTAGTATTCGGTCACTATGAGCTGGTGATATGTGGTCTTAGTAGGATATTGGTAATATTAGCCTTGGGATTCTGGTTTCGTGTAGCAGTGTTATTTGAGAACTGTATGACTATTATTTAGTAGTTTTATACACAGAACTTTGTATACTTGTTTTGTATATTCGGGCTCTGATTGATGGTGATGCACTGTGTAACAGCGTGGCGCAACATGTTAAGGGAGGGGAGACATTTATTCATCCTGACCAGAGTGCAATTTAGCCTAGAAACGGCCCCTCATATGAACTCCATTAACAGACCCCAAAATTAATAAAGTTCCTCAAGCCAGGAACCCCCCCACCCCCCTGTACACAGACCTCATACAAGTGGTAAGTATTGAACTCGTCATTAATTTTCTAAATAAATATATTTCTAAAGACTATTGACATGAAAGTTGAAGTATGTTTTGCATCAATAAGAATGTGAAGGTCTTGAGACAGTTCACTGGTTTTACCCATCTTGGTAATGAGACACCTTTTTATAGGACATCAGTTGAACCAGCTGAAATAATTTTTAACTAAGTGGCAGGATTGTTTTCTAATTACTGATAGATTTCAGCTGGTATACATTCCATGGCTTTTTGTTCCTCTCTTTCTCCATGTGTTCAATACCTGTTCCCTGTGTCATTTTTTCATTATCACACATAATTTATGGACATCTATGGTTTAATTTCTTTGCCTATGTGGATTGGATGTTACTAACATCTGGTAAGAATTTCAGGAAAAAAATCTCCTCCAGGTCAGACAACTAAAAAATAGAGACCCCAGCCACCCTCGTTTATACAGACACCCCTACATACACAAACTTTAAATTGGAGTACCTCTTAAATTTACAGACAACTAGATCATATCCCTCTCTATGTATACAGATCCTCAAATAAAATCTCCTTTACTTAACAGGCCCCCTCAATGAATACAGACCCCAGATAAAATCACATAAAAAATATAGATTGTGGCACCAGGCAGGGATGTCCCCTCTGTCCTCTCCTCTATGTCTTGGCTATGGAGCACCTGATGCAGGCCCTCAGGAGTGAACCAGAGGTACAGGGGATTTCCGTAGATGGCCTCCATCTTAAATGTTCCGCCTTTGTGGATGATTTGCTATTGTACCTCACGGACCCCACCTCCTCTCTGCCGGCAGCATTACGGGTCTTGGAAGAATATAGCTCACATAGCAATTATCGGATAAATGTAACAAAAAGTTCTGCCCTAAGCCTCAACATCCCCCAAACCATGCTAACATCACTGAAATCTTCCTTCCCTTTCACTTGGGAGACCTCGCCCTTAAAGTACTTAGGAGTTAGGATCCCTTCGACGCCAGACCTGACGTACGATCTGAATTTCGCTCCTTTTCTTTCTAGACTCCATCAAGACCTTATAAAATGGGATAGAAAGGACTATAGGGCGTATAAATATATTGAAAATGAATATTCTCCCTAGACTCCTGTATCTCTTCCAAGCAATCCCTATTAGGCTTCCCAAACCTTTCTTCGTCACGCTCCATAAGCTAGTGTCTCAATTTGTGTGGGCTAGGGGTCGCCCCCGGATATCAGAGAGGACACTGATCCAACCGAAACTGGAGGGCGGCCTGTCCCTTCCGGACTTCCAGGCTTACTATTTGGCCGCAGTGGCAGTCCGTATCCTGGATGCATTCAATGGCGTGGTTCACAAATTGTGGGTTCTGCTTGAACATAGGCTATATAAGGCCCCAATCGCGGCCTCACCATGGTTACCGGTCTCAATACTACCGAATAGTGCAGACTTCAACCTACGTATGTAGATCATTTGCCTCTAAGTTGAAAATATTTAGTACAGGGGGCCCATGCACTCCACTCCTGGGGAACCCAGCTGTCCCGGAACCCCTCACCGTGCCGTTGGCCCGCTTATTAGGGGGGTCTGTTCCTCTATCTGTGATAGATGGGGTTCTGTCACCAAATTCCTTAAAGGATTATGAGGAACTGACAGGGGACACGGGCACAACCCACTTCGCCAGATTCTCTTATTACCAGCTTCGCAGCTTTTATATGAAGTGGAAACAGGTCCTGTCCGTTCACAGGCCCCTTACTATGAATCGTGGTGCTTTGGTAGATACTCAGAGAAGAGTGCCCTATCTGGCATTTACAGGCTTTTAGTCAGCTCTCAAGCAAATGGCAAGCTTCCCTTTCAGCTCAGCTGGGAAAGAGAGCTGAACTTGACCCTATCCGATGAGGACTGGCTCAAGACGTTCAAGTTAACTCATAAATCCTCAGTGTCTTCCAAGGCCCACGAACTGAACTATAAATTGTCACCAGAAGGTACTGGTCCCTGCTTTCTTAACCCCTTAAGGACCAGGCGGTATTTTTGGTGACACGTTCGTTTTTCCCTCCTCGTCTTCTGAAAGCCATAACTTTTTTATTTTTCCACCTACATAGACAAATGAAGGCTTTTATTTTGCGGGACAAGATGTACTTTCTAATGGTCTTATTCACTATACTATAGAATATACTGGGAAACCGCAAAGAAATTCCAAATGGGACAAATTGTGAAAAAAAAAACATTTTCGCCATGTTTGCGGGGGGTTTGCTTTTATGGCGTTCAATCTTCGGTAAATAAAATGTGTTATCTGTATTCTACAGGTTGTTACGCATCCGGCAATACCAAACATGTAGGGTTTCCATTCTGTTTTGGTCCCGTAAAAAAATTCCAAACATTTTCTATCTTTGAAATTTGCGCCACGGCGCCATTTTGTGCGACCAATAACTGTTGTGTACTAACACCTATGGACATCAGTGAGGGGGCATTTTTTGCGGGTTGAAGTGTACTTTTTATCGCTAGCAGTTGGGAATGCATGCGACGTTGTTGATCATTTTTATTCCATTTTTTGAGTGACGTAAAATGACCAAAAAACGCAATTTTGGCGTTTGGAATTTTTTTTCTTCTACGGTGTTAAGCGTACGGGATAAATGATGTTATATTTTTATAGATCGGACTTTTTCGGACGCGGCGATACCAAATATGTGTAACATTTTTATTATTTTAATGATTTTATTTGTAAAGTGGGGAAAGAGGGGTGATTTGAACTTTTAATACTTTTTTTTTTGTACTTTAAAACTTTATTATTATTTTTTTTTACTGTAACATTTAGTCCCCCTATGGTGCTTGACCACTAGGGGGCGCGATTGTTAATACAACCTAATGCATTGCATAGGCAATGCATTAGGGTATACAAAGATGGCTGTTTCCCCACTTCCTGTCTGCGGACGGAAGTGGGGCAAACCGGCCAGGGTAAGTGACGGGAGCCTTCACAAGGCTCCCCACCACCATGCCCGGTCGTCGGATCGGCGCAGCATAGCTGCGCTGATGCCGATAACAGTAACGATCGGTGCGCGGCACCGCACGGCGTTCATTCAGACGCCGCGGCCAACTTTCCCGCCGTGTCTGATGAGTTAAACAGCCCCAGCGGGAGGAACCACCCGCCGGCGCTGTTACTGCCGGGTGTTAGCGGCTATTAACCGCTAACACCCGGCGGCTGTGCGGGGGGGTCGCGGAGCGATCCCCCTGCAAAGCCCCTTAGCGGCCCTGGGACGTACTCATACGCCCAAGGTCGTTAAGGGGTTAAACACCCTGTTTCCTTCCTGTCCAAGTGTTTGCTGGCGATGTGAGAAGGAGAGGGGCACTATGTCCCACGTCTGGTGAGGGTGCTCAGTTTTGCAACCGTTCGGGAGGGAGGTTATTGATGTTATCTACAGAGTAACTGGAATAAAGATCCAGAACTCTCCTGCCACAGTGTTGCTCTTTGATATCCCGCTCCCTACCACCCTCCTTAAGTCCCACCTCATTGTATTTATGCTCCTAGCAGCCAAAACATTAATTCCTAGACTTTGGCTATCCAAAGCCCGCCCATCATTGATGGATTGTTCCGGGAGGTGCATGTCCTTCAGTGGCTGGAGGAGTTCAGAACCGACTCACGTTATGCTATAGTAAATATCTATACACATGAGAGGATTGAATCTCATTTAGCGGTTCTGACCAATACCTCTCGTGTCCCTGAGGGGGACCTCCTCAGGCCCACCCTGCTGACCTGAACTTTCGAAAAGGTGGAATGTAGGTCACGAAATACTTTAAATCGTCCCCATGATAACCCGTTGCAGGGGCGAAACCCCCGGGGTAGCTTTTTGCTAGGGGCCCCCTGTGCTTGGGGGGGCCCCCGGGGCAGCTGCTACCGGGCGTCCGCCCCCCGGGGTAATGCCCTCCTGGGCCCCCCGGGCAGTGAACTTAACAGTTCACTGCAGCGGGGGGGAGCTGTGGGGCCCGGCGCATACCCCTTGAACGCCAGAGGCGCGCTGGCTGGAGCTAGCAGTACGGAGCGGCGATGCTCGCTCTGCTACTTCCCCTTCCCGGCGCTCTGTGGCACGGGGCGCGGCGGTGCGTAAAAACCCCCGCCCCGCCCGCCGCTGAGCGAGGGGGCTCCCGGGGAAGAGCAGCAAAAGGGAGGGAAGCGGCGAGGGGGGGAGCGTGGCCCGAGGTGAGTGGGGGATTTCTTTTTTTACCTACCCCATTCCCTCCCTTCCCCCCCATATGCTGCCTTTAAAACCCCCATATCCTGCCTATACAGCCCCCTTAGCCGCCTATCACCCCCATATCCCTGCCTATCCCCCCCATCGCATGCCTATACACCCCCTATATGCCTGTATACAGCCCCTTTTATCCCTGCCTCCCTATACAGCCCCCAACCCTGCCGTTACCCCCACAACCTGTCACTTTAGGGGCCCCCTTTAGCTACCTAAACCCTACCTATAGGGCCCCTATAGCCCCCAAACCCCCTTTACCTGTAGGCCTCATAGTCCCCAAAACCCTGCCTGCCTATAGGGCCCCCTTATGGCAACCTAAAACCTTGTTTTTGGGGCCCCATATTCCCTATTAAACCCTCCCTCCCTAAATGACCCCTTAGCAGGGGGGCAGGTGCTGGAAAAGTCATGTTCTAAAAATTTTGTGTCTAAAATCTGCAGGCACAATGGTGGGGAGTGTCACATAAAGGTCTGGACGGATGCAAAAAAAAGGGAAAAAAGTCTTTGATGGTCAGAAAAAAACGTCCCCTGGGGTTCACAAGATGTAACTGCATGTAATCACTTATATGTCTGAAAGGCTGTGTACATGCTATCTCCCATATGGTCACGGTTGGAGGTAATATACAGTCTGCGAGCCTGTGTACATGCTATCTACCACTAATGGTCACTGTCGGAGGTAATATCGCTGCGAGCCTGTGTACACTGGTGTCTACCACTATATGGTACTGTATGGTGGTTATAAAAGTCTGCGGCCCTGTGTACACGGTGTTCCACTATTTTTGGGTCATGTAGGGAGGAAAATATCAGTCTCAGGGGCCGTGTACATGGTATATACCACTATATGGTCATTATTATTATATATTATTTTTATTAGACAGTTTTGGTCTTTGTGTATGATCAGTAATAGTGTAGGGGTACTATTCATCACTATGTGGTGGTAATTTGTGGTCGTGTTCTGGTGGTATAACGGTCCTTAGTAAAAGCGTTATTGGTAAGCCCTCTTAGTATGGTGGGATTTGTTGTAGCAGTTGAGGGGGATATGTAGGGGGAGGATTTGCCCTTGTATTATCTACATTATCTAACAGCAGTCCTGGGACATGGCGTGGTAGGGAGGGGGGGGGGGGGCCCCCTCCCAAAAGTTTTCTTTGGGGCCCTGCTTCTGTTCGACCCTGAGCGATGGTTTGGTTTTTCTTTCTGATTCTTATTCTTTTTTTATCCTCTTTGGTTCTTGATTAAGTAACAGGTTAGGGTTTCATTTTAAAAAAGTGTGCCCCTGCTCCCCCTATCTGGGACACATTTGTGCCAAGAGGCAGTAACCTCGAGAGCTGAATTTCTTTTACCTCGTGGTTGGGCCTCTTAAGCCCTAGACAGTTGGGGCACTTGGCTCACACATTACTGGTTTGACTTCAGATGTTTATGACAACGGTTATTGTATTACTTGCATGTGAACATTGTAAGCTCTTGTATGAATCTGCATGGTACTTGTTGAAATGTATGACCTCTGTTTTGTAGTTACTTATGTTTTCTAATGCCTTTTTCCTAATAAAGACTTTGGAATACGAAAAAAAAAATAGATTAAGACCAGGCTCCCTTGTCTATAAAGACTTCGCCCCAAAATATACGGGCCCATAAAAAATAACAGCTCCCAGATCAAACCCCAGACCTAATTTTCCCCACCCTCAATTATAGACTCCAGTACCTCATAATAACATGATGATTTGAATTCGATGAGGGGGCATAATTATTATGCTGGGCAATCACAAAGGAGATGAAGTGTGCTGGTCACAAAAAGGGGGGCAGCGAGGATACTCTTTTAAAAAAATCTTCATGAACTGGCAGGTTCATACTAAGCGCTTATTCTGAAAGCAAGTCAGCATAGTTCATTGCAGTGTCCTAGCAATAGGGAACGTTTAATGCTGGTTAAAAAAAAACAAAAAAACACTTTTTAAATAATACAGTTGTTAAATGGTCAAATATCTTTTTTTACATGTGCTTCAAAACATTAAAAACCAAGACTCACAAGTCATTTCTCTAATTTTTAGTCGGTTTCTTTTTTATGTTCTTCATCTGGGCTCATGAAGGCTTCTTCCAGTCACAATTGATGTCTGCACACAAACTCCTTACCCCATTTCTGTCCCTAGTGCCACTCTCAGTCACCACACACAGTAATAGTGCCATTCTGCCCCATTTTTCCCCCCCAAAAAGTAATAGCACCCCCTACAACAATAATTCCTCAATTTGCTCCACAGGAGTGGTGCCCTCTTATGTGCTACTACACAGGCATATGCCTCTTGTGTGTCCCACACTTTATTAACACCCCCCTGTGCCAATGTAAAATATGTGTGGCGGTGCGGGTGATGTTCGTTGCATTAAGGATTTTCAGAGACATAATAAGGTTCTTGCAGGTTTGACTTGTGGCCAATTCACTTCAAAGAACACTGTTACAATTTTTTACACTAAGCACATATAGCAGTATAACTCTTGACCATTTTTTTAGCAGCGCCAGACCTTTTTTGCCAAATACGATTTGCTCAAAGCAGAGCGCGCTTGCCCCCTTTCCTAAACCCCCCCAGGTGGTCTATCTTTCTCAGATACTGCTGCTGGAATGGTATCCCTCTTCCAGCTTCTTGTGGCCCAAGTGTAGAGGGGTAACCTGCTTCTGGGCCACAGCCGATTTGAGACCAGGACAACCTCTTTTAGTAGAAAAACAAATTTAAAATGTAGAACATATAGATTCAACAAGCTTCCCAAATGGGGGGGTCTATATAACCCCGCAATCCTTTCTATCCCCCTCATACCCGGTTCATCTGGTACCCTTATAGTAGGTTCATAACATGGCCTTACAACAAAAGTCACATGGTGTGGGCATTTAAAGTGCCAATACCAATATGGTGTAAACAGATGACAGTTATGCTAAATACAGTATATGTACATTGTCGATATAAAATATAAAAATGTACTTATACACCTATATGTTTAATAAGTCATTTAGTGGTGGTCCCCTCCACAATTACCAACTAAATGAAATATTTTCTTTGTGGCCACACAAAGTAAAATGCCCCTTTAGTGACCTAACAAAGCAGTAGTACCCTCCGTGTGCCCATCACACAATATTAATGCTGCCAGACATGACGCAGATATTAGTGTTTAATAGCTGAACATTCTAGCTTCATGATATAGATCTGATACAAATTAAAGGAAATTATTTTAATTAATAACATATGTATTGAGATCAAGTAGAGACAAAAATCTGAAATAAATCATCATCAAACACATTTTTTTTTTAAATTGTACACTGTTGCTTCTTGGGTTTTTATAATGACCTTAATTTATTAAGGTGGATTCATAAAAACAAAATTTTAAACCAGTGGTTCCAGTCTTTTGAGAATGTTTGATGAGCTTTGAAGAATGCGGCCTTGTCATGGAGTAATTTGTATTATAAATTTTAAAGCCATGACTTTGAGCCGGTTTCATGCAGTGTCTACGATTAAATACAGCTGACATTTTCCATCAGCAGCCAGGATCAGGGTTAATCCTGATTCCAACCAATTAAACATTTAGAAGCCACAACAAGCCATTAGAAGGAGGGATCCCTTACACTCATTTGCCCCATATGGTGCGATGTGCCAAGCAGTTGGCATGACAACCTAATGGACGCTTGCCAGATTACTACTTGGAGGCAGGATATAGTATATGTGCCGGAAAAGTACACTCCACTACAATATTTTGGTATTGCAGTGTATTGTACTACTAGTTAAGTACGCTAGTGGGACAAAAAAAAATTAAAAATTGAAAACAAAAACCTTTCAAATCATAGAAAAACTAAAAAAAAAAAAAAAAAAAAAAGGGACGAATTTCAGAGGCATTATCATATTGCAAAAGTCCAAGCTTTTTAAATATTTAAAATGTGTCCTAGGAACCTCATGCTTTTGTAGATTTTTGCTTAGCAGCAGTAGATCAATGTATGATATGTGGATGCGCAGTCCATGTTTTTTTTTCCCGCTTACAATTTTGGTCTATTAAAATGGGGGTGGGTAAAGGGGATGACTGGACCGAGAGGGACCCAATTTCAGATCTAACAACTCCAATACTAGGACTGGCAGGCAAGTTGCAGTATCCTCTATTTGTCAGCAACATGGTTAGCATAAGGTGGTGTCACGCCCATTTTCTTGCAGTTTTGCATGGGTTTTTTGAACAAATACTTTGATCCTGGCCAGGCTCGGACTAGGCCGCTGGGGGATCGGTGAATCACTCGGTGGGCCCCGAGCCCCTGTGGGCCCCGGAGGCAGTGCCGCCGCTCCCCGGGGCCCATCCGCCGCATCCCGGATCCCTGAACGCCCGGGCCCTGCATCCCGAGCGCTCAGAGACAGGGCCCGGGAGTCAGGGACTAATGTCCCCGGCTCCCGGGGCTGCGCGTTGTCAGCGGAGCCGAGTGTCACTTGCGCTCGGCTCCACTGATCGCCCAGGCAGGCATAAGGCGTTAGGTCTTAAGCGGTGACGTAGGCCGCGCTATGACGTCATATCACAGCGCCGCCTATGCCGTGCGCGATTAGAAGCCGGCGGCAGCTGCTTGTTGCGGTCAGGAGTGGGAGTGAGGTAAGTAGTTGTGAGTGTGTTGTTTTTTTTTTAATATAAGAAGGGGGCACTGGCTACCTGGCTAATCTATAAAGGGGGCCCTGACTACCTAAGAACTAAAGGGGGCCCTGACTACCTCCAGCCTACGTAACTGAGACTCACCAACACCTACCTACAGCCTACCTAACTGGGACCTACTTATCTACTTGGGGTTTATTTACCTACCCACCCGTGGTCTACTTATTTACCTTACTTGGGCCTACCAACTTATCCAGGGGGTCTACCTACCTAAATAGGGTCTATCTAGCTACCGGGGGCCTTGCCCATTTGCCTACCTACCTAGAGTCTTGTCTACCTACCTGGTAATATAATTGTGAGGGGAGTAGTCCATAGCTGTAGCATAATCTCCAGGGGGTTAGTCCTCTCCCCACCCTCCAACCCCTTAGGATACTAGGCCTCTAAGTTATGGCTTGTACCCGCTCTCCCACTGCTGGGTAGTTTGTACAGAGGTGGGAATAGGTAAAGAGATGCTGGAAAATTGAGGATTCTAATATATTTGTGTGTAATTTCTGCAGGGATGATTTGTGGCCGGGACAAGTCATCATGGCGGTGTGGAATGGATGCAGAAGAAAAGGGAATAAGAACGACTCATAAGAGAACGACTCCTCAGTCAAGACGTCTCCGGTGAGTCCCTGATTTCAGGGGTTATTTTACTTCTATACTGGATCACTGCTGTATTCACTGTAATTTGATGTGACCCGAGCTGGTGTCTGACCACTATGTGGTCTCTATATGGCGGTGTTGTAAGTTATACCCAAGCTGGTGTCTGACCTCTATGTGGTCTCTATATGGGGTGTTGTAGGTTATACCTGAGCTGGTGTCTGACCACTATGTGGTCTCTATATGGCGGTGTTGTAAGTTATACCCAGATGGTGTTGACTCTGTGTGGTATTATATGGTGGTGTTGTAGTTATACTGAGTGGTGTCTGACCTCTATGTGGTCTCTATATGGCGGTGTTGTAGGTTATACCTAGTGGTGTCTGACCTCTATTGTGGTCTCTATATGGCGGTGTTGTAGGTTATACCGAGCTGGTGTCTGACCTCTATGTGGTCTCTATATGGCGGTGTTGTATGTTATACCTGAGCTGGTGTCTGAACTATATGTGGTCTCAATATTGAGGTGATGTAGGTTATAAATGAGCTGGTGTCTTAACTCTGTGTGGTATATATTTAGCGGTGTTGTAGGTTATATTGGCTTTAGTATAATGCCAGCGTATATGTGTCCCTGATTGTAAGAGTGAGGGAAGACCTGACCCTGCGATAGGAGTTAGACTTTTACTTTCTTGCTGGTAGTTTAGGTGGCGAGATGCGTGACCAAGAGAATGTGGAGGGGGATATTGTATGTGGATAGAGCTACTTAGCCCTGTGTCTATGATATGTTAAACTGACAAATGTGTGACTAACTTGATATTGTACTACACAATACAGTTCTGTTTTGCACACTGTATTATGTGGTAAAATGGGCGCGTTTATGTCCGAGAGGCCGGTAATATTTTTACGTACAGTAGGGTGGGCCCCCAAGATCAACTCTCCTGTGAGCCCCAGATCCCCCAGTCCGACACTGATCCTGGCCAATTAACCATTTAGATGCCACAGTAAACCCAACCGCGGTGTCTAAATAATTTGAACATGGGGCTGTGGTCAAGTGCAGCCTCGGATCCCCCCTCCTCCCCCCACAATTTAACTCTGGGTTGCCATAGCAGCTGGAGAGCTAATGAAGGACTCTGTGCCTGCTATGGATGTACTCCTATTGCTCCATGGGCAGGGTGTGATAGGAGATAAATGAAATGCCTATGTACTGTAATATTACTGTGTCCCATGTTGACTGCATGTTCAATTCACCCCGGGGGACTTATGGTTAATTTAAAAAAAAAAAAAAAAAAAAAAAAAAGTTAGAAATATTTAAAAAAAAAAAAAAAACAACAACAAAAAAAAAACTAAGAATAAGCAATGGGAAAGAATAAACATAACAGGGTCTCTTATGTCCATAAAAGTCAGATCTAACAAAATATCGGGTTTATGCTGCATGGTGAACGCCATAACAAAGAAAACATGGGCAGATTATTTTTGGGGGGTCATCGTGCCTACCCCCCAAAAAAATGGAATAAAAAAAAAAAAAAAGAGTGGAAAAGTCACATAAGCTCCAAACTAGTGCCTAAGAACTAGACCAATCTCTGCAAAAAATGATCCATGACACAGCTATAACAGTAACAAAAATGTAAAAAAAAGTTATTGGTTATTTTTTTTAAAGTAGCAAAAGAAAATGAAAAAAGAGCTAAATTTGGTATTGTATGAATTGTACTTCCTGGCAAAATACAGGTATTATGTCATTTAGCAATAGAAGAATGTAGCCAGATCACTACCTGTAGATGACGGGATGCACAGTCAAAAGTCAAAAGCTGCATACAAATCGTGACGGACTTTCGTTCAGACGATTGATGGCCCGCACCAGTGGAGATAAAATCCAATATCTTATTTGAAATACAGCGAGCTTGACCAGCTGACGCGTTTCGTCATATCTAAATGTTGTACTTAAAACATACCATTTAACAACAAAATGTCATACCAATCGGATCGAAGCAAACCATAGCGTCATAATAAAGGGTGGAAGAGCATTTAAAGAGACGCAGCGTATAATAGGTAACATGATTGTTGTCCACTGAAACAGGCTTTATACTAAACGCAAAAAGTCTCTAAATATAGTGAAGGAGAAAATAACTGAATATGTTGATAAATATGAACATATAATCTTAACGCAGGAGGAATGGGCCAAAATTCCTACCAACTATTGTGAGCTTATGGAAGGATATCCAAAATTTTTGACCCAAGTTATACAGTTTAAGGGCAACGCTACCAAAAACTAATGAAATGTATGTAAACTTTTGACTTTGCAGAAAGTAATACATTTTTAATGCCTTAAAAATTCTCCGTCTCATTATTCTGGCATTTGCCAAATATAAATAATTTTGGTAATCCTAATTGACCTAAAGGGTAAGGATTATTCTGATTTCATGTCAGATAGTGAGAATAACATGCATTTGTGTCTTTTTATCTAGTGTATGTAAACTTTTGGTTTCAACTGTATATCTAGTTCCGCAAAAAAACAAGCCCACATACATGTAAGCAGAAAAATAAGAAATGTTATTGCTCTTGGAAGGAAAAAAAATCAATAAAACAAAAATCAGAAAATAGCTGCATCCTTAATGGGTTAAAGTGATTAATACTGGTGATCACCTGCCAGTAAACAAGTTTATCAGCATTTTATTACTGGACAGGTGCCAATGTTAATGTCAGCATCAAAAAGACACGAGCAGGGGAGGAGCACTTGAACATAGAAGGAGAAATAAGACAACAGCTAATTAAAAAATATTAGGACCTAATTCAGTGCTTTCAGATAGGATGGAAAATCTGCAGTGTATGACATGCTGCAGAATCTGCATAGAATCCACGTGCACAGTGATCTGCTGTTTGGCTTTCCAATCTGCAGAATGTCAATTTATGTTGCAGATACGCTGCAGATTCTCCCTATTTATTTCAATAGGGAACTAAAAAACTGCAATAAATCCACAGTTGTTGCAGATTCTGCTGCAGACACAATGTGGATTGACAGCTGCATTTTATTGCATTATATTTAAAATCTTTAGACGCCCATTTTGTTGCAGTGCAGCTCTTCTGCAACTGCGGATTTATTGCAAATTTGGAGCTCACCATTAAAGTAAATGGGGAAAATTTGCAATAAACCTGCAGTACATCCATAACATAAATGGACGTGCTGCAGATTTAAAATTCACATGGCAGCTCAGTTGGTATGTGAATTTTGCCAAGGTGAGTAAAAGAGATATCTTAACATCTGGTTCACATTGTGGATACGCTGTAATACCCTACAAATTTTCTTAATGCAAATCCAATGTATCTATTCCACGAAAAATAACCTGCTCACCACAGACACCAATATCATACAGATAATTCACTCTCTGGACTTTTCCCAGAGTGGGGGAAGCACAGATAGGAGGTGTACAGGGAAGTAGGAGGAGGTTACTTAGTATTCAGTGGGCTGGAATGGTAGGATGTTACTTAGCCCCCCAATAATGGATGAGTAGTTATCCTGGTGTTTCATAAGGAAGGGAAGGGTAAAAAGGAGGGGAGGAAGATACAGCAATTTCCATAGAAGAGGAAAGTTGGCGGTCTAAGTTAGCCAGTGTCTGGGCAGGGCAATGCAATATGGTTCACATGGTGTCTGGAGCATACTTAACCTGATTAAGTCCACCATGAATAGTATAGAAACCAGCACTTCCCAAATCCTTGTAAACTAAATCCTTTATTTAATTAGAGATACAACAATATAAAACATTGAGGCAAAAAGCAGGGAGACAGGAGTGGAAGTAGCAATGCTTACGCGTTTCTGACACTCAGTCCTTAATCATAGGTAATAATGCTGGTTTTTATCCTGGTGTCTAGAGGAAAAGGAATAAGTGTAATTATCCTAGTATCCAAATGATCTGTTCTACCTACTGTCTAAGGTGTTCTGTTCATCTAATATCTAGAGCATGGAGTTAGGGTGAACAGTTAACCCAGTGTATGTGAGTAGCAATGTGTTTGGTTGCTATCCTTGTAAAAGATGATAAAAGGTTAACTAACAAGCTGTGCTCAGCCTTGTCTATACCTTTTGCATCTGGGCCCCTTACCAGTGCCCAAAATACCCGTAAGTCCAACAATTGAACTAACTGTAGGGGAGCTGATCCAAGTAGGTTCCGGATCATATCCATATTGAGCCTGAAGAGATGGCGTAAATGTATACAACTATTTTTGTGAAGGAGTAATTACTCTTCGCTTAAGAAACACAACATTGGCTTATCAAGAATATTAAGGCTCCAAATAATTTATACTTCTGATTTCTTACAACAGAACTGTAATAGTACACTTATGTGTAAAAAGAAAAAACAAAAACTTGGTTAGCTTGTGTCCCCCGCATGAAAGTGGATTCGCTCTTTTAAAAATAATAGATTTAATTAGGCACATTGGTAGAAATTTTGATGCACTGTAATTGATGCCGGCTGTCAGCTGTCTTATTAGCAGACGGATCAGTATGATACTTATTATTTTCCTGTTTGCCTGGACTATGAGAATGCACATAAACTTCCAGTAAGCAGCTATGCATCAGTTTAGTAAATTCTTTTTTTTTCCCCTTTTTTTTTTTTCCACAAAATCCTATAAAAACGTAATATCACAGACAAACTCTGCTCCATCTTTCCTTTCAGGGACAGCAATTCACTGAGGTTGTAAAGGAGGTTATTACTTTTTTATCTCCAGGCTTCCTGGCACAGGGAGGACCTCTAATGGTGCTCTCATGGGTGAAGGAGAAAAGTAATTGCTTTTTCCACTACAAACGTCACATCTATTTTCTGACCAAGATGGTGGAATTTTCTGGGGAAGAGACAGCTGCATGTGATGTTCTGATTGGACATATTCTAAATCCAGTAAAGGGGCTCATGTGCATCAGGAAATAATGGAGATTCATTTTAGTAGGGAAAGATTACTGAAATCAGATAGAGAGGTTTTCTAGTTGTAGCCAATAAATATTATAATGAAAAGTTATATGATTTTCTAGTATACTTCCAATATCAAATCCACATTTTTTGTGATCTCTGCTTGCAGTCATTCAAAAATAAACTCTATGGTTTAAGATAAAGTGGAAATGTATTATATTGTGGTCACTATTTCCTAGGTGCCCCCCAGCCTGAACCTTTGTTAGTCTGTCAGGTCTGTTAGATAATAAGTCCAAAAGGGCCTTTCCTGCACAAGTTGCAAAAGACAGTTTCCTTTATGAGATGTACTGAAAAAAAAAAAAAATACAAAAACAGTTAATCTGCTAAGACTGAAACATTCCTGTAATATTCATATGTAAACATGTTTACTAGCCAGGTAGTTAGAATGTCCACACAGCTGATTGGCTTTCAGTAACAGAACAACAAGGAAACTATCCGCATGTACGGTAAAACTGGCCATACATACTAGAGGGATGTAGGACAAATGTCCATTGGGCTGACAGCCATCAGTTAAAATTTGTTGGGGGAGAGCCGAGTGTGCTATCATATGCATAAGATGGTCAGTCAGTCCCACCAAAATCACTGGGCTCAGCCTTCATGTATCAAATATGAATTGCCAGCTTAAGTATGTTAGAATGTCATATGGATCCTGTATAAATTGAAAACATAATCCTAGTGTGAACAGTCTAACAAAGTCTTTTTTTGTCGTTGCATTCACTGTATTGATGTCCATTGACTTATCAAACATTTTTTCCTTTTTTAATCAAGCAGTTTATTTCATGAACTAAGACCAATTATGTTTGGCTCATATAAGATTCTTAAATAATCCGAATGCACAGTTTAAAGAGGTTTTTCCACTTG
This sequence comes from Phyllomedusa bahiana, assembly GCA_025379985.1. Classification (NCBI taxonomy): domain Eukaryota; kingdom Metazoa; phylum Chordata; class Amphibia; order Anura; family Hylidae; genus Phyllomedusa; species Phyllomedusa bahiana. Next base: position 192,766 of record JAODAL010002043.1, read on the forward strand.
GCTAAATCACTGAAACCAGCTTGTAGAATGAGGAGATGATGTAGTTTGTGTATTTTTCACCAATTCACGTCTAGGGGAGTTCCAAATTTGGCTGGGCACAAACACTCTGCTATATTTGCAACAGCAACAGAAAAGAACTTGGAGAACTGCGGCTATGTTTGAGAAAGAAGGCGGGTCTTTGAAACGTTGCACAGGTGTGTAGCGTGGCCAGCATCCAGCGTTTCCTCGCTATCCATTATGGACTGTTCAAACTAATGGATGTTGAACTCCACTAATACATAGGTATACCACATATGCGACTGTTTTGTACAATATTGTATGGAGTGCTTTTAACGAATTTGACAATGCACAGATTAAATGAAAATTTAAAAACGATATGGTAAAATGTTGGTCTAATGGAGATTATGGATATATAGGATTGGAAGCAGAGGCTTCTCATTTAGACCTGGTTTTGTGGTATTTCTGAAGGTGGTTGAATAGCAGAGACTAGTGTGTTAAAAACTTCAGCCATCTCCATACTTGCTGAGGCTGGCTTGAAGCAGCATAACCCCTTTAACGGCAACCCACTACAATTTTTCAGGAAGACTATCAGATGCCATTTAACTGTGTTTTGGGATACGATTTTGGATCCGAAAATCGCATCCCAAAACGCGTGTTTGTATAGAGCAGGATTGCACCCTATAGTTTAAACCAGAGCTCCTGCTGTGTCTTTCGGACCAAGAATTGACATGTCAACTCTTGGAATGGATACGAAAGACGCAATGAGACACGCACTGGTGATCATTCGTCTGAACGCCGATGCGTATTTAAAGGTAAAAACTATGTAAATCACATTGCTATTTATTAGATATGTATTTGGGGTCCAAAAGACAGATCCAAACACGTATCTAAAAGTGTATGTCCACACGGACTCAGCACGCCGTGTGAACATACCCTTACACACATATAGAACACTGTATTAAATATTCATGTGAGTTTCCTCCTACTGTCCAAAAACAGGTGCCAAGTATTAATAGGCATCCCTTGACAAATGGCACCAGTCTAGACCTGTGGAGCTGACAAAATAATAAGATGTTAATGTGGATTTCCAGGATGGTCTGTTACTGCTAATTTAGCAAATTTGACTTGATAATCTTTTCCTCACTGCTGATCTACTTGCTTCCAGTTTAAAATCACTAACCCTTACTGGAACAGAAATCAGCTATTCTTACATTGACTTTCTGGTGGCCTTGTAGCTATATAAGGCAGCCGATATGAACAAGCACTAGGGACAGAACAGAAGTGCAAGGTGGATATCAAGCTACTGCAGCTCACAAATGACAAGTGGATATAATTGTATCTGGTCTAGGCAGTGCTCTGTGAGCTAAAGACCTCTGTGTTAAAAATATATTTTATGGTTTAGTACATTGAGAGCAATCCAATCCAGGCTGCTTAGCATACATAGTATTACCTATAACGGATATACTGTTATGCCTCGTTCACACAGCTTATTCTGGGACTGATTTCAGCCGTACTGCGCGCCGTATTTGCGCTGCAGTACGGCTGGAATCCGTCCCAGTCATTACGGTAATCCACAGTTCTCATAGAGAACTATATATTTCCATCTCTCCTCCCCACTCGGTGAATCCACCGAGGGGGGAGAAAGTGACATGCACATTATTTACGGCGTGTACGCGCCGTGAATAATGAGTGTCTATGGGGCCGGCGAGCTGAAATTCGTCCCCGCAATTACGTCGGCAATAAGCCGTGTGAACATTGCCTAACTGGAACCATCTGTCAGCACGACTGAGTAACAGACTTTAGTTTCTAGATTGACAGAGAGCAACTATACCTTAAAAAACAGCAAACTGAGCTAATTTTCATTTATACATTGATTAAGCTTTATTTCCATGAACTGAAAAAAAACCCTTGTAGCTCCACTAGTAGAGGTAATGAGGTAAGGAAATACATTCATAGTAGATTTTTCATTATATCTCATTGCTATTTCTTAGCCATTATTTATACAAATTACACAACTCTTAAAAGGTCTTGTTTCTAAAGGTCATGAAGAGAAGCAAGCAAATTTATTTAGATGGAGTTATTCAGATAGTCAGGTTTCTTAAGCAGTTTGTCCACTGAACAAACAATGAAATGAATTCAAGTGGTTTATGAAAGTTGTCACATTCATAGTGTTTATGAAGCATCTTATTGATTTATATGCTCTTGAAAATGAGCTGAGATTTACAAAAAATAAATCAAACAGGTTCCAATTGCTGTACCTTATTTGCATCTAAATATAAATATGTAATAGAATAATACATATTATCCTGAAAACTCTGCTAACATGATACATATTCAAGATATATGGCTATTTTTTCTGGTTTACAGGTTTTTCTTCATACTGGATTTCAAGATAAGAGGATCCTTACTACAGATATGATATAGTATGTTTTGATGTTACCCCCATAGATAAAAGTTACTATTGGCAAGAGAGCATATAATATAATAACCACCACCAATCCAGTATTGCATAGAAAACAAAACATCGATCAACGTTTTTATGAAACTGCACAGATTGGCATTTCCCATATGTCTTTGTATTACCAATCAAACTAGTACAGTGGAGATCTTGTTACCCAGTTAGTTTATTAGACATTATTCAGATTTTCATGTGCATCAGATGTACACATCACATCCTACAGTACAACATCTGCAACCTCCAGAATAAAATTGTCAATTTAGTAGATTTTCTTTATGAAGTTTTATTTATATCAACAATTCCTTACAAAGGAAAAAAAAGAAAAGAAAAATCTGATTCACCAAATCCCTTTTAACGTTCCACAGAACCAAATAAATTCTATACGTCCATTCAAAGTCAATAAATTAAAGAAATTTACAGGAGCGAGACACAGGCCTTTCACAGTGACAGGCAGAACAGTGAAATATAAAGGTCCAAGACAAAGCATTTGTGGCATATGGCAGGGCTGTGCACTGATTGACCCTTTGCCAACAGCAGAATGAGAACGGTCCCTTAGCCTTCATTTACACCTCTATAAGAATGATTGCTGCGATTCCTTGTTACAAAAGGGATTAGATCCCATTCGACTGGATGTTCTATATTAGCTCTCACAATGACCATTCATATGGAGGTGTTAAGCTTTTTAAGTGAGAGAAATTTAAAATAAAAATTTAAAGGTGGGTAGAGCAGCTTCCTTCACACTCTCACCTCGATAAATTCCAATTTGGAGAGGCCTTCCTCTCGGGCACACAGACCTTCTTGCTGTGCACACATGCGAGGTGGAGGGCTCTCATGGCGTTGTTCAGGGGGAGATGGTGGAAGGAGATGGGGAGAATCATACTCCTCTGATGCCAGGTCAGGCACATCATCAGATTGAGCATCAGAACTTTCCAGGTCACTACGGATACTCTCAGGTTGTGCTAAAGTGATGTCCCGAGTAGTCACTTGGCCCCTGCAAGCATCATCTTCCTCTCCCTCTACAAGAGGGGCACCAGCATGCAAAGATTCTTCTGTGCTGCTTTCACTCATCAGCTGGTATCGAGAAGGTTTGGCTTCTATATGAACTTGGATTTCCAGGTTATTGACCTCCCTAAGGGAAAACAAACAGAAAAAAGGCACGTGTGAAAAACGCAAAGATGCACAGATCAATGTCTGGTTAGTCGAAAGAAGAAAAAAAAAAAAACACAAGCTCTTGCCTATGCTGCTTAAGAGTGAGGCAAATATTGCAGTGTACATTATTCACACATATTCCAAAGTATATACTGTATCTCTATATGCTTGAGGACCATCTGAATTACATACACCATTGTTTTCAATGGAAATATGTGGCACAGTTCACATTGTCGTGTTTTCCTGTAGCAAAATGTGTTGGGTAGCCAAGAATAAAGAATAATTGTGTGTCCAAAACCGGAGCAAAGTTGTTTGTGTGCCAGAGATAGGTCTCCTATTCCTTATTCCTGAACCCATCCGGTTGGCTAAGGGAGGGTTGTTACAACGCTTCCTAGTTACCACTGGTCAGACGGTGGGCGCTTATTGGAAGCAGAGGGGCTCTCCTGCTTTAGAAGCATTTATTGAACACCTTAAAGGGGTTGTCTCATCTCAAAGTTTCATAGGATGCATGAATGAAATAATGCTGCTTTGCTCTGTCACTTCCTGGTCAAGCTGTCTGAAAGTAGCATATGAGCTCTGTGTATTATTCAGACCTCTGCTAATTAGATAAATCTCATGCTGTCAGGACCAGGGAAGCTTCTGAGTTACAATAAACAGTAGTAATTACTGGCTTTTGTCTGAAAGATCAGATAACAAAACAAGCTCTCACTGTCCTGAGTTCTGTGCTGCCGGGACCTGTGTGATGAGGTCACTGCCTGCTATCAGATAGAACAAACAGCAGGGGAGAAGAAGTACACAGGTCGGTCACTTGGGAAACTATAAAGCCCTCAGAAGATGATAAAATCACTTGTAGCTCCTCAAAAAAACAAAAAAAAAAAAACGCAATGTATTTGGAAAACGTCTTCATTTAGTGTTCCCTACATGTTGAAAGCTATTCTTTGTAGCAAGACAACCTCTAACTACACTTAAAAAAAATGGAGGAGCTTATGACCATTTTTCCCTCCTAGTTCTTTCCCAACTGACAGCCTTCAATCACATTCAAGGCTCTTGACGAATTACAATCTTGATTGACTTCCGAAAGATTTTAGCCATATGGAATATCTCCTTTATGTAAGAGCTGATCTATTTTCATAATCGTTGTCTTCTTCCTTTCCTTATGTTTTTTGCCCTTATCGCGTGTATAAGTGTTTTATGTTTGCTAATTATGAGGATTTCGATTTTGATATTCACCAATATGTCCAAATGTTGTAACTGATGATCTTTATCATTTGTACTTCCTTACAGATCATTATCATACTGTTGTAATGACTTCATATGGTAATTTCTCTACAATTTTTATGCAGAAAATTGTTTTAAAAGGTATACTTGGATTTCTGCTGCATATTCCACAGTGTACTTTTCCAATGGAAAATGAAAATACCAACATTGCTTCAAAATAATAAGCTACCCACATATAGCTGCAGATCGTTACACTTTCCTGGTGTAGGTGGGCTCAATCAGCCTAGAGCCCAATTTAGGAAAAAGATTTGTAGTGCTGCATTAAAGGACAGTCTGAACCGTTTCAAACCACAAGAATATAAAAGTAGGACCAGTACAGGACAAGTTTTCAGTTTTGATGCAAACAGGAAGTGCTAATTGACCCAATCATACAACCGTAAAATCTCAATGCAAAGACAGAACATGTAATCCCTGCTATGTAGGACAAAGAAATTGCAAAAAGAAAAAGCAAAAACCCTGTGAGCATTGTTGGAGTGGACAGTGACTTTAAGTGAATTATTTTTTTTAAATTTATGGGCTTTAACAAATCAATGTATGCTATGTATGACAAAGTGGTGCTCCGATAGCAGCATCTCCTATTTCTTGTATCAGTAAGGACCTGTTCACCCGACGGATTTGGCCGCGGTTATGGCTGCGGGTTCCGACGCGGTTTCCACGGCCAAATCGTGCCTAGTTTATTAACATGGTTTCCTATTGGAAACAGAGTTAATATTCACACAGCGCGGGTTTGGCCGCGGCTTTGGGGCCGCGCCCTTGCCGCGCATGTTTGAGAACTCTCCTGTCAGCCTGTTGGGATACGCCCCCAAACCAGAAACGCCTCGGACCCGCCCCCCTACGCTGTGATTGGCTGCCAGCACACTTTGTTTAGTCCCCTCTGAGCTGTTAAAACCAAGGTCTGCTGGCTGTAAACTCCTCTCCAGCTCTAGGTTGAATGATCTGGGCAATTACTGGCTGTTTAAGTCACAGATCCCCTTATATAACAAGAGTCTTATACAGGCTCCTACCTGTTAACAGGGGGAGAGAAGGGTAGGAGGGAAGTGTGCATTGCTCCATATAACACAGTAAGACAGACTGCTGTCTGGTAACAGAGGGGAAGGGGGGGGGGACATGTACATCCTCAAGTGTTTGATCAGTTCAGGCTGACTGTATAATTTCATAAAGAAAAGCAAGGGGGGTTTTGGATCAGTCTGAACTCTCAACACAGGCAGCTGCAGGAGGCTGAAAAGCTGTCCTCGCAGACACCCTTCTGCTTCCCCTGCACATCAGAATGATGGGTGTCACAGTTCCCTGGGAGGGCAGAAAGGTCCTGGGGGGGCAAAAGCGCCTCCTGGGAGGGGGAAGGCCTCCTGGGAGGGGAGACGCCCTCCTGGGAGGGGAGACGCGCCTCCTGGGAGGGCAGACGCGCCTCCTGGGAGGGGAGACGGCCTCCTGGGGGGGGAACGCCCCCTCCTGGGAAAGGGGAAAACGCGCCTAACAGAGGGAAAGGGGGGAGTCGCATCCTCCTGGGAAATGGATGACTGATAACGCATGGGCAGCGTGGAAGAACCGCGCCCTGGGAGGGGATGGCCCCGCGCCTCCTTGCCCAGAGGAACGACGCCTCTTGGGAGGGGAGACGCGCCTCCTGGGAGGGGAGACTCACCCATGGATTTCTAATTCAATCTCAGAGAATTAGCTGAACAGCATGAACAGTTCAAACGATACAACCCCTTTAATGCCTCAGGCAGGAGGTGACAGAACCACCTTCTTAGTACATCCTTCTGCATTATATAGATAATGCAGAAGGATGTGCTAGCAATCGCATCCCCTAGTAATGAACTTCACCTGGCGAGATTACGTGCAAAAGGGGGAAAAAAATTTTAAAAAAAAAGTTTTAAAATTATAAAAAATATTAAAAGTTAAAAACTCATTTTGCCATTTTACAAATAAAAGAACAAAATAAACTTATACTTAATTAGTATTGCCACATCCGTATAAGTCTGATCCAATAAAATATAACATTTATCCCATACATGTCATCCAAAAATGAAGAGGCAAAAAATTACCACCACATGGTAGGAAGGGGAAAAATAAATTTAAATTGTTTAAAAGTAATTAGATTTTTTTTAACAATGATTTCATATATTTATAGTATGTCAAATGTAGTTGCACAACTATACACATTTACCTACATAACGCTAAAGCAATCAACTCCAGTCCCATTTAAAGAACTGTAGAGAACAAAAAGCTGCTTCTGCCAACGTCTGGATAGGATGGGGAGCCTCCTGAGATTGGAGACACTGTGTGTAAGATACAGATTGTGGGCACAGGCTTGTGATGTCATTTCCCAGCACTAAGAGACAACCTGCTTTTGTAAAGGGGTTTTGCCAACAAACACTGATGGCATATTGATAGGCTAGGCGGCTGTCATGCAGGTGCAGGTCCCAACTCTGTGACTGTTCTGAATAAAGAATTGTCCGGGCTTGCGTGGTCACTCTTTATTCATTTCAAAAGGAGTTCCAATATGGCTAAATGGTTACATTTGGCTGTACTCGAAACTCCCATGAACATAGATGCAGAGTAACAAGGCAATCACAGCTGACTCTATTGGTACAAACCGATATTAAATTTCATACATGATCCACCCAGTGTGCCTGCAAACTAGGAAATGCTCCAAACTCCTTTCACTTCCAAACCAAGAATTACAGGTATCCAATATTATATATAAATGTCAAATTTATTCAATGCAAATTTTCCATCATATAAACTTTGTTCGTAATACTTATTGTTAGTGTTATTTGAGAATAGTCCAAGGTGGCCAACCATTCCAAGCATATAATTGCTGTATCTCCAATGGCATCTGGTAGCGTCCTAGAGCCCAATAATGGGAGTAGTAGAAAAGCAAACGAACAGGTGACTAGACGCACGCTGCCATGAGATGTTTCGGGGGGGTAGGTGGGGAAGTCACGCCCCCTTTCTCAACCTTCCCCCAAAACGTTGCATGGCAGTGTGCGGCCAGCCGCCTGTCTGTTTGCTTTTCTACTACTCCATTACTGGGCTCTAGGACGCTACCAGATGCCATTGGAGATACAGCGATTATATGCTTGGAATGGTTGGCCACCTCAGACTATAACTGAACACCACAAGTATTAACTCAAAGTTTATATAATGGTAGATTTGCATTGAATAAATATGACACTTATAAATAATATTGGATACCTGCAATTCTTGGTGTGGAACTCACCACATTCAGAACAAGGAGTCTTGGGGCCCGTTGTGGAAATACGTGCAGCTATCAGAGGTGGGACTTGCACCTCCGACATGGATAGCAAATCCTATTAATGTTTGTGATTACAAAACCCCTTTAAGTGTGTGCGCTGTTTTGCGTTGTGTTCTACGTGTTCAGGAGGTTCTTTAATGAAACTTCTAAAATGTGTAGCTTTAAAGGGGTTGTCCAATTTGTATTACTTATTAGGTGTATAATAGGAAATAATAAAATTTTCTAAGAATGAGATTTTGTGTTACTTGTAAAATCTATTCCTTGCTCTATATACTGGGGGACACAGAATATGGTGGATATAGGCAGCTGTCACTAGGAGGCAACACTAAGCAAAGAAAAAGTGAAAGCTCCTACCAACTGCAGACTTGGAGCTAATCAGTTTGTACAAAAGCAGTAGATAGTAACTTGGAGAAGACAACAGAAGGAAAAAGTCATAACAAAACACTGCAGGTGTTGGAACGCATGCAGTGAAGACAAGAAAATGATGAAACATCAAAAGGATAGACTGGGTAGGAGCATTGTCCCCCAATGAACAGAGTAAGAATGGATTTTTACAGGTGAGCAACACAAAATCCTATGTTCTAGCTTGTTGCATTGGGGAGAGGGGGGCAGGAGACCATGATACGTCCCAAAGTAGTTCTCAGGGAAGGGAACAAGACGTCCTCGGACGGTTGGTGGCCACGACGTACACCAGAAGAGCACAGACTCGATGGCACAGTTGTCAAGGGGCCACCACAGAAACGGTGGAAAAAACACTTAAAGGGGTTGTCTCGTTTCATCATTTGGCAGCCGTTTATACTGGTTGCTAAGGAGAGCTTGTGAAATGGAGGGGCATGTTTCTCCTCCCAGCAGGGAGTATCTTCTCTCTCTGCAGACACGCCCCAAAGTGTGCACCTGAGGATTCATTCTGTGTGAGCCGGGGGAAGGGAGAGGTTCTCAGCTGTCAGATACTAAGGAATCATTTGAAGTGAAAAGCTAAGTGTAACTCGATAGTGTATATCTATATTTCTCGCTCTCTCTACATACTTTGTAACTAGAATGGGCATTTGACATTCAGGACTCTGGGAAAGATGGGTGATTTTTTTCTCTCTCTCTCTCTCTCAAACACAAAGTGATATATCCTGCAGATTATTACAGCTCTGACCTCTACAAAACTATACGCTTTATCTGCTTGTGTTTACATGGGACTTCACAATATCTCTCTTTCTGCTGCAGGACCTCTGATCGCTGTCAGTGAACGCAGCAAACCCGGCACACGTGTACGTGTTCTCTCTCTTTCATACGATCGGGGCAGCACCTGGGAGGAACTCATCTCCGTGTGCACACATGTCCCTTCTCCCTCCCATACACAGCCTCTCCCCTGCTACTCCTTCTGACGCGCGTTCCCAAATACGACCCGGGGCAGGATCTGGGCGTAACCCCACCAGAGCTCTCTCTCAAGAATTAAACAAACGGCCCATTCTCTTAAACCATAGCATTTTCCTTATGGTAACCAAGGGCCTACAAGCTGATTTTTCGTCCCGACCTGTTGAACTATGATCTTTGAAATGAGAAAACCCCTTTAAGTTAAGAAAGAGGAAATCCACCTACGGTGCGGGATGTAAAGGATGTCATCTGAGACAAAGATAAAGCTATCCTGGAGAAAAGTCGGGGTGAAAACAGAAAACACAATGGAAGATGTAGAGAACAGTTCTCAGCTCATTCCAACATAGGTAGGAGGAAAGAATCTAGAAACGATAAAGAGGCTGCCCAGCATAGGCATAAGAACGACAAGACCGACTGTCCCAAGATCCGGATGCAACCAGAAGAAGTGGGTTAGGAAACAAGAAGGGGAGCTAGGAAAAACCAGGAAGACTAGGCAGTCCCTGGAAAACAGAAACTGAGATATTGGTCAGAGGGAGAGGATATGGGTGACCACCTTTGTCAAGACCAAAATAATGGCATAAAAAGGCAAATAAATTCCCTGCCTTAATTCAATTACAAATCCTGGGTGAGGATGTAGGAAAGAGGCAGGAACAAGACAGGAAATAGAACAAAGCTAAGGAATATCTAGAGCATGCACTGCATGGGCCAAAGTGTGTCTGATGCTCAGTGGACGTTTTCAGGTCCTTATTAGGAAGGGGACCAAGGTAGGAGATCACATCAAGCTCTCAGCCATATCCGGTAAGAATAAATAGGTAAGAGAAGACTCAAAGGGAACCTATCAGGTGTTTTAGGTCACCCTGAGAGCAGGATATGATAGAGGGAGAGAAACAGACCTCTGCGATATGTAGGTTTATATGATACTGATCAAACTTCTTAAGAGCTAATAGGAGTCCTGCTTACCCTGCCTACATACAATGATTGACAGCTTTCCCTGAATCAGTGTGAGTAAAGAGCATACTGTCAATCACTGTATGTGGGTGGAGCAGTATTTTCAGTTTCACTTTCTCAGATTTTCTCTGCTTTTCATTCAGATATCCTGCTCCGAATCATATAAACCTATATATCACAGAGGACAGCTTCTCTCCCTCTTTCACATCCTGCTCTTAGGGCAGCATATGCCCCCTGAAAGACTGTCTAGTTTAAGTTTTTACCATCTTTAAGTTGGCTTTTTTTCCCAAATTTTTGGGGCCGAAAATTCGGCATTTTTTTTGTCCTTTTAACCCACGCCCCTTCCCGAGAAACCTTTACGAAGCCACGCCCCCTTTGTCGGAAAGGCGCAAAGCGTCTGAAACGCCCTAAAACACATAGAAATGGGCGAAAAGCTTGTTTTTGGCCAAATACCCAGAATTAGTCGCAACTGCTTTTTAAAATCGGCCCTGTAACTTCAAGTCAATCCCCTTCGTGAAGTCAATCGTCCGGTTATGAACAACAGTAAATGAAAATCAATTTCCCCCTGGGTCGTACAAATGGAACAGAAAACGGGTAAAATGATGGGAAATTTAGCAGACAACCCCTTAAAAAGGTTGGTTTCTGCAGGGGTGCCCACAGACCATTTTTCTTTCCATCCTTTTTGGCTGTTTTTTTTGGAAACTTTTGCTTCTTTTTGGGCTCCACCCCTAAGGATCATTAAGGGGTTTCCCTACAACCAAAAAGTTGCTCGGGTTTTGAGCATGGGGCCCTTTCACTTTTTTTTTTTTGCTTATGTCGCCTGGCTGCAGCGCCTAAACACATGTCTTCTTGTCCCCAACAGAATAACAGTTTCTTCTATACATTTTTTAACGATAATACGGGGGGAAAAAAAGTTTTTAGCACCCACCAATTGTGAATTCCCCACTAAAAAGATGAGGGCCTGAATTGACATCATGGTAAACCTCAACATGAAGACAAAATGAAAAAAAAATCCGAAAATCACATTGCCCGATTTTGGAAAGAATTTTTCAAATTGGGGGGAAAAAAAATTATTTGGCCCCCCACAAACAAACAAGATTTTACCTTCACAACCTTAACAATTCTTTTTTAAAGGGCCCCCGTCCCCCACTCATTCCTGAGAATGGGAAACCCGTTTGAACTTTTATCAGATAAAAGAAACCCTTCCACAACCCCAAACAGTCCAAATCCAAACTCCATATGGTAAGCCAAAGAGCGTTGAAGGCACTAGAACAAAACTGAGCCCTGACCAGCGGGAAGACGAACTCAATAGGCAAGCATCGGGTGAAGAAATCAACTGTGGGAGAAAAAATTTAAAAAAAGGAAGCATCAAGACCATGTAAACCCCTGTATGGGGTCCCGCAAAATCACACCCCCTGGGGCAAAAAGACAAAAGAACGTGAGCAAAAAACCCCGAACCACATGAGGAACAGTGAAAAACCTGAGAGAGCTGGAACCAACGTAACAAAGCACACAGTAACAAAATACGCAGCCCGGGTCAGATCCCGAGGTCCCCCGCTTAAGCCCGTACATGTCTGGGCCCGTCGAATTTGTAGAGAACATTTGGAATCCGAAGTATTGGGGGGAATGTCATATGGCAGAGAAACCAAAGTAGAACTGTTTTGGGAGAAACCAATCTCATGTTTGGAGAAGAAAAGCGAGTTTTATCCAAAAACACCTACCTACGTGAAAGGGGGTGGCAACATCATCTTTGGGGGGTTTTCTCTGCAAAGGGGCCGGGCGACGATCATGTACAGAAAAAATGAACGGGGGTTTGTACGTGAGATTTTTTAGTGCAAAACCCTTCCATCAGCAAGGCATGAAAGAAACATGGCTGGGGCTTTCGCATGACAATGATCCAACCCCGCCAGGGGAACGGAGTGGGTTTGTACAAAAAAAAAAAAAAAACCCCCCCCCCTTCCCTTTTCCTTTAGAAAAGAACCAGTTTAACTTTTACGATAAAAAATTTAAACCTAAAAAGCCCCCAAACTCCACAAAAAAAAAAAGGGGAAAAGACTAAAAACAAAATGTCCCCTACCACTGGGGCGAACCAAGGGCAACAGCTTTTTGGGAAAAAAAAATTGGAGAATAAAAAAAAGAAAAAAATTTTTAATCCCCTTGAAGGGCCCCCCCAAAAATCAAAAAAAAATACAAAAAAGTAGAAAAACCGAACCCAAGGGAACGTAAATTAACCTAAACGGCCCAAAAGGGGTTCCCAAAAAAACCCTGCCCAGGGTAAAGACTGTCCCCCAAAACCCAAAATTTCCCGGGGTTCCAATTTTTCAAAGGGGCCCTTTTGGGAATTTCCGGGATTTGGGGTTTTTCAATGGCGGGCCAAATCTGGGTTAAAAAAAAACTCCCCAATGGGGGAAAGGCAACATTTTCCCCAAAGAAAATTCCACGGGGGGGGGGCAAATTTTTTTTTTTCTTTTTTTTTTTGGGAAAAAACCCCTTTTTGGGAAAAAAATGTTTTTTTGGTTTTTTTTTTGGGGAAAAAAAATTTTTATCAGGGGGTTAAAAACACTGTTTTTCAGATTAAAAAATTTCCCAAACCCCCGGGGGAAAGGGGGGGTTAAAAGCATTTAGGGCCACCTAGGGGTCCCAATTAACCCCAAAAAATGGGGAGGTTTAAACCCCAGTTCCCCAAAACCCCCCAAACTCACGCTTTAAAAAGGGGGAGACTGGGGGAATTGGGGGAAAAAAAATGTTCCAAACCCTTTTTTAAGTAAAAAATTTGATTTAACTGAAAAAGGAAAAAAAAAAAAATTAAAATTTTAATTTGTTTTACCAAAACTTTTTTACCAAATTCAAATTTTTATACCAAAAGGGTTTTCCCCGGGATTTGTTTTTTTTTACTCCATGGGGTTTTTTGCAAAACCCCCCCATTTTTAAAAGAAACCTGAAATTTGGGGGTTGACAAAATTTTTTTTTTCCCCCCCTAATTTCGAAAAAAAAAAAAAAAAAAAACCCCTATGGGACATTTGTAAAAATTTAAATCCATTTTTAAAAGTATGGCCGCAGAAATGGGGGCATTCCCCATTTTTAAAATTATAAAAAAAAAATTTTTTGGGAAATTTCTTAAAATTAACAAATTTCCAACCTCTTCTGTTTTTTCCCCATTTTTATTAAAGGCCCTTCCATTTCAATTTTTTTTTTTTTTTAAAACAATTTTCTTAAAAAAAAACCCCCCGGCGGCCTTAAATTTTTTGGGCAGGGGCCCCAAAAACCCAATCCTAAAGAAGAAAACAGACTGGGGAGACTAAAGACTGCACAGTGCTAGAATGCAGGTGACGGGAAAGGTGAGGAGAGTATAGCTTTTTCCCCCCTCATTTTAAATGGGCACTACTATAGCAAAAGACAAAAACACAAAAATGGGTACGCAATAGAAAAACCCCAGAAACAGGGTTTTTTTGTGTAACTTTTTGAACATACTCCCCAGAGGAAAATTATACACGGCATCTACACAGTGAATTCTTATCCCCTAATGTCCGTTGCAACTGCAGCCAGAAGTCACGTGACTGATGCCATGTTTAGGCAATAGGAGTTATGGACAGTGTTATATCTCTTGTATAACTGATAAACCTATCATAACAAAGGGCAAATATAAATTTCTCAAAAAGAAGTTAGATGAATATTTACCCTCCAAATTGTAAAGTGCTGCGGAAAATGTTGGCGCTATATAAATAGATTATTATTATTATTATTAGACCTTGATACCATCAGCCCGCATGGATTAAATGAAAATTGGAGTTTTTTCCCGTTGTTATAGGTTATATTGTTTAATCCTTCCACATTCCTTGTGTGCTCTTCCTCTTATTTATTTTTATTGTGTGGTGTGTCTGTGTATTGTTTATTTATTGTCTCTTTTTTTTTTTGATATATATATTTTTAGAGTGTCCTTCAGAAGTTATATATGAACTGATCTTGATCATCGTGTAATTATCTTATCTCCTGATCCCGGAACGAAATTGTGCCTCTTCATCTGGATTTGTTTTGCATATTAATGGATCTTTTCTTGTTCATGATTATTAGTGTTTATTTAACATATATGTTTTCTAATATTTTAAAACATTTTTCACAATGATATGATATTATAATGTGTATATATAAATATGTTGGTTTGTCTATACTTGTATTACCGCTCTTGTATGAATTCACTACATATGTATTGTTGCAGCTATATTTATTATTACTATATGTATTATTTATGGCTTATGCATATTATGGTTTTGAAACATTTTTCTGAAAAATTATTTATATTTTCTGAGAGTTTGTATATATTTATGTACCTATTAAATATATTTTTTACTTCACTTGCTCACTTATAACTTTTATGCACTTGGTCACACGTGTTGTCACTTTACAGCGTTAATTTTGGCTAGTGGAACGCATATACACGCTACAACTCACCTTCACTTCACAATTTCCTGTTAGTGGAACGCTTTTTGCGTTCCATGATTTGTTTTACTTGTTTTTTGTCACAGTCGGTTCTGGTTTCCGTATATCTAGGTATTCTTTTGTATAATGTATATGTTTATTACATTTTTTGGTGCTCTTTATATACTGACTCTCGGACATCTAGTATTGAAGTAGTATTTTATTTTCATATCTTTTTTTTTTTTAAAAAAGCATGCGGGATAGGAAATGAAACTGATTGGTGTTGGCACACATCAATCATACTTATCTTTTCTGATTGGTTCAGACTTTTGCATATATGGCGCATTTTTGACACATACCACCATTCCCCTGAGAAAGCGCATGCGAAACGCGCGTCGGGGTTTTCATCCATCTTTACCTGCTGATTCTGGTGATGTATACGTAATGTTTATGTACTTTTTATGTGATTTTTGATTGTATTGTCACCATCATTATATACTTTGTTATGTCTCAGTAGGTTTAATTTGGTGGTGTCATTTTTGTTGGGTGTTTGTCACTAGTATATGTTTTTTATCATTATATGTTTGTTTTATTAGGATTCCATAAAGTACATTGATTTTATAGATTTCTTGGTGTTGGATACATATTTTCGGTGTTGTGTCACTTGTATAACACCAAAAA